>JAQJVL010000149.1:1361484-1894585 GCA_035578905.1 Stictocephala bisonia | reverse complement strand
TCCTCTCACAATTGTCGATTTACGATTGCCCAAAGTGATAGTAATATATGTCTATTTTAAATATTCAATATTTAAAATATATTTTTAATACCAAAGGAACAAAAAATACGGACATCTAACAGGTTTTTGCTTTGTACGGTACGAACACGGACACAGAACGTAAAATCCAAACCGTCCATTCAAAATACGGACGTGAATTTATAAATAAATCCGGGAAAAATCACATGGCGGTATCAGGAAAATGTAATGGTTAGCCACATATGACTGTTTACTATATCAACAGATAATTTTTATGCTGATGCTCTGTCTGTGTACCTCAAAAAGAAATAAATAGAAAAGTTTTTATTTTACCGACTTCCTGCTCGATGAAGGAATGTCCTGGAGAGGAAGTAAACAACTTCACATTCGACCAACCTTATCAGTTGGGCACCTGCATAACAACCAAAATATTACTCTTTCTGGAGTCAGGCCGGAATTTGGTATATGGGCATGCTAGATGCTAGTCACCCCTTCTTCATCCACTTACGTCTATGATTTATGAAAATAATTGGTAAAATTATTTTCAATATATTACTCGTCAAAAACTGCGTAAAAATTGCTCAAAACTTTTGCGTGATGATTGAAATCGTATCTTGTCTATATTTCTACTTTTCTTTTTCTATTTCCTAAGGCCTTTTCACGCTGCGGTCACACTAAGTCACGTAACGTAACGTGACAGACTTTTGAAAAAAATCTGTTCCCGTATTTTTATTTAAAAATTAGCCGTTCAAACCGCATCTGCTAATTTTGCAGAACCCCACGCCCAGACATCTGCAGACTACTAATCTACGGGATCGTTCGACAAAATTCAGTATGAATGTCAAACGATTTTTTAGATATTACAAGTGTTTTTAAAAAACACAGACAGAAAACGAATCGAAGTAGGACACATGTTATATGTATTAATTTGACAAACAATCAAAAACAAGCTAAATATGGGACAGTCGAAGCTGGACACCCAGTAGAAACTGTTTAACTAAAGTTTATATTGACTTTGAAGTATAGTATAGTTTACCATACATGTGTAGGCCTATATTGATCCACATCTGTTCATATTTTTGTTCCATTATTCTTACTAACTTATAATTTATGGTTTTAAGTTTTAAATTTATATTGCACTAAGTTTTAAATTTATATTGCACTAATCTTAGTAGTTTTTATGAACAAAGATATTTTATGATGTTATATGAGACGGTTGCTTTCAGCCGTTTCCCAAACTGCCAAGTCAAACAGCTCTTAATAGCGATGAAATTTTACCGTCAACGGGCCAAAACATGCTTTTCTATTTCAACTGGACAGTTTGTGTTTATTATTGTAATGAGTTAGAGTGAACACTTTATGATTTTTTTAAAGGCTATTTTTTAAGTTGTTATAATATAGTCTTGATAAATGGTAATGTCGTTTAAATATTTATAGTTTAACAATGTTTTAGAGGTATTTTTTTGTCCCAACGTTCAGTAAAAATTTAAGTTATTTTAAACTTACATACGTTATTGTTAATTGAAGTTAAAATTAAACAATATTGTGCAATGTAGGACCATGTTCAGATTACAAGAGCATGGTAAAAAATTGAAAGTTATAATTGATACAAAATAATTGATTTAAGTTTTCATTTACAAATCATACCTCGTTGACACGGACAGTGAATATCTGTACATAAACGGCAATTCGTTACTGGTGGAGCATGAGTAGTAATAAAAAACAAAATTTAAGGACGTGAACAATGCGCTTAAATTAACTATTTTTATGATGCATTACAACTATGGGTTATTTTAATTACAGGTGTTAACGTACAGTCTGTATACGGTAGGGTGGCGCACGGACCCGCCAGCTACCTGTGTCTGTCCTTTCCTCCCCCCGGCGCTCGCGGCTGTTTCCATAATGAGTCACCAACTAGCCCCTCTAATAGAATTATTAACTTTTTTTACTTTCTCATAATATCTCAATTTTAATAGAATATTTGTAAAGTACTAACAAAACTAAGAAAAGTGATATAAAACACGATGTGCTTTGATTATAAATAACGAAATGGTCGAAAGTTATTTTTTAGCCGGAATACTGTATGATTTGTTAAATGTTTTATATTTCTCATAATTCCCTAATCTTGATACAATATTATTTTAAGAGTTCTTTGAAAAAAGGTAGAATAATTTAAAACTATGTTATCGCATACTATTTAATCAGCCAAAATATCATTAAATAGGCAACACTACATACTTTACAGTTTATTTGATTAATAAATCAACATTATTTTATATTACTCCCAGTAATCTTCTTCAAGCCAAAGTATTTAGTGTCCAGAAGTTGAGCATTTTCCATTTATCTTCCATGTTGTTTCCGTGTTACACTGAAATAAAACAAAATCGCGCTAAAACCAATATACAATATTTTAAGATTGCAGTTAATTTTTTACCATTCGTTATATTTTATTACTAGTTCTAATGACATTAACCCTACTTCTGGCAAGTGACCGCTAGCGGTCACCTGCAGACCACGTATAGTTGGCAAGTGACCGCTAGCGGTCACCTAGACACACCCGCACTAATACGATTCTAATAAATCGTCTATCATACTTAGCGGTTTATATTTGATGTCTTTGGAATCGTAATGAAATGGCCTGTCTGTAGACATCATTTGTTGCTATATTTACGATAGCGGAATATTGGAATTGAACCGAACACAATACGCTAAATTCACGTCAGCTGTATTTGACAACAACAACACTGTATCTGAATGTTTTGTTGGTTATTTGTGTTTATTGTTATTTTTACTTGATTTGTTCTTTTGAAATCTGTTTTGTGAAGATAAATAATTGTTTTCTGATAAACTGAATATTATTTTAGTATAAAACAATTATACATCGAATATTTTTGTGTGAAAATAGCTAAGTATTTGAATACATAATTTTATATACATAATATAATTATGTTTCTTGCTTGGCACTGTTGACTGGTCAATAGTGAAGTCACAGACAAATGCATCTGTGGCGTATGATTTATTTGAGACTCAACTTATTACTTGCATTTCTGCTTGCACAATTGAAATAAATAATGAGAATTATCTGCACAAAAAACTAAAACCGTGGATTACAAATAATATTTGTAGGCGTATTAAAAAGAGAAATAGTTTATACAACAAAGTTAAAAATCGGCCTAATGATGACAAGTTTAGACAATATTATATACGATTTAGAAATAAGTTAAGAAAGGATATAAAACTCGTAAAATCCTCTTATTATGCAAATAAACTTAATGCTAATTTGAACAATCCCAAAAAAATTTGGAGTACAGTCAATGAAATTACGGGTCAAAGTAAATGTGACAGGAATTATTTATTGAATGTAAATGGTAATTTAGTAGATAGCCCAGAGATAGTAGCTGATGAGTTTAATAAGTACTTTTTGACTGTAGTTAGAGAAGTTGTAGGTAATTATGAAGTTAATGAGGCTGTTGCAAATATGTCTTATAAGGATTCGTTTACTGAATATCATGAAACAACATCAATGATGCTTGGACCAGTTTTAAGAGAAGATGTAGCTAAAGTAATAAAAACGTTGAAAAACGGTAAATCACCGGGACTGGATGGCATCCATTCAGTGATGTTAAAGAGTATTTCCCCTGCAATATTGGATGTTTTGTCTTTTCTAATTAATTTAAGTTTTACTACTGGGATTTTTCCAACAAAGCTAAAAAATGCAGTGGTAATACCAATTTACAAGAGTGGATCGACTAGTTTATCTTCAAATTTCAGGCCTATATCTTTGATTTCTACGTTCGCAAAGGTATATGAAAAAATCATGAAGAAAAACATGTTAAAATATTTAAACAAAATAAATTTTTTCTCTGAAAATCAGTTTGGATTTAGATTGGGTTTGGATACGGAGCAAGCATTGTATACATTTATGGATAAGATTAATGAAGGAATGAATAATGGTAGTTGTGTAAGTGGATTATTTATTGATATCAAAAAAGCCTTTGATACGGTAAATCATGATATATTACTGAAAAAGCTATATAATTGTGGTTTTAGAGGTGTAACCCAAAATTGGTTTAGAAGTTATTTGAATAAGAGGCAGCAATGTGTAAATATAAATGGTAAACTTAGTCAAATGGGTGAAATATCCTGTGGAGTCCCTCAGGGATCAGTGTTGGGGGCAATTCTTTTTCTAATTTTTATAAATGACTTGTGTAATGGCAAATTCAGGGGGAATGTTACAGCTTTTGCTGATGACACCGCCCTAAGTTATATTGAGCCAGATTGGGAAACAGTTTGTTCCAATATGAATGAGGATTCAAATTTACTCAATTGGTGGTTTTTAAATAATAAATTGGTTTTGAGTATAGAAAAGACAATGTACATAAATTTTTCACTAAGGAAGAGCATTCAATTCGAAGGGGATATCTACTACAAATGCATGGAGTGTTTAGTTAACTCAATAGCCTTTTGCAATCAATGTTCCAAGATTCGGCAGACTTCAAATACAAAATACTTGGGGATAATTTTAGATAGTGAATTAAACTGGAAAGCGCAAATCATGAGATTGAAAAGTAAGATTATTATCAGTATCCGTTTGTTTTATTTTTTGAAGGATGTTTGTCCCTTGGTAGTGCTAAGATCTCTTTATTTTGCGCTGATTAATAGTAGGCTAGAATATGGGATAATATGCTGGGGAGGAACTTACAATACAAACTTAAAACCGCTTGTTACCTTACAGAAAATGTTTGTTAGAGTAATTATGAAGAAGAACAAATTTGAACCGTCCTCCCCATGTTTTGTGCTTTTAAAGATTTTACCCATAAGGACTCTTTATATATATAAGGTACTAAAAGTATATTACAATAATGGTAGGCTCTTGAATAATGATAACCCTTGTAGGACTAGATTAAGAAACGCTAATTTGATTTCTGTACCTAAACCAAATTTAACGTACTACACACGAACATTTAATTTTATAGCACCACGTATCTTTAATAAATTACCATATAGTATCAAAAATGAAAGCAATGTTCATAGGTTTTTAAAATACTTACGTGAATGGCTATTGTCGCAACAAAACATCGGGGAAATGTTGCAAATTATAAGTTAGCAATATATTGTATTGTTTGTTTCTTGTCATGTCAATTTTTTTTGTTTCGTTTTGTTTTTGATAGTATTGTATATATCTATGTTAGAAATAGTTTAATTTGCAGAAACGTTTAATAAAAATTTATTTAGTTATAAACATGGGTAAAAGCACACTTTTAAAGATAATTCTAAGTAGTCCAATTCAGTGTACACAAAGTAAACTATTCTGCTTTTGAGCTCTATATACCAAATATATTTATATTTTTGAATGAAGGACCCCCTGAACAGACTTTATCAGTCTTAGGGGCCCTATTATTTTTCTCTCTTATGTAAATTATAAACAGTAAAAAAAAAAAATGTATAACTGTGTATTTATTTGTTTGGTTTTTTAATATACATACTATTGTTGATAGGTATAAAAAAATGTACAACTGTGTTTATTTATTACTGTTTGTTTATTTATTACTATACATACTATTTTGATATTTATTTATTACTATACATGCTATTTTGTTATAAGTCTAATACATCAGGTTAATGTTATATGAATGTAACAATATTTCCTCGAATTGAGAGAAAAATAAATGAATTTATTATTATTATTATTATTATTATTATTTCAGTTGCATATTAGTGCTGCTCATATGTTTGTGAAAATAAAAAATATATATATTTGTGTATTCATCATATAATACATTATTATAAAAAATTTTTGAATTTATACCATCGCGACACCTAAAAATGAGCATTGGTATGTATGTTTATGTTTTATAGAATAAATTTATTTTAGTTCTCAATATCCCATATAATGTATATATATTCTAAAACTAGATAAAATTTAAAGTCTCTAGGCTATCTTGAAAGCTAGAAAATATTACAATAACTCTGATTTATAGGTACGGTCCCACCTTTTTTTTATTTGAAAATTTATATTTTTTGAATTAAAAAAAAAAATAAAAATAAAAGAGTGAGAATATTAAAACTTTTATTACATATTATTATATACCATTTCTTTCTGAATATAAATATATATAACATTGCCTAAAAACTATAATAAATATAATTTTTATAAATTAATTACAAAACCCTTGCGCGACGCCCAAAAACAGCCTGCCAGTATAGGAAAAATGGGCTGCCAGAAGTAGGGTTAATAAATCGCGGAAACAGCCGCGAGCGCCGGGGGGAGGAAAGGGGCTGATATCCAGTTGCACCGGCGGTCAAAGGAATTTCCACGGGTCAAAACATTCCTCCGTCCGAAAAGTGTCCAGATGCACCGGTGGTCAAAATCTACCCACCTAACCTAACCTAACCTAACCTAACCTAACCTAACCTAACCTAACCTAATGACAACCGACTGAAGTGGATACGCTGGATCAGAGGGTGGTAGGTTACCAACCGACTCATGACTCATGTCATAACAAAGGGTGTGGAATTTGGCACGGTCAGCTTGGGGTTACTGTACTAGGAATCCGGCCTGGTTGGACTTTCCCGGCTCATGTCATAAACAAGGGCCTCTGGTGCAATTGGAACACCCCCCAAAAGGGGCTCCGGTGCATCTGGACACATCAGTTTGGGGCCGATCCCTGACCCCGGTGCAATTGGAAATCTCCCGAGGAAAGGACCGACACAGGTAGCTGGCGGGTCCGTGCGCCACCCTACCGTATACAGACTGTAATTTTGAACGTATTTTTATTTATTTGGGGGCGGGGGACTTCCCGATATCCCCCTCCTGGCTATGCCCTAAGTAGATATTATAGTTTTGGCTACTAGGGGTACTACTAAGTAAAATCATCAACAATGACATTTTTTAGAGTTTCACATTTAACCGGGGAAAAAGTATAAAAATATTAAATATTTTACGAAAACCAACTTATGGTCCACTAGAATAAGTCTTAACCTTCCAAACGATACTTCAAGTGTTACGATTATGATCATTATTACGAACCCAATCGTTGAAATAGAAACTAATGGTTTTGGCGTTTTTCGCGGAGGGAATTGTACCGGCCCTAGATCATACAGTCGGCGGCAATGCTCCGCTTCAAAGAAACGCAAAGACCGACATAGCAGGGGAAATAATTCCACTTTCAGGCCAGGGTGGAGCGACATCCGCTGTACAAGGTTCCCACGGGAAAGTTTAGTTTATATTGTTTTAAAACTTAGTTTTCTCATCCCTCCCTTAGTTATTATAGTAGGGTATATTATTTGGTAATAAAACTGATTTTATACATACAGTATGAAAATTTTATTCTCTATGCAGTTAATTATGTTGTTATAGATTGTTATTGATATGCTAGCACCTCATCAACTGCCAATTTCATTTACAAAATTATTTGAATTTGAACAGTTTGTGTAATTGAACAAATATTGCGGAATTACGTTTTATTTTGTATGGGAGTGACTCGGAGGAAAATGAGTCTAATTACAACATAAAAACAAGTAATAATATACTGTAATTAAATTGATATTTTTAAAAATTAATAGTTAATGTTGTAATTATAATTCTAGGAATATATATATATGTATTCTATGTACAGTATTGTTCACTAGAATAATTGACTCCTGCCCATGTACTAATTGTATTATATGGCAATAAAGTTTGATTGAAAAACTTTTCACAACATTTTTCATCAAACAATAATTAATTGTCAACAATCTCTATTTATCTTAAAACTGGACAGGTGTATTTTTGTCTTATGATATAGGTATAATGTATAATCAGATCTTTGGGGTTACTAGTTTTTTCTACACAGTAAAATATTGATCAAAATCAATTGGCTAGACATCACATAGTGTTTTAAAATGTTATAATTTGGCGTACAATCTGAAGCCATTTTCATTTTGAAAATGACTTTACACTGTAAGCCGAAATGTAACATAAAAATAAAAAAATAAAAACTGTGATGTGCAGCCAATTAATTTCCATTAATAATTAACAACGTCACAAAAAAATACACACCGTCAAGAAATAAAAAAAAAAAAAAAATAAATAAAAAAAAAAAAAAACATAAAGGAAGCAAAATAATAAATAACAAGTTTATGTTTATTTTGTACACAATCTAATCATTCGAGTTAGACCTACTTTTTTCATACACTCGAATGTTTCTCTGTTGGCTTTTTGTTATGTAATTACTTTGGGAATACATAATTAATTGTACATAAACACTATCGATAACATTGTGTGTTTCTGAAATTACATTCACCAAAGCAATTATAATGAATAGCTCAGCTACTACAATCTACACAAATTGTTATTTGGTAATGTAGTTTGTTATTCTGGAAGTGATGGCAACAAGAAACTAAACCGAGAAAACATTCATTTCACTAAAGTAGTAAAGATTTATTTCCGGCTAACTCGCTTTGACTTAACATTATGAAAACTTCCATCAACAACTATTTTGTTACGTAGCATCTAACCCTTTGATGATCTGGAAATGAAATTACATTATAATTTGTTGAATATACGTGATCATTTTTACTCATTTTATCAAGATCACTGTTGAAATCAGATCCTCAAATTACAAAATCCGAAGTTACAAAAACACTCATTTAAAATGTAGTATAACATTGAATTATTCTTACAATTTTTAAAGCGTGCAAGAAATGAGTTTTCTTGGTTAAAAAATTGATTTAAGGTTAAAGAAAATTATTAATTTAAAAAAATCTGTTAATATTTATATATGTATATGTATTCATGTATACGAAAAATGTCGGTAATATTAAGAGAAATGTAGTAAAATACATCAATAAAACTGTTATTTGAGTTAATTTAATTACAATAAAGTCTGCACATTTTGTAATATTTAAGAACATTCTTTGTATTCCAATAAATAATTAGTTTGAGTGAGAAATCAGATTTCAAATAAATAAACACCAGCAGGCTAGTGTTGAATATTGTGTAAACTATTAATAACACACTTGAGGACGAGGCGGACCCACTCATTGTACCTCCTGTTGATGCCATGGAATATAAACATCCCAGGAGTAAACAAACAAGTGTAACAATAATCACAGTTAAATTTGAATAACTAGTTCGATTACGCTTCTCAGAACTGAATCCATGCACTAAACAAAAAATATCATTTACAAAGAGAATTAATAAACAGCAATAAGTTAAAATGAACAACTTGCTAAACTTCTCATATTCTTGGATTGGATGAGCGACTAAAAGTTGGACACTTGTATACTTATACTAGGCCTACATTAAATATTGTAAATTATTTGATGCGCCGTTAAAATAAAGGAAAGATAACTATCGGCTTAATGCGTATAATTTTTCTTTGACTAAAATTATAATTTCGTCTGTTATAATCGTGTTTTTTATTAGAATATGTTTTATACTAAATTAATTGCATTTCTCCAGGGTTCAAAAGTCATTTTAGCAACGATGGAATCGCGGGTGGTTCAGATTGTGGCCAGCTCACCAACACGATGTCCACCATGTGTCTTTGTTACTTATTATCGACTGAACCGTGATTTTAGGAGAACAAATTAAATAAAAAAAACAAGTACAAACACTTATCTAAAATTTTCCCACTGACGAAACTTTCCTGGCCAAAAATTAAAAAAATTCCTCACAAGTCGACTTTTTCAAGTAATTTCTCAAAATTATCAACTACTTTTTATTTTTGTTATATTATAACATATTCGATTTATTATATGATTAATTCATACTAACACTCAGCATGCACTATTTATGTGTCAGGTTTACAATAAATTTCAAAAGTGTAAATCAGTATTTACTAGGCCTAATTGAAATCCAGTGAAATTGAATTGTGGCCTTTTAAAACTTAATCTCTAAAGGATATACATGTTTAAAGCATATTTCACCAAACAAATTATATTAATTTATTGATTAGTTATTACCCGATAACATAAAATAAACGTCTTCCCAATGACTTCCTCTTCAAAATGTTAGATGTTTGCTTACGTTTTGTACAGAGCTGTAGCTCTCAAACGCCCATTTGATTAACATTTCTTATGGGCTTACCGTACTGCATTCTCAATGTGAAATAGAGTTTAGTAGTAGGAATATGAGGCAAGGAAATAACCATATACAGTTTATCAAAATTAAATCAATACATGTCTTCTATGTTACTTTACCATTTACATAAATATATTCAAATCGTTCACAATTGTTGATAAGTTATTATTTATTGATAAGCCTTTCAAACTACTAATCACTAAGTTTTACTTTAATTCAACAAAACCCACAAATCATAAAACTGCATTTTCATCATTAATCTCTGAAATAAATTCTGGATTGCTATTTTAAAAAGTATGGAACGTGTTTGTTTAGAATCATGCGATAAAAAAGTAAAGTAACCTTGTGAACACCGAACCAGTGATTATGTACGTTAATAAATGTAATCAATGACCAAACTTATTTGCGCATTCTTTACAATTCCCTAAATTTTTGACAAGACTATTTTAGCGATTATTCCATGGTGGACCAGCTTATATAGAATTATGTATGGCCAACAAGTAAAATTATTTACACAGAATGTCACAAGAAGATAAATATTATTTTAAAAGCCAATTGTACGCCCTTGAATAAAATGAAACGGGAACATCCTGCTTGCGCCTCGTACCCAAAACTGGCTCCAAGAGAACATCCTAGTTGAGTCTCGACCCAAAACTGGCTCCAAGAGAACATCCTAGTTGCGCCTCGTACCCAAAACTGGCTCCAAGAGAACATCCTAGTTGCGCCTCGTACCCAAAACAGGCTCCAAGAGAACATCCTAGTTGCGCCTCGTACCCAAAACTGGCTCCAAGAGAACATCCTAGTTGCGCCTCGTACCCAAAACTGGCTCCAAGAGAACATCCTAGTTGCGCCTCGTACCCAAAACTGGCTCCAAGAGAACATCCTAGTTGAGTCTCGTACCCAAAACTGGCTCCAAGAGAACATCCTAGTTGAGTCTCGACCCAAAACTGGCCCAAGAGAACATCCTAGTTGAGTCTCGACCCAAAACTGGCTCCAAGAGAACATCCTAGTTGAGTCTCGACCCAAAACTGGCTCCAAGAGAACATCCTAGTTGAGTCTCGACCCAAAACTGGCCCAAGAGAACATCCTAGTTGCGCCTCGTACCCAAAACTAGCTCCAAGAGAACATCCTAGTTGAGTCTCGACCCAAAACTGGCTCCAAGAGAACATCCTAGTTGAGTCTCGACCCAAAACTGGCTCCAAGAGAACATCCTAGTTGAGTCTCGACCCAAAACTGGCCCAAGAGAACATCCTAGTTGAGTCTCGACCCAAAACTGGCTCCAAAAGAACATCCTAGTTGAGTCTCGACCCAAAACTGGCCCAAGAGAACATCCTAGTTGAGTCTCGACCCAAAACTGGCCCAAGAGAACATCCTAGTTGAGTCTCGACCCAAAAATGGCTCCAAGAGAACATCCTAGTTGAGTCTCGACCCAAAACTGGCTCCAAGAGAACATCCTAGTTGAGTCTCGACCCAAAACTGGCTCCAAGAGAACATCCTAGTTGTGCCTCGTACCCAAAACTGGCTCCAAGAGAACATCCTAGTTGCGCCTCGTACCCAAAACTGGCTCCAAGAGAACATCCTAGTTGCGCCTCGTACCCAAAACTGGCTCCAAGAGAACATCCTAGTTGAGTCTCGACCCAAAACTGGCTCCAAGAGAACATCCTAGTTGAGTCTCGACCCAAAACTGGCCCAAGAGAACATCCTAGTTGAGTCTCGACCCAAAACTGGCTCCAAGAGAACATCCTAGTTGAGTCTCGACCCAAAACTGGCTCCAAGAGAAGATCCTAGTTGAGTCTCGACCCAAAACTGGCCCAAGAGAACATCCTAGTTGCGCCTCGTACCCAAAACTAGCTCCAAGAGAACATCCTAGTTGAGTCTCGACCCAAAACTGGCTCCAAGAGAACATCCTAGTTGAGTCTCGACCCAAAACTGGCTCCAAGAGAACATCCTAGTTGAGTCTCGACCCAAAACTGGCCCAAGAGAACATCCTAGTTGAGTCTCGACCCAAAACTGGCTCCAAGAGAACATCCTAGTTGAGTCTCGACCCAAAACTGGCCCAAGAGAACATCCTAGTTGAGTCTCGACCCAAAACTGGCCCAAGAGAACATCCTAGTTGAGTCTCGACCCAAAACTGGCTCCAAGAGAACATCCTAGTTGAGTCTCGACCCAAAACTGGCTCCAAGAGAACATCCTAGTTGAGTCTCGACCCAAAACTAGCCCAAGAGAACATCCTAGTTGAGTCTCGACCCAAAACTGGCCCAAGAGAACATCCTAGTTGCGCCTCGTACCCAAAACTGGCTCCAAGAGAACATCCTAGTTGAGTCTCGACCCAAAACTGGCCCAAGAGAAAATACTTGTTGAGTCTCGACCCAAAACTGGCCCCAAGAGAACATCCTAGTTGAGTCTCGACCCAAAACTGGCTCCAAGAGAACATCCTAGTTGAGTCTCGACCCAAAACTGGCTCCAAGAGAACATCCTAGTTGAGTCTCGACCCAAAACTGGCTCCAAGAGGACATCCTAGTTGAGTCTCGACCCAAAACTGGCTCCAAGAGAACATCCTAGTTGAGTCTCGACCCAAAACTGGCTCCAAGAGAACATCCTAGTTGAGTCTCGACCCAAAACTGGCCCCAAGAGAACATCCTTGTTGAGTCTCGACCCAAAACTGGCTCCAAGAGAACATCCTAGTTGAGTCTCGACCCAAAACTGGCCCAAGAGAACATCCTAGTTGCGCCTCGTACCCAAAACTGGCTCCAAGAGAACATCCTAGTTGAGTCTCGACCCAAAAGTGGCCCAAGAGAACATCCTAGTTGAGTCTCGACCCAAAACTGGCCCAAGAGAACATCCTAGTTGAGTCTCGACCCAAAACTGGCTCCAAGAGAACATCCTAGTTGAGTCTCGACCCAAAACTGGCTCCAAGAGAACATCCTAGTTGAGTCTCGACCCAAAACTGGCTCCAAGAGAACATCCTAGTTGCGCCTCGTACCCAAAACTGGCTCCAAGAGAACATCCTAGTTGCGCCTCGTACCCAAAACTGGCTCCAAGAGAACATCCTAGTTGCGCCTCGTACCCAAAACTGGCTCCAAGAGAACATCCTAGTTGAGTCTCGACCCAAAACTGGCTCCAAGAGAACATCCTAGTTGAGTCTCGACCCAAAACTGGCCCAAGAGAACATCCTAGTTGAGTCTCGACCAAAAACTGGCTCCAAGAGAACATCCTAGTTGAGTCTCGACCCAAAACTGGCTCCAAGAGAACATCCTAGTTGAGTCTCGACCCAAAACTGGCTCCAAGAGAACATCCTAGTTGCGCCTCGTACCCAAAACTAGCTCCAAGAGAACATCCTAGTTGAGTCTCGACCCAAAACTGGCTCCAAGAGAACATCCTAGTTGAGTCTCGACCCAAAACTGGCTCCAAGAGAACATCCTAGTTGAGTCTCGACCCAAAACTGGCCCAAGAGAACATCCTAGTTGAGTCTCGACCCAAAACTGGCTCCAAGAGAACATCCTAGTTGAGTCTCGACCCAAAACTGGCCCAAGAGAACATCCTAGTTGAGTCTCGACCCAAAACTGGCTTAAGAGAACATCCTAGTTGAGTCTCGACCCAAAACTGGCTCCAAGAGAACATCCTAGTTGAGTCTCGACCCAAAACTGGCTCCAAGAGAACATCCTAGTTGAGTCTCGACCCAAAACTGGCCCAAGAGAACATCCTAGTTGAGTCTCGACCCAAAACTGGCCCAAGAGAACATCCTAGTTGCGCCTCGTACCCAAAACTGGCTCCAAGAGAACATCCTAGTTGAGTCTCGACCCAAAACTGGCCCAAGAGATCATCCTTGTTGAGTCTCGACCCAAAACTGGCCCCAAGAGAACATCCTAGTTGAGTCTCGACCCAAAACTGGCTCCAAGAGAACATCCTAGTTGAGTCTCGACCCAAAACTGGCTCCAAGAGAACATCCTAGTTGAGTCTCGACCCAAAACTGGCTCCAAGAGAACATCCTAGTTGAGTCTTGACCCAAAACTGGCTCCAAGAGAACATCCTAGTTGAGTCTCGACCCAAAACTGGCCCCAAGAGAACATCCTAGTTGAGTCTCGACCCAAAACTGGCCCCAAGAGAACATCCTAGTTGAGTCTCGACCCAAAACTGGCTCCAAGAGAACATCCTAGTTGAGTCTCGACCCAAAACTGGCTCCAAGAGAACATCCTAGTTGAGTCTCGACCCAAAACTGGCCCAAGAGAACATCCTAGTTGCGCCTCGTACCCAAAACTAGCTCCAAGAGAACATCCTAGTTGAGTCTCGACCCAAAACTGGCTCCAAGAGAACATCCTAGTTGAGTCTCGACCCAAAACTGGCTCCAAGAGAACATCCTAGTTGAGTCTCGACCCAAAACTGGCTCCAAGAGAACATCCTAGTTGAGTCTCGACCCAAAACTGGCCCAAGAGAACATCCTAGTTGAGTCTCGACCCAAAACTGGCCCAAGAGAACATCCTAGTTGAGTCTCGACCCAAAACTGGCTCCAAGAGAACATCCTAGTTGAGTCTCGACCAAAAACTGGCTCCAAGAGAACATCCTAGTTGAGTCTCGACCCAAAACTGGCCCAAGAGAACATCCTAGTTGAGTCTCGACCCAAAACTGGCCCAAGAGAACAAAGAGAACATCCTAGTTGCGCCTCGTACCCAAAACTGGCTCCAAGAGGACATCCTAGTTGAGTCTCGACCCAAAACTGGCCCAAGAGAACATCCTAGTTGAGTCTCGACCCAAAACTGGCCCCAAGAGAACATCCTAGTTGAGTCTCGACCCAAAACTGGCTCCAATAGAACATCCTAGTTGAGTCTCGACCCAAAACTGGCTCCAAGAGAACATCCTAGTTGGGTCTCGACCCAAAACTGGCTCCAAGAGAACATCCTAGTTGAGTCTCGACCCAAAACTGGCTCCAAGAGAACATCCTAGTTGAGTCTCGACCCAAAACTGGCCCCAAGAGAACATCCTAGTTGACTCTCGACCCAAAACTGGCTCCAAGAGAACATCCTAGTTGAGTCTCGACCCAAAACTGGCCCAAGAGAACATCCTAGTTGAGTCTCGACCCAAAACTGGCCCCAAGAGAACATCCTAGTTGAGTCTCGACCCAAAACTGGCTCCAAGAGAACATCCTAGTTGAGTCTCGACCCAAAACTGGCTCCAAGAGAACATCCTAGTTGAGTCTCGACCCAAAACTGGCCCAAGAGAACATCCTAGTTGCGCCTCGTACCCAAAACTGGCTCCAAGAGAACATCCTAGTTGTGTCTCGACCCAAAACTGGCCCAAGAGAACATCCTAGTTGAGTCTCGACCCAAAACTGGCCCCAAGAGATCATCCAAGTTGAGTCTCGACCCAAAACTGGCTCCAAGAGAACATCCTAGTTGAGTCTCGACCCAAAACTGGCTCCAAGAGAACATCCTAGTTGAGTCTCGACCCAAAACTGGCCCAAGAGAACATCCTAGTTGCGCCTCGTACCCAAAACTGGCTCCAAGAGAACATCCTAGTTGAGTCTCGACCCAAAACTGGCTCCAAGAGAACATCCTAGTTGCGTCTCGTACCCAAAACTGGCCCAAGAGAACATCCTAGTTGAGTCTCGACCCAAAACTGGCTCCAAGAGAACATCCTAGTTGAGTCTCGACCCAAAACTGGCCCAAGAGAACATCCTAGTTGAGTCTCGACCCAAAACTGGCTCCAAGAGAACATCCTAGTTGAGTCTCGACCCAAAACTGGCCCAAGAGAACATCCTAGTTGCGCCTCGTACCCAAAACTGGCCCAAGAGAACATCCTAGTCTAGTCTCGACACAAAACTGGCCCAAGAGAACATCCTAGTTGAGTCTCGACCCAAAACTGGCTCCAAGAGAACATCCTAGTTGAGTCTCGACCCAAAACTGGCTCCAAGAGAACATCCTAGTTGAGTCTCGACCCAAAACTGGCTCCAAGAGAACATCCTAGTTGCGCCTCGTACCCAAAACTGGCCCAAGAGAACATCCTAGTTGAGTCTCGACCCAAAACTGGCTCCAAGAGAACATCCTAGTTGAGTCTCGACCCAAAACTGGCTCCAAGAGAACATCCTAGTTGAGTCTCGACCCAATACTGGCTCCAAGAGAACATCCTAGTTGAGTCTCGACCCAAAACTGGCCCCAAGAGAACATCCTAGTTGAGTTTTGACCCAAAACTGGCCCCAAGAGAACATCCTAGTTGAGTCTCGACCCAAAACTGGCTCCAAGAGAACATCCTAGTTGCGCCTCGTACCCAAAACTGGCCCAAGAGAACATCCTAATTGAGTCTCGACCCAAAACTGGCTCCAAGAGAACATCCTAGTTGAGTCTCGACCCAAAACTGGCCCCAAGAGAACATCCTGGTTGCGCCTCTTACCCAAAACTGGCCCCAGAAGAACATCCTAGTTGCGCCTTAGCGGCAAGCCTCTGTGATTTTCCTTCCAGGAAAACGGAAGCTCTGTACCATGATGCTACTACCATCGATATATTGGGGTAGCGGAAAATTAGCCCCTGGAAAAGTAACCCCCCAGCAACTGCCTAGTCACTTTGACGTCACGAAAACGTTATTTGGACAGCTGACGAAACTGGTGTCCGCGACTGGAAAAGTACCCCCCCCCCGCGACCAATCTAGTAAACTCGCTGAATGTCTAATATAAATAGTCTAATACAAATTTATAATCAAATACAGTGAGTTTTGATCGGATTTATAGCCTTTGAAAAACCCCCTGGCCGGCTGTGTACGGGGGTGGAAAAGTACCCCACCCAGGCTGGCTCGGCCTTGTGATTGCCGCAGCCACGTTGCAGGCGTTTGAAAACGACTACTGGTTGTGAACTGTAGTTTAGAAGGTCTATAATTTATTTATCTATAATACACACATAAAAAATGTAGTTAAATCTACATAAATTAATTTCACTATTAAATGTTAATCATGCTTATCAATATATTATACAGTGGGACAGAATACAGAACCGGTATCGTACCGTTTTTAATGTTTTTATTAAAGCGTCATTTTTATGTATTTACCATTTAACTATTTATCCGATAACGACATAATTTGTATACAGAGTAAAATACATTTCATTAAATATTTTTCACTTTCAGAATTTTATATTTATGACAAGTACACCTGTTGAATTCTTTAAGAAAACGTTTGTTTTATTTAAGATATTCTGTAAACTGCGTTCTTAGTTGTAATACTCACGAAATGCATAGGCTATTATCATTGA
This sequence comes from Stictocephala bisonia, assembly GCA_035578905.1. Classification (NCBI taxonomy): domain Eukaryota; kingdom Metazoa; phylum Arthropoda; class Insecta; order Hemiptera; family Membracidae; genus Stictocephala; species Stictocephala bisonia. The sequence continues at coordinate 1,877,266 of JAQJVL010000149.1, read as the reverse complement.
TTTTACTATACATAGAAATACTATACATATAAAATCAATGATACGACGTCAGTGGCGTAGCCAGGACTCGATTTCGGGGGGGGCCTGGACACCGGGGGGTCTGGGGGGTATGGAATACCCCCCAGAAGAAAGGGGGGTCCGGGGGTCCTCCCCCGGAAATTTTACGATTTTTATAGCGCTTAACGCTATTTTAGACCACTTTTCAGCCTTCAGTGTCACAAATATCTTTGTAAATAGTGAAAGTAAAAGATTATGTATTTTTTAGTTTTCCCCTTATGCATATAGAAAATTTGAAACTCAGAAAATTTGCAATAAAAATTGTCTTATTTAAAAGTTACTGTCTGTTGTATATGTATTTAATTTAATAGTTTGGGTTTTCAATTTTAATTTCTTTTTCTTCATTGATTACACAAATAAGTTAAAACACTTGTTGAACTTAAAATATAATAAATAATACAAGATAATTATAAAAGGATAATAATGACTTAGGCCGTTAGAATATTAAACTGTATTGGAAGATAACTGTATTATTATATTAACTAGTGATGGGCCGATTCCAAAATTTCTTGATTCCGATCCCGATTCCAAAATTTGGGACTCGATTCTGTACTCGATTCCGATTCCTTAATAATAAGTACTATTGAGGATGAAATCATAATACTACATTTCAATTCAATAAATATTAAGCACTTTTAATAATAACTGTTACTATAATAGCAAAATTTAATTAGTGAAATCAATTACAAAAGGGGACATTTAAATGACAATAGGCATTTAGTAGGCCTATATAATGAAATCAACTTTAAATACTGAACAAATAATAAATTCAAATTGGTTAGTAAGAATAAAGAAACTGAATAAACATTCAAAGGCAATACATCTTAGCTGGCCAGTAGGCTATAGTAAATTAATTAAAGTTAAAAGTTAAGTAAATACTACTTAACACGTCATTACACGCCCCCCTTTTGTTACACAACTACACGCCCTACGGCAGTTTCAATTTGCTCGCATTTTGTAAAATTGGCTGTAAAAGCTATTACAGTTACACCTACTCTCCAAATATCAAGTTGTTAGCCTATCTCTATTAGTTTATAATACTTACATATTTACCTATTAAAATTACAGGGAACATGTTATCGTGATAAAAAAATTATATTTGATAAAACAATGTAAAATGACATCATTATGGCAGTATCGCGGCTACACGCACGTTAGCAATTTGCCGATTCTACACTGCTCTGTCGTTACGTATGTACACGCCCCGTGAGCAAATTGCCGCAAATTATTCTATGGGGGTTTATAATAAAATACAGGAGAAATATGAACAAGATTTATACTTTATTGATTAAAGACACCAAAGGAGATGACAAGGCTATATTTGTATGTATAAAATGCATAATTAAAAAACAACTTAAAGACGACACCTATTAACCGTTAACTTAAATCCTCATTCGGTATTTTTCTCATCCGTATGAAGTCATTTTACCTCACGTTAACACTACAAAAATACTATAAGCTAAATACAAATACAATATATTTAATAAAATCACAAACACACGCCCGTTAGCAAAATGCTCACTGAATTGCTCTGTGTTGAAATGGAGCAGGCTGATAACTGGTTTCACCCAGTTTCCTGCGTATTAGGGGGAGTGAGGGGTAAACATGGTGGCCCAGCCCCTCCCTTACCTCAACGACGGAGATATTTAAGAAAATCTAACTCTGCGGCAAAATGCCGCCGGGGCGTGTAATGACGTGTTAATACAAATAGAAAATGAATAGACATAATATCTTAGACAAAACAATAGAATAGAATAGAATAGCACTTAATATAATGATCAGCCTATATAAGCACATATTATTAATAACTTAAAACAGTTAAAACTAAAACTATAATATCCAGAAACAAACATTTATAAAAATTAAATCAATTATGGGTGCTTAACAAGCAACTAAATGATTTTAAGTTTAAGGGTATGAGAAATTAATTACAAAAGGGGACATTTAAATGACAATAGGTAGGCATTTAGTAGGCCTATATATATATATATATATATATATATATATATATATATATAAAATAAATAAATAAAATAACACGTTAGTAAAAAAAAAAAGTGATCAATGTGAGGTCACTCGACCAGCCTCAAGCAGGCTGCTCTGAAAACCGCTGGCTTCATAGCTACATCCAGATAATAAATCTAGCTACATCTAAAATAAATCAGATGTATTTTAACATGTAAGTTTAATTTGACATTACAACAAAAAGTTCTTGAAAACTCAACACTTGATTTTCAAAATTTCTCATAACAGAAGTTTTCGATTCGGTTTCTTGGCCATTTCATCGAGCACTTGATCTGTAGAGAACGGTACTGGATAGTGTATTGACATCAGAGCAAGACCGTTGAGTCGTTCATTCTCCATAGAGTTTCGAAGGTAGGTCTTTATTCTTTTAAGACTTGAAAAGGACCTTTCTACTTCACAAGTCGAAACAGGCAACGTAGCCAACACTTTCAGCAAGTAATTGATGTGAGCATAAAAGTTTATATCACAAGCGTCCAAAATTGTCATGATGGTTTGAGGTCTCTCTGCTTTTGGGATTTTACACCATTTGTGACACCATAAAATGTACTCACTTTCAACAGCACTTTGTGATGCCTTTTCTGTGTAATAGATTTCCAGGGATTTAAGCTTTTTTACCTCGGCAGGGTTAGTATTTTTGGGTGACAAAATGTCAAAAGCTTCTAGGACACGTCTATTTTTGGAGAATCTGTCTTGAAGTCCTTGGATTAAAGCGTCTAGACAGGGTAGAAACACTATTCTGCGATAATATTCTTCGGGAGTGCTGTGAGGTACATTTCCTCTTTTAGTTTGTTTAGCTGCTTGTCGAGGAACTTCAACTTTCGAACTGAAAACCTCTTGCATAGTTTGTTCAGCTTTTGCGAAAAGATCTGAGAACTCTTTGAAAATGTAAACCTCGGGGTCATTTTCCTTTTCTTTCCCATTACGTATGTCATTTAGAAGATCGACAATGTCGTCTGTATACTTCACAGCTGAGGATAACTCAATATCTGTCTTTTGGAGATATCTAGCTAGTGGCAGAGTGTTATTGAACACAAATTCACAAACATACAGGCCCACGACAAATCCTCCCTTTTCTATCGACGAAAGAAGAGTGGAAGCCGAAGAGGATACAGTACGAACACTTGTAGACAATTCCTCCAAACTTTCTACAATGGCAGGGAAAAGCTCAACAAAGTCAGTAATTGCAACTTGTCGTTCAATAAATCTTGTTTGGCATAAACCTGTCAGACGAGTTTTCTTGGATTCAGGTAGAAGACTTGATATTTTATATTTTAGCAAATCATTGGCAAGAGCATTGTTTCTAAAAAGATTCGTTATTTCCCCAACTAAACCCAAGCAGTTTCTTATGATGGGCACGTTCATAGATTGATTCAGGACCAGATTTAGTCTATGAGCGGCGCAATGAACATAAATAGCCTTAGGATACAGCTCCTGAATTCTTTCGTGTACACCACTAATGTGTCCACTAAAAGTGGAACAGCCATCATAACCTTGGCCGATCATTTTGTTCATATTTAGTCCCAAACTGTTGCAAATATCTAAGATAACCTTAGAAATATTTTCTGCTGACAAATCGGTTAAGCTAGTGAAGCACAAAAAATCCTCTCTCATAACTGGCTGAAGGTCGTTGGACAAATATCTGACGCAAAAGGAAAATTGCTCTTTGCCAGAAATGTCCAAAGTTTCATCGCCCAGAATTGAAAAACACTCTGCTTCATTTATCGATGTAACTATGTGTTTCTGGATCAGGTCTCCACATATATTAATAATTTCGTTTTGAATTTCCGGGCTTGTGTAGGATGCATTGCGATGACTTTGTACAAGATGGTTCTGTAAATCTTTGTCTGTATTTGCCTTAAATCTAAGGAGAGCTCGAAACTTACCTTCCTTGTCCACAGGTTTTTCCATGGTCACAGGACCACTGTCCCTGTGACCTCTTAGAGGTATTTCATTTTCACCACAAAATACTATAGTGTCTATTAGTGGTTTTAGGGCAGCCCTATTTTGTTCTTTCTCTTTTTTTCTCTTAGTATCCAGCATTGTCACTACATCATCGTTTTCTCCTTTGGAAATTTTTAAAAAGTGTTCTGCCGCCACACAAGAAAACTTATGATAGTCAGTATTTTGGTGATATGTAAATTTGTCAACAGCATCTTTCCATTTTTTGAAAGGTGCCGTAATCAGAGAGCCTACTTTTTGATTCGACCCTTTACCCACAAAATCTTTGCCAAATGACACACACCACTTACAGTAAGCTCCATCTTTAGCAGCTGAATACGAAAGCCATGACCATCTATTCAGCCAGTTTTTCTGAAACTTAAGTTTTTTATTTTTAAAATCAGTGGTGGGAAAAACGAATTTCTCGTCAGGAACAAAAAGATAGTTTATCGTCCTTTGTTTCAATTTGTATGCTTGATCTGGAGCTAGAACCTTTTCATTTGAAAAAAGAGCATCCGAAACAGATCCTATATCTATAGATATTATGCTTACTGGTATCGTTGTGGTTCCAACAGACGAGTCAGGTAAGATGGCGTTTTCTTCTACAGGAAGAGTAGAACTAACAACAACTGGAGGTGTAACCGGAACTTCGGGAACTTTATCACTTTCATCAGTCTTGGCACACTTTCTGAAAAATGTATCTATTGTTTTCGTTTGTCTCTTCATTTTTAAAACGAACAATAAACTAAACTCTAAACAAACTCTCAATTATTAACACAGAAGAAATGAAGAAAGCACATATCAATGAAACTGAGATGGTCTGAACACTTGTAAAATGGCGACTGGCGACGGCTGTCGGCTGGTAACATGAGACAGGTGCAGTCGGCTCAAGGTCAACTTATCCGACTATTTACGGTTTCGACCGAACCAGCCCGAGCTCTACGTTCTACCGAGTACGGACGAACTCTCCTGAGTCCCGATCTCTCTTCCACAGCCGAGTGCAGATGTCTGCCGTCTATTGGTATCTGATAGGCGGTATTTAGTCCTCGAAGAATTGTATGTTTTATTATTTATTTGTTACTGTGAATTTATTTATTTATGTAGTTTATACTACGTAGTTATACATATGTACAATTGCTTGTAATACATATATTGTACGTGTACATTTTCCTTTTACTTAAGGGGATTCGTCACCCATTTTCAAACAATTTATTTTTTTGCCCATTTACGGGTGCTGGATCCCCTTAAATAAGATAATCTGCCTTTTCCCTTAAATTTCGGGGGGGGTCCGGACCCCCAGGACCCCCCCCTTGGCTACGCCACTGTACGACGTACCCGGTGTACACCGTAAATTTGTGGCAGCACTTGATGTTGTGATTACCTTCACTTACCAAGTGGCTTTCAGTTCAGTGAATAACATCAATTAATACATTACATAATATGCTAAATCTAAGATCGCCTTTGTCTAATTTATTTGTCAAATACGTTGTGAATACATTGTTTAGGCCGACAAGTTACATTTTCGATAGCAAATTACACATTACGGTTTGAGTTAACATCATACACATTTGAAAGAAAAGATTAAAAAAAGTTTGCTATTATTATCATCAATATCATCTGTGGTTTCTATAAATTTATTATTTTTACAAATGAGATAAGGGGAATCCAAGTCTATGAAAATAGCATATCATCAGAACTATTACACTGTTTTGCCTGCAATCAACTCTTGTCAAAAATGTTAGTCTAACAATATTATCAGACAGTGCTACCTAGTGGTAATAATCTAAACCACTAGCTAGTGAGAGGCAGCGCAATTGTGGGAACTGTAGGTACTGGCAGAGAACATTTGACTAAAGAGAGATGTATTAAATTGCTGGCTGTTCATAACATTGCCACTAGGTAGTACTAGTAGTTAGATATATTCAACTGAATATATTAGATATATCAACTGAAAGTTTTAATTAAATTCCATAAAATTTACTATTTGTATTATCATTGTGCAAAATTTTTATGGATATTATTATAACATTAAAAATCTGCTTACTTTCGTTAAAAAATGTAGATTTACAACTAATCTATATTATTTTATGTATTTTAACACTTTACAATCTCAACTAGAAATTATAATTCTTAATTATATATATATAATCTACTGAATAATATTGTATTACGTTTTTAAAATTAAAATCAAATAATTTCTCGAAGCCTCTTGTATTGTAGTGAAGACTGTCACTTTTCAAGAGGCTAACAGGCTAATAGAGAATCCATTCATCTGCATTCTGCACAGAGTGCACATAGAGATTGGTGATTAGTACTAGTTGTTGTTTGCTGTGGAACAATTGCCACTCCACAACAGTTTAATTAAACTGTTGGGTTGCAACAGTTAAGGATACTGCCATATTGATATTAGTAGGAAAAGCTCTGAAACTGCAACTAAATGCAAACTACCTATATGTTGTTTGAGAATCTGTTCCTGTTGCAGCTGATGCAAATATAAACTAATTCTGGGATTATCTAACTAATGCAATTTTCTACAATCATATAAGACAACAGGATCTGCATTAGGCTAATGAAAGGAATTGGATTGTATATATTATGTATAATAGAGGTAATAAAAGTAAAAATGACTACATTTAAACAGTTTTATCCATTATTATGGTATTTTTTAATTCCTAATATGGAATCACCAACTTAATAGTTAACAAATTTAGAGTTATAATTTAAAAATATTATTTATGTGACTTTTTCTGGTTTTAATTTTGTCCTTCTGTAATTTATAATTTGGCCTGTCTTTGAAAAGATTCTTTCACATGGTACAGAAGTCGCCACCATGGGAAAGTAAATCCGCAATAAATTTGCCAAATTTGGGTATAGATGGCTATTGTGTACCCACCAATGAACAGGGTTGTCATTCTTTTGTATTATGCTTTCCTTAAGGTAGCTGAAATATAAGGGATATAAAATAGAAAACATAAGAAAGTTCTTTTGAGAAACACTTTTTTAATGTAAATTTGGTTTTAATTAAATATGAATTAATTTAAACTAATAAAGTTAAAAATATTTATAGCAATAATAATTATTCTTACCTGTCTAATTCAATAATTGCTCTAGAAGTAGTATTCCTTTTTGGCCCCTTTTCTATGGTCAAACATGGTCCATACCGAGAGTTCATCTGTTTTCTCATCATTCTTTCTCTGCTTTTCTGGCGGAGAGTCATTTTGATCAGGTTGTTTTCATTTTTTGTCAATAATTCCTGCACGTGCTTCTTTAAGCTACTTTTTGCTGCTTCTGAGGTAAAAGCACAAAGCTTGAACCTTGGATCTAGTAAAGTACATATCCCTGCAGTTTTACTAAACTCGATATTTTTAAATCTAGATATTAACCCTTGATTGAGTGCTAATACAATTTGAGTCACATAGGTGTTAAGTTCTCTGTTTTTAAGCACAGAACACACGTTAATCAAGCTTACGGTAACGTACAATAACCTGGCTACCTGTTACAAATCCTTCCACGCTCATTTTTCTTGTGACATCCTCAAAAGGCTGTAGTACCTGAACCAACTCTGCACATATTTCCACTCTGTAGCATTTTAATTAAATTCGCTTCTCTCGGATAAAGCTAGAGATGTTTTATCTGCATCTTGAAGTTTTATTAATCTTTCTAGCATAAAATAACATGAGTTCCAACGTGGAAGCACATCATGGATAAGTTTTTTTGGGTTATTATCACCCATATCTTTTTGATATTTTAAAAGTTTCGAAGTTGCGAGATTACTCATTCTAAAAAATGTTACTATGTTTCTGGCCTTTTGTATAAGATTTAGAATTGTTTGCACGGATTGAAGTGTGTAGTTTACAACCAAATTTAGAGTATGGGCGAAACATCCAAATTGTTTCCACTTTAGCTCGGAAATGGCTTCTACAAAATTTGCTGCGTTATCAGTAACTATTTATAATATTTTGTTAGATATGCCAAAACTATCTGTTATACTCTTACTAGCTAAATTTATGCTAGTATGCGATCCTTCAAATTTAACACAATTTAACAATGCTGATTCTAATTTTAATTCGTTAGTTATGTAATGAGCAATTAGAGCCAAATAGCTGTCATTGCAAGCTGATGACCAGCAATCTGTGGTTAGGCAAATCTGTGTTACATTTTTAAATTTATCTTGAACAATACACTTACACTCCTTGTATGCTGCTGGTAAAAAGTTGTTAGATAATGTTTTCCTGCTTGGGATATCATATAAGGATTTAATTCATGAATAAAGTTTCTGAAACCCTTATCATTAACAATAGAAAATGGTTGCAAATCAACAGTAATTAGTTTTAATAATAGTTTGTCAAGTTTCTTTTTTTGTTTTAAATTAATTTTTTTTGCAGAAATGATGAGATACTAGATTGTGATGTGATTTTTGTTTGTTCTATTTGTTTTGTTGATAACTGGCTTTCAGCATTACATTCGCTTGAAACTATGTTACTATTGTGTGTTGAAGTTGAAGGCTGACTAAATATCAAGCTGTCACTGACATTATTTTTATTTTTAGTAGTATTTTTATCAATTACCTGAGGGCGTGTATCTAATTTTAAGTCAATTGTAGGATGTCGCCTGTGAAGATGATGTTGTAAATTGCTAATCGTAGCACGATAAGACATTATTAGACCACATCACATCTACACTTTTTATTATTTTCATCAATAACACTGAAATAAGACCATAATGGGCTATGCTTATGCATGGAACACATTGTAATTAAATAATTGTGAATGCTATGTAAATTACATAAAAAAAGAAAATTAATATATATATATATATATATATATATATATATATATATATATATATATATATATATATATATATATATATATATATATATATATATATATATACACAAAAAATTAATGAGAATGTAACTATAATTCACACAGAACTATAATACACAACTGTAACAGATATTACTTACAACGTGCCAGTGCCACACTGAGACTGACTTGCAACTTGCAAGTGATTCATACGAACAAGACCTGTCGCAACATGATACATATTGCAGCTGTTTCTTGTTTAACATCCTGTTTCAGTTGCGAGTTGTAATTCAGTTGTATTCTCTTAACTGGTGCAACAGACAACAGCCATCCTGGCGCATTAGTTTCAAGGCGTAACAGTTGCGTTGGCACAACTGTTCCAAATAATCTGTTCCAGTTGCATTCGGCCATCCCTAGTACTAAGATACTATACAGTTTTCATTACATCAGTTACCGTTACTTAACAATAACAAGTTAATTGTTATTAAACATACTTATTTATACATCTACAAAGTGTCTATCTATGTACACAATAAAATAGGTTATAATTATGGACCAATAACTCGCTAATAAAATCCTACACATACCCACGAATTTCGGAGTGGCTAGCGCACACATTATACCTTATGCCGTACTTGCCAGAGACGAAAGGTTTTTTCCTAGGGTTCGACCCATCGATGTATAGGATATAGTTACGCAACTCCTTGACACTAGAGGACTGCGTAAATCAATAAATACGTGCTGAAGATCGATCATACCACAGACCAAACATTAAAACTAGTTACTTCATTTGCACTCAGATTCCTTGTTAGGCAAAGGTAGCAGAACTGTTTTAACCGGAGTAAAGACTCTTTTGTAATTCAAGACTCTTTTGTCGAATATTCTCTAGCAGTACGTTCAATTACCACTAGTAGCGCAGCCGTTCACTCACTACCGGTTGCCACTAGGTAGCACTGTCTATTCGATGTAGTATGGTAGCACTGTCTATGGTATTTAATAGTTCTGAGGAGTGCTGATTTCATAGACTTGGATGCCCCCTTACTCAATTGTAGAAATAATTACCAAAGATGACAATAGCAAACATATTAGAGCAAAACATTTTCTTTCAAATGTGTATGAGTTAACTTAAATCATAATGTGTGATTTGTTATCGAAAATGTTACTTGTTAACCTAAAGAATTTTCTCTCCAACGCATTAAAAAAAGAAATGACAAAATACGTTAAAAAAGTAATTAGTAAGAAAAATAAAAAAAAATCATGACATTTGCTTTTAAACTACGTATTAATATCTAACACAAGACGTTACAATGACGTTAGATTGAGGCAGAGTTTAAAAAATAAAACTAAATCGAGTAAACTATGGAATATATGAGATAATAATAACTTGCTATTATATCTATTCTTAATAGTATTATTTTTTTACTATTCACAATAGATATAATTTTTCCTAACTCTTGTGTATCTCACGTGTCCCATGAAGCGTGATATCTCAACATTAGTACACACGAAAGGAGATAAACCTAAAAATGTAGTTTATTTTCAATAATTTGATGTTAATGGCTACAAATAATTAAATATTCCTTCAGCTTGAGTCATAAACATACCTACGTTTTCATAAATAGAATTTTCCCATTTATTATTTTAGTCAATGACAAGTTGTACAACAGTCGATCTATGGTTGATAAGTGTTGGGTTGGGGCGGGGTTCTTTTTATATAATATTAAAGAACATAGAACAGGAATGAAACGGGAAGTTTTATCAATAACATTTCCTATAGGTCGATCCTCTGAAAAAACCTGTCGTCGGCAGAGGCTAGATACGTTAGGCCTAAGCCTACATACATACAAGGCCTGCAATAGGCCTTGGCATACATGCTATTCACACCAGACTAGATACGTTAGGCCAAGGCCTTCAGTTACTTATGCTATCCAGCTATACTACAACTTTTATAGGCCTATATATATATATATATATATATATTACTGTATGTAATTTATTGTCAGCTATAACTTAAATATACAGTGTATGTATATATATATATACTGTATATATACTGTATATTTAAGTTATAGCTGACAATAAATTACATACAGTAATCTTTTAATTTAATTTAATTTTTAGGCGACCTCCTTCCTGTGTACTAATAAATAAATATTACGCTTCATGGAATATGTAAAAATAGTAACTAACTATTAGCCTATATATAAGCTGATTAATATATAATTATGAATAGATATAATATTATGTTATTATTTCCTATTTCTCACACTTATTGCATAGTCTATTTTAGCAACTTGTTCTGTTTTTGAACTCTGCCTCAATCTAACGTCATTAGATTATGCTACCAATTCGTTATAACCGTTTACTAACAGTGCAGCTAGATTATAGTTCTGTTAGTTATTTATAGTAAGAGCAAATATCTAGATTGTTGTATTTTTATCAGCAATCTCTGATTTTGCTTAATTAAACGTAATTTGTCTTTTTTTATTTGTTAAATTCGTTGGGAATAAATTGTAATAGGCCGACAAGTTACATTTTCGATAGCAAATTACACATTATGGTTTGAGTTAACATCATACACATTTGAAAGAACAGATTAAAAAAAATAGTTTGCTATTTTAACATCATCATCTGTGGTTTCTATAAATTTATTATTTTTACAATTGAGATAAGGGGGCATCCAAGTCTATGAAAACGGCATCTCATCACAACTATTACCCTCTTTTGCCTGCCATCAAAGCTTGTCAAAAAAGTTGGTCTACCAATATTATCAGACAGTGCTACCTAGTGGTAATAACCTAAACCACTAGCTAGTGAGAGGCAGCGCTAATTGTGGTAACTGAAGGTACTGCCACAGAACATTTGATTAAAGAGAGATGTATAAAATGTCTGGCTGTTCACAACATTGCCACTAGGTAGGACTAGCAGTTAAATATATTCAAACAACTGAAAGTTTTAATTAAATGACATAAATTTACTGTTTGTATTATTATTGTACAAAATGTTTATGTATATTGTTATAATAATAAAAACCTGCTTAATTTTCTGCAAAAAATGTAGAATTACAAGTAATCTATATTATTTTTAATATTTTAACACTTTCAAACCTCAACTAGAAATTATAATCTTTAATCATATATATATATATAACCTACTGACATTACTTAATTAAGCGCACATTCTGTAACTTTACTCATTTAATTTCTTGAAGCCTCTTTAAGTGAAGACTCACTTTTCACTAATCAAGTGGCTATATATATGAATTGGAAAATGTACTATGTAGTAGCATTGATTTTACTATATAAATATATATATACTATATATATATACTATGTATAGTAAAATCAATGGTAGTAGTGATTAGTGAATTATTAATTAACTACATTTTACTTTGTATCATTACAGTTAGTGATGGGATTACCTGCTCTTTTAGCTGAGCAGTGATAACCGCTCCCGCTCACTTGCCACTATAGTACATCAATTAAGTACCATTCATCTGCCTGCACAGTTCACATAGAGATTGGTGAATGGTGATTAGTACTAGTTGTGGCCTTAGTTGTTGTTTGCTTAGTAATCCGAACGACCCTCCCGGCCACTTGCAACCAGCTGTTTTCGTTGCATGTCTCGACTTGTTGAATTTCTTGTATTCAACACTCTTTTACACACAAAACTTAATACAACAACACTTTTATACAATATCTGAATTTTTGGAAAGTCATGTGGCAATTGGATTTAAGTAGGCTAGGCTGTTAGTGGTTGTTCTATTATATTCTTGTATTATAGTCTTGTATTCAACACTCTTTTACACACAAAACTTAATACAACAACACTTTTATACAATATCTGAATTTTTGGAAAGTCATGTGGCAATTGGATTTAAGTAGGCTAGGCTGTTAGTGGTTAAGTTCTATTATATTCTTGTATTATATTCTTGTATTTGTGACGGCTCATATTCCTGTACAAAAGGCAATGGAAATAAAGTATCTTGTATAGATTTATTATTTAGAAAAAAAAATATATGAAGTTTTATGAAATTTTAACCAAGTTTTAAGGTAATATTCTAATACTGTTCTAGGCTGTTAGTGGTTAAGTTCTATTATATTCTTGTATTATAGTCTTGTATTCAACACTCTTTTACACACAAAACTTAATACAACAACACTTTTATACAATATCTGAAGTTTTGGAAAGTCATGTGGCAATTGGATTTAAGTGGGTTAGGCTGTTAGTGGTTAAGTTCTATTATATTCTTGTATTATATTCTTGTATTTGTGACGGCTCCTATTCCTGTACAAAAGGCAATGGAAATAAAGTATCTTGTATAGATTTATTATTTAGAAAAAAAATATATGAAGTTTTATGAAATTTTAACCAAGTTTTAAGGTAATATTCTAATACTGTTCTAGGCTGTTAGTGGTTAAGTTCTATTATATTCTTGTATTCAACACTCTTTTACACACAAAACTTAATACAACAACACTTGTATACAATATCTGAATTTTTGGAAGGTCATGTGGCAATTGGATTTAAGTAGGTTAGGCTGTTAGTGGTTAAGTTCTATTATATTCTTGTATTATTCTTGTATTGTATTCTTGTATTTGTGACGGCTCCTATTCCTGTACAAAAGGTCAATGGAAATAAAGTATCTTGTATCTTGTTAGTTTTGGATACGGAATGTAACAATGTCAGTACTGTTGTTCTAATACGTGGCGTTCAATTTCTCGTAAGAATGTCAAATAAGCGTAAACACACAACTTTAAAATTACAGGTTACTTTATTAATTAATTAGGTAAAATTTAACTAGTTTAAATTGTTTTATTATTACTTGCTGTATGTAAACAATTAAGTAAACTCAGAAGATTTAATGAATATGTATGTAAATAGTTTGGTTTTTCATGACTGTACTTGTCTAGCTTATGATTATGTTTATAAAATATTTAGTTTATTATTTCATTAACTGGTGATTTTATGGAATAATTAGCATCGATTTCTCAAACCTTGATAGTCCGAACAGGCTCTTGCAAACAAATATTCGGATTACCACGACCGTTCTGTATTTTTTAGTAAACCCAAAAACATTTTGCCACTGTTTAAAGGGTTTAAGACCAAATTTATAACCAAACATTTAAACCTATTTAAAGCAAACACATAGAATCGTATTCGATCAATGTTATAGTGAACATTCACTATTTAAATCTTGGTGTATTTAATCCTTTCAATCACACATTTTCATGTTACTTAGGAAAATTCTGAAATTCACAAAAATAAATAACCTATTTTTAAAATTACTTTTGGTGGATATCTTACATTCTTTTACATATTTATAATATGTTCGTTATAATGACCAGATTTACACAAGGGTAGAAAAATTATAATTATAAATTTATACAACAATTTATTTTATTACAAAATGATTATTGTATTACACACTTTTTGAGTAGAAAAATATATTTACATGTAAAATTCTTTAATAACATTTTTATTTCTTGTTATACATAGGTGTATTTTGCATTTTCCGCAAAAAAGTGAGTTTTTTGCAATATTTGATTTTTGTTCTTACAAAGTTTTCTATCTTTATTATCATCAAGTTTTGGCTAATGTTCTACTCTGTCTCAATGAACATCTGGAATTGGTCCTATTTCTATGTTCTTATTTCTAGATTCAGATAAAATGTTTGGGCGAGAAAAAGTTTGGGGTGAGACTGGCTGCCAGCCTCTTCCTCCAGCAGAGTTGCATATGATAAAGGCCTCAGCAATATGGATTATGATTAGTGATTGGTTCTTAGGCATCATTTATATATTCCAACCAAATGTTATTTACAGCTAAGTCAACAATGTGATCTATCAATTCTTAGTGTCCATTTTTGTTTTTGAATAAAAATTCTATAAATGCCGATTAAAAAATTCCAGTTTATCAACACCCCTGACTCCCTTATAATTTAATTTTATAACCTGGCGGAATCTCAATAAACTTCTCTTCTATGTCACTTTTTGCACCAACATATACAAAATTTGAAGCACAAATAGCGCAGATACAACAATTGAAAAATATCACCAACAAGGTCACCAGCCTCAGAAATATTACCATCAAGCAATAACAACTGTATTTCATCATTATTTATTGTAATGTATAAAGCAATGAAGCGTCAACTGGAATCTATCAAACACCACTGAAGCCACAATATGTTGAATGCTGCAAGACGTATAATATCCCTAAGTGTAACCAAAGATTCTAGTTCTATGGTACTACTATAATGGATTATGGTGTAACTATGGTCATTTAAACGAACATAACCAAAAAAATCAATTGTATGACGAGTACGAAATACCTAGCAACAATTTGTTGCTTTTTATGATAAAATAAAGATTCCATTATAATCCAAACATAATCTTACAGTCAGCTGACAAATTCCGTCTGTAACAGAACAGTGTAGGGCCCAAGTAGTTCAAGAATTTTCCACCAGATACCAGCTCTGGCCAGGAATCACTCACAACAATGTTCGTTTAAATACTAGTGATTACTTAAAGTTTCTCGTTTAAAACCTTGAAAAAATCATCAAGTTGATGTTCGTTATAATAATCGCCGTGACCGAAAGGGTTAAATAGCGAATTTCTCCCGAGTATCCCTCCCACGTAGGCCTATATATATATATATATATGTCAGTCATTGGTCGATCTGTAGGAATGACTCACAGACCACAAGCCAGCCTCAGACTTTGAAAAGCCGACCAAGTTTATGATTTTATTCCTTCCAAAGGACGAAACCTTACCTTATTTAGGGTCTTATTGTACTCGAGGTAGGGTTGCCGTACATTTTAATGGTAATATACGACACCAGATATACTTGGGTTTCTGGTGGTGGGGGTATTTTGTAAACTGTCTTCTATACATTTTATGATATGCGTTTTGGGTTGTTAAATTGGGATGATTATATTATCGCCAATGTGATATTTAATTTAAGATTAAGATTAAGAATTGTATTAAAACTATATTTTATTTAAGATTTCAGAATTATAAAATATTAACAACAGTTTTTTGTATACTTAAAAAAAAAAAATAATTCATACAGTTTAAGTTAAGTTGGCCGAACTCAATAAATTGTCATAAATCCACTTGAAAATGTTTAGGCATCACTTGTACTAGTTATACTAGCTGAAGGCTGAAACCAGTTATATTTTTCTCACGAGACTACTTTTTTAAAGTAAAGAATTATTGTTTTTAACAGCTTCAAAAAAGTCAGTATATGACATGTCACTGTTAACTTGGAGGCTCAGAGTAGCTTGGACCTTCTCCAGAGACAGTCTATTCCGCGTGTCCAGACATTTTTTATTAGTGAAAAAACTCGTTCAACTGGTGCCGAAGTACCGGACAGAGAAAGAGCAAACTCCAAGACTAAAAAATATCATACTTATTTTTGGGCAAGTTCAAGAGTTGAAAAAAAGTATTTCTAAAGTCGAGGAAGGTGTGTGAAAGTATAATTGTTCATAGTATATGAGTCATCATATACAACACAACCTCTCACGATTGTCGATTGCCCGAACTAACAGTACGGATGTAATGTAGGCTCCCTGTTTGTGTAGGTTAAATTTAAGGATCTAATTAAATTAAAAAAACGACTTTGTCAATCTATTATTTTGATTTAAAAAAGTTAACATCAAAGTCACCACAAATAATTAGTTGCTCTGCCTTATTTAATAACTTTCTTGTAACTAGCTCCAATAATTGAAAACAAATGTTATGTCACCAATGGATGATCTATGATTGCTAACAATATTTTAATTCCCTCAAGGTCTAATTAACTATATAGCACAAACTTCAAAATGTATTTCTGTATAGAAGCTTTTTAGGTCTATTATTGAATACTGTAAATCAGTATTGATATAAATACCAATACCACCATTTTTTTATTTTACCTACAAACTACACTTGCAGGTTCAAAATAAAGGGATATGAAACGGTTAACTTTGTCTTCTAACCAGTGATCTGATATACAAATAATATTAATTTTTTCTGTTCAACAAAATTGTTCAATCTATAATATTTTGTTCCAGATGAATTGTATATTTATGTGTAAACTTTTAATTTAGCTTTGGCAATTATTGAGTGGTGTATGGACAGCTTTGTTGTCTCTTTATTAGATTTTAAGTATCTAAGTGCCAAATGGTAATATGTCACTGTTAACTTAGAGGTTCAGCAGAGTAGCTTGGACCTTCACCACAGACAGTCTATTCCGCGTGTCCAGACATTTTTTATTAGTGATAATAAATAAAATGGGATATTATATACAGTTTATAATATCCCCATTATTATTATGGGGATATTATTATAATAATAATAAAATGAATATTATTATAATTACCATTACTTTACCATTGCACGTGTATGGGTGGGTGGGAGATCATTTACCACTGCTTGTATTCGTCTATTCTAGCTGGCAGTACGGGGAGCCATAATACTTACTTTTCAATAATTACGTTTTTGTTTATGGTTGGTTATTGTAGATCTTTTAAACTCAGTAATAATATATTACTTGTGCCCATACGCTATAGTGTGTTATTTATGTATTTTAAGATAAAAATGGTCTGCACCTGGTTCAGTTTTATTCATTGATAATAATAATAATAATAATATAAAATGGGGATATTATTAAATACAGTACACGTAAAAATACGTGTACTGTATTTTAGCAGTAGCTCTTATTTGAAACATGTTTCTTTAACGAAAAAGGTTTTGTGGGGGAGTTATTTTTACTATATATACATAAAAACTGATGCACGTACATCAACGCTCGTGTGTCCTTGGCCTCAACGCTTATCTATCCCTGGCCTAATGTAGCAATGTATAACACTGTGTTTACTATGATAGGCATCACGAATCTTGTAAATGTAAAATCGATTCTATTCAAGCTACGGATTGGGTAAAAGTTATTGGCTATGTAATTCAAATAGTAAATGAGTATATAAAAGGTATAGTTGATGTATTTATAGACCACATTGCAATTAACATTGCTGAAAGTGACAATGATGCGGATGGTAGTAATAAGAACTTTGCAGAAAATGAACTTGTCAGGTCTATGTCTGGTATTGAGGAGTTGTAAATATTAGTATGTTAATACTGTATCACACTTAACTATTTGCAAAGAGAAATTAGTCATAAATATTTTAATTTAGCAATATAAATATTTATTAACATAATATTTGTAGATATATTGCAGGCCTTGTGGTAAGTAAAATTCCTTGTCCGGAGAAATCCAGATTCCAAAGTTAGTTTCTCAATGGTGCTAAAATGACCAATGATCCAACCAATATTTCATTTAATATGAAAAACATTTTATAGAGACAATTAAAATTAATCTTAGCTATCCATGAATAAATTCAGAAAAGATTCAGTATAGGAGATGGTATACACTAATTTCAATATTAGAAACTTTGAACATTCAAGATAAATAGACCCAATAAACCTTTTTTGAATAAATTGTTTAAAGCCAGATTTAATATTTTTGAAAAATAAAATTACATCAATAATAACAATGATAGCCAAATTATTAAGATTTTCTATGTTATTTATTGTTATTTTGATCATATAGTTACGCTGATAACGAATAGTTTAAAGAGCTTTACTGCTTTTCTTTTTTTAGTATTTTAACTCATAAACGACTTCTTTATAGTGGAGCCCAGGAGTTGACAGGGCAATAAATCTACCCTCATGCTCAGGTGGTACAGGAACAATAGGCAGTCCCTTAGCTAAAGTACAGAGTCTATAGATATATACTCAGTGGCCGTAGTAAGAAATTTGGCTAGTAGCGGCCGAGCCATAGCGGGATTTAGTTGGTGCAAGTTACACTCCCATTTTTATTGCGCTTCCATCAATCAATCTATTGTTATTTAAAAACTGTTGCTCACGCATTTAAGTTAGGTTATATGTATGATAAATTAACCAGCCACTTTAAAATTAAAGTGTTTTGGTTGATATGATTTTTTTCCCTTTGCTCAGAATTATTAGTATAATGTTTCTTCTTTGACCCCCCTGGCTCCTTTCTACAGTTCTAGGGGGGTCAGCTGACCCCCCTGTTCCGCCGCCACTGAATCCAACAATACAAATTGAGAGCAGTTCTGAAAGATAGTTCAATAATTACACCACAGGAGCGCTGGAGTGCCAGGTAGTTTCACTCTTCTCACTACAGAGCACATTAAGTACAGCCTGTCTCCAGCATTTTCCCCTAGATTATGCTAGTTGTTTGAGGCAGGAGATGTGCCTCAAACTATTACCCAAGGTTATAACGCATTAATTACTCAAAATTAGCTGATTATAACAATGTCAAGTTTGTCTCGTCCGATCAGCCATTACTTAGAAAGTTTTTTTACAAAATCTACAAGAACTTTTTTTCTAATGATATAAACATTTTGAAACTGAAAAACACACTCTTAATAATATTGCCAACTCAAGATTTTCACACTCAGTATGTTATTGAGAAAAAGGCAACTACATGTTGTAACAAAAGTTTGGAAACTTGCGTTTTAATGCTCAAAAAAATTAAACCAGTAGCCTGGGATGGGCGGATCGTCTGGCTGGATGGCAACGGGCGGCGTGGAGTGGCGAGGCTATCCGACCTTCCTCAGTGAGTCGTTCTTTCTTTAGACTAAGTGTTTGTAATGTCGAATAATTATTTATTTTTATGTAGTATTTCCCCTTTCTTTGTGTTTTCTTACAACACCTAAAGATAGATTTTAATTTATTATTAAATATATGCCTAATTTGTTTTGTTTTTGTTCATTATAAGATTCATGCCTATTTTCAAGAATGTTTTTTCATTACATTTACAATGTCAGTGTATTTTTCTTTAATCGTTTTAACTTCACAATATCAATTTTACAGTTTTACCATTCAATTATTAACTAATTTATATTGTTTCTTTGCTTTATTTTAATAATTCATAATGCTCAATTCAATTTTCAGTGTTTTAATCAGTTATTTTTTAATAGATATTGTAAGAAGTAAATTCTCAGTGTTTAATATTATCATTTTTACTTGATACATCATACATATATTTTTGCTACTTTAATTCCCATTTTTAACTACCACTGCTGTTCTTCTTCTTCATTGTTTTAATTGATTTATCATTAGAACTTCTAATATTAAATTCATTTATAATAGACTATGTCAAAAAGTAAATTTTCAGTTACAGTATTAACTTTATTCAATGATGTAGTTAGTATTGATTAAACATAAATGGACTGTGATGTTTTAATGGTAGAGAAAACTGTTTAAGTTGCTATTTCTGTAATGTTTATTTTAACTGGTTTTAGTCACAGTTATGGTTTTTAACCACTTTATTTACCACTTCAATATTTTAAGTATTTCTTTAATTTAATTTGGAACCAACACATGTTATGTTACTTTTAAATGTTTCTTAATTGTTTTTGGAAATTAATATTAATTTCAATATTTGTGTTAGATAAGTTAAGTGTATTATTTTACGTTATTAGTATGATTGAGGTATGTATGGTTCGCACGCTGCCATGGCCGCTGAAGTCGCTTGTTTGTTGCTGTCCGCAGTTTCCCGTAGCACTCTTGTGATGGGGCCTAACCCTACCGCCCCGGGCGGGGACGACCCTCCCCTTCCACAGCTTATCAGACAGAGATTATCTCCTTATCGCAACTTACTTAAGATTGCTCATGTTAATGCTCAATCTCTACCTTGTCACATTGATGAATTTAGAGTAATTTTTGAAACTAGTTCTTTTGATATTATTTTAATTTGTGAAACATGGCTAAAACCTTATATTCATGACAAGGCTGTGGAATTACAAGGCTATAATCTGTTTAGAAATGATAGACTTCATAAGGGTGGGGGAGGTGTTGCAGCTTTTATTAGATCTCATATTTCTACTTCTGTTATTCACTGCTCTGACACTTCTCGCCCTAACCATCCTGAGTACTTGTTTTTCGACATCTGTATTAATACAATTCATGTTCTTCTCAGTGTATGTTACAGGGCACCTAATCTTGGATATCTGGCAGAATATGAACACGCACTGCTAGATATCATGGCTCGCTATAGTCATGTCATTGTTATGGGTGACTTCAATACTGACCTACTGGGACCTTCTACTTATGATCAAACTTTTTTAACTACTATGTTCCAATCATTTAACTTAACTATTCTACCACTGCTTGCCACTCACCACACTGCCACTGCCGATACATGGCTTGACGTCATGGCTGTTAGTGACCCAGATTTTGTTCCATACTATGACCAGGTCCCGGCCCCTGGACTGTCCAAACATGATCTCCTCTTCTGTGTTTATAAATTACATCTTCCAAAGGCTAAACTACGTTTCATTCAGTATAGGGATATGAAGAGAATTAATAAGGAGACACTTCTGGAAGATGCGTTTTCTCGACCTTGGCATGAAATCCTTCAGCTTACCGAAGTCAATGATATGGCTAATCTTTTAAATTTTCATTTAAATACTCTTCTTGAGGAACATGCCCCTCTTGTTACCAAGAGAATAACTAAAAGACCTGCTCCATGGATCAATGATTGCATTCGTAGATTGCAAAAACTATGTGATGCATCATTCCGCAAGGCCAAGCGAAGTAAATCTGCTGTAGATTGGGCAGCCTATAAAAAACTTCGTAATCAAACACAACAACAGATTCGTAACTCAAAGATTCGTTACTATTACCAAACATTATCAAATAATTCTAAATATACCAAATTCCTTTGGTCTAAGGTTAAATAGCTTGGCCTTGGTAAATCAGATACTTCAGCTCCAATTACTACAAATCTTAATGAAGTTAATGACTATTTTGTAAACATTTCTGTGGATACGTCAGGGGCTCAGGACTTTGTCAATCATCTCTCTTCAATCCCACTAACTAGACCTGCCCACCAGTTCAACTTCTTTCCAGTAACTGAAGGAGAGGTTTTGAGGGCTATTATGAGAACTACTAGTAATGCTGTTGGATCAGATAATATTTCAATTAGATTTCTAAAGGATACTTTACTTGCAACACTTCCTACAATTACTGCTATTTTTAATTTA
The DNA here is from genome assembly GCA_035578905.1 of Stictocephala bisonia. Taxonomy (NCBI): domain Eukaryota; kingdom Metazoa; phylum Arthropoda; class Insecta; order Hemiptera; family Membracidae; genus Stictocephala; species Stictocephala bisonia. The sequence goes on along the minus strand of JAQJVL010000149.1, from coordinate 1,855,390 downwards.
TCTTTATCATCTAGTACATTTCCTACTATATGGAAATCAGCTGTCATTCGACCTTTACAGAAAAAAGCTAATCCCCTATCTCCTTCAGATTTTCGGCCCATAAGTATACTTCCTGCTCTGTCTAAATGTCTTGAAAGAATAGTTCATCAGCAATTTCATAATTACTTGGAGAATAGTAAATTGATTTCTAATTATCAGTCTGGTTTTCGCTCTAATTATAGTACTACTACTGCTCTTTTAAAAATTACTGAGGATATCCGTCAAGCCATGGACAGGAAACAGCTTACAATTTTAACACTTTTTGACTTTTCGAAAGCTTTTGATTGTGTTTATCATCCTCTTCTTTTAATTAAGTTGAAAAACTATGGTTTTTCTGATAGTTGTGTTTCCTGGGTTCAGTCCTATCTCTCTGGCCGTCGGCAGTGTGTGAGGACTAAAGATGGAGAGTCAGACTGGAGGCCTGTGGTGCGTGGTGTTCCCCAGGGGTCTGTCTTGGGACCTCTTCTTTTTACTCTCTACATTAATGATATAACTTCTGTTATACAACACTCTATCACTTATACGCTGATGACTTACAGATATACCAACATTTCTCTATAACGGAATCCGACATTACTGTATCAAACATGAACCGAGATGCTGGAGCAATCACTTCTTGGGCAAAACGACATGGACTCAAACAATTTTAGTTGGACATCCTAGACTATTAACTTCTGTTGACAATGACCCTTTTCTGAAAATAAGTGTTAACAACTTGACATTAAACTATTGTGACAAAGTTAAGAATCTTGGTCTTACTATGAACAGGACATTAAGTTGGACTGACCAAGTTACTGTGACATGTGGCAGAGTGTTTGGTGGTATCCACAGTTTGAAGCGGTATGCTTCCTGTTTCCCGTTCAATGTGAAAGTGATGTTGGTTAAAACTCTTATTTTGCCGCACTTTAACTACTGTGACACCGTTATCAATGATATGACTGTTAAGCTCTGGGACAAACTTCAAATGGCACAAAATTACTGCATTAAATTTATTTTTAACTTACGTCGTGAGGATCATGTTACACCATTTTTTCGCCAAATATCTGTTTTGAAGTTGAAACAGCTTCGAGATTATCACGTACTTACTCTTCTTCATAAAGTTTTAAATTACAGAACTCCAAGCTATCTGTCCGAGCGTTTCAAGTTAATTTCTGAAATAAGCATTAGAAATACTCGTCAGGGAGCCCTTTTACTATCAGTCCCAATTCACCGCACTGCCCTGTACAATAGATCTTTCACTGTATCCAGGTGCCGATTATGGAATATGCTTCCTGATAATATCAAAATTATAGGCGAGGGCCCTCGCTTCGGGGCGGAGCTAAAGAACCTATTTTTGCGGGACCTGTAGACGGAGCGGGCAGGTGGGTTTGGTGGTCATGGTTTGCGGTTGGTATGTATGAGTGATGGATGATTGTGTTTTTGAAGATTTGTATTATTTTGTGTAGATATTCATTTGTTAGTTATATAGTTATTTTTTATGTTTGATATGTCGAGTTTTGTTTTTTTATTATTGTTGATTACGGAATTGTTGCAATTAATTGGTTTATATTGTATTAATAGTAATGTTTTGTGTTATTTTTATGATTAGATTTGGACAGTGGATTTTATTAATGCCTCATATATTATGTCTATAAATCCTAAAAGTGCAGTCTCAGTAGATTTTCATTTTGTAAAGCCAAATTGTCTATTGCAAAAAAAGGAATTACTGTTAAGGAAATCAATCAATCTACTTTTCATTAATTTTTCTAATACCTTAGACAACACTGGCAAAAGGCTTTAGGTCTTAGATTGTCTACTTGCTCTGAATTCCGTTTTTTTGGTATGGCAATAATTATGCTGTTTTAAATTTTTCAGAAAATACACCTGTTTCAAAACTTAAATTAAATATGTACTCCAAAACATGTGATATTTTAGTAGAGATTCTTTTAATAATATACACTGATAAATTATCAACACCACATGACTTTATTTTTTAAACTATTTATAGTTTTTTCTATTTCATCTCTAGTTATTGGGGATATAAAGAATGAACCACTTTGCCCAGGAAAGCTCGTATCTACTACAGAGCTATCAGTTGGCGTTATCGACTTAATGTTAACAAAGTAATTGTTTACCTCGTCACACATTTCCTCTTATCATCCACCACCCTTCCGTTGTCAAGAACTATTCTACTCAGCGGCTTTCTTTCCTTATCACCAGTTAATTTATGATTTAGTTTCCATTGTTCCCTTGTATTTCCAATACATTGTCTGAATTTGTCTCGATAATAATCGTTTTTAATTGAATCTATTTCTTTAGTCACCGCTGTATTGAAGGTATAGTAATAATTTTTAAATCATATGGCCTCTTTTTCACACCCTTATACAGTTTATTTCTCAAATCCAACTTTCTTAAAATATTGTTAGTGATCCATGGGCTTTTTTCCTTTGCTTTTACAAATTTATTGTCAATAACTCATTTCAATGAATTATGTTCTAAGCATTTATTTACACTATCATAAAACCTATCTATACAAACGTTAATATCTTTATTATTCAATATCTGGTCCCAGTTGCATTTTTCAAGCTCCAACAAAACCTTGTCGAAATCAGTTGTTACATGCTCTTTCAAATTTGGCTGTTCTTCAACAATCTCTTTTTCTATCTGTAATTTTAATCCTATTACGTAGTGATCGGACAGACCCACATCAAATATCGCTGCTGAAACGGCATTTATATTTTTGTGTCTTACAAAAACGTGATCTATGCAGGATTTTGAATTATAACCCACTCTAGTGGTTTGTTTAATTAGCGGGACAAAACTGAAGTTACTCATTAAGCTTACATAATTTTCACGCTCTATTGAATTGCAATTTAAATTCAGATTAATGTCTCTAATTAAAAAACAGTAGCGTTTTATATCAATAAGCAAGTCTTCCAAATCTACTAAAAATTGTTTAATTGTAAATCTATGCATTCTATATAAAGCTATGAGAGTGAAATATGTATCTTTTTTTTACTTCTAATACCAGGCAATCTGTAGTTTTCATTCTAAGGTCTATTTCTCTAACACTAAACTTACAATCTATATATACAATAACGCCCCCGCTGCATAACCATCACTACACTTACTGTACAAATTGTAACCCGGTAATTTATAGAAAGAAACCTCTTCTGATTTAATCCACACCTCACTTAAAATTATTATATTAATCTTTGCTTTAACTGTATTTATCATAGATTCAAATAAACTAAATTTATTTCTAATACTCCTTATATTAACATGCAAAAAATTTATACTACTAATATTATCTTGAAATAAATTTGAATCTAAGTCACAATGAGTTGGCCACCTAGAATCATAATCCAAATTTAACATTTCCACATTTTATTTAAATATGTATATACCTACATACACCTGCACCCTTACATGTACATACACACACACCCAAAAACCTTACACACATACATACATTTAAGTTTACTAATACTACTTATTTTGAATTTAAAATCATACTATGTATTTAACAGTTATATGATTTTTTGCTTAAATTGCCTATAAGCCCTACTTTAAGTCTTGTGGAAATCTATTTTCTATATTATGTGAGAGTATGCCTTTCAGGATACTGTATATTTTTCACAGCGAATAATCTTGATAGTTAGTGCGATTTGTTGTTTTGTGAGTGAGGGAGAGATATTGGGTGATCAATTTTTTCCGGTTTATGAAAAGACATGTTCAGGAATCTCATTATCTTCAGTGAGGACATGGAGAATGATGGGTTTCCTCCGCCATTGAGGAATTACACTGTGTTGTATGGATAGAAATGGCAACAATATATCGGAAATATCAATAAATATGTTTTGATATATTCTTTTGATAATATCGGCCATATTAATATTTTGGTCCGATATATCATACCACTAAATATTGATGTTATTCTCTCTCCTCTAAATCAACAAGATTCGAATAAAAACACGTTTAAATTGCCTTTTACGTACGAAACAAGCATTTAAATAATAAAGTAACTTTATTTTGTTAGGTTGACAAACTAAAATGTAGTTTAATGCAGACCAGTGGGTGGAACGCATGGCGATCCTATAAAAATGTTATTACATTATTCTTTTCTAAATTAACATTATAATTATTCTTATATTGATTTTTTTCTGTCGATTCCTCAGACCACAACTTTTTTCGTGCAGATAAATGTATTTAATTTTGAAATTCAGTAGGATATTCTTAATAGTAACAGCAAAACATGAGTGTATTTTTGGTCATGACATAAAAGTTAGTTCTTAATTTTATACAGATAAATCATTTACAATTCGATGTATCAGTTACACTTTATATCGATATATTTCTTTTGATATTATCTTTAGATCGATATTTGGTTTGCTATATATCGGTAATTCGATATGATATATCAGTAATTCGATATATCATTATGTTGAAAATATTTTCCATCCCTACGTATGGATGTAACTTTTTCACTAGTTAAAAAAAAAGATACTCTATTTGAAGCTTCAAGATAAGTTCAATCGTTTTGTGGTCAAAAATTGATAAAAGTTTTATTAAAACCCTTGATTAGCCAGTGAGGTCTGTCAAACTGCATTACATTTACATGGGACTACATTTACTTCCACTCCACAACTGGACCCCCCAAAAGCTGATATTAGAGGCACAGGCTTCAGCATTGGATGAGAAATCTATCTGTGTGTATATAATACAATGAATTCCTTTCCTATTTCTACTTAACTTTTACTATTACAAAATATTTAATTGAGATTCTATTTTAATTCTTTATTTTTGACTTTACAGCAATCAATCGGCCATCCCTCGAAAAAGATAACTTATTACAAATTAAGCTTCAGAATGAATTTTCAAAATCAAAATAGTTTTAAAATGATCAACAGTCTGAATAATGTGTCTGACTTAAGAACAAGTATTCTATAAAATGCCTTAACAAAAATTAATAAATAAGTCTGCATTATTAATCACTATTGGCACGTTTAAAACCTGACTTGAATACATAAAACTATAAAATGTATGGATAAGGTTTTTCTTTGTGAAAGATAACAAGTAAAAGTGTATTCAATCTAGAGTCTGTTCAAATCAAAATAGTGGATTGAGAGAACACTCTTATTAAAGTGACTATTTATAGCGGGCTATGGATGTTCATTTTGCATCAAAGAACGCTTTAATATGTCTATTATTTTATTTCTTATTTCAGTCATCATAAATCCATCATTTCATTTTTAAAGTATAATGACAATGAAAATGAAGTAATCATTTTGAAAATACAAAATTGTAGTGGAAAATTGTAGTTACTGACTAAATTATAGAAACTGATGTAAACAATAGTAATGAAAATGTATAAATATTTTTAACTTCAATATTTAAAAGTCAGTAATTATTGTAATATATGAAATGTAAAAAATTTATCAAGAATAAAACTTTTATAATTAAAAAAATTTTTAAAATAAAATGGAATTAAAATATAAATAAATTACCATTTTATAGTCAGCAAACATACTTTTTTTAAGACATATGGTCACAGCTCTCCATAAGAAGTTGTCAGTCCCGTGATTGCTGCTTACCTTTTATTTTAAGGTGAAATTCACTTTGTAGTGCTATGCAAAATGCTTCTCGAATTTTGCTGCATAATTTCGCTGTATAGTTAGATGTTTTACATAAGACATTATGAGTATCAGAATTTGAAACTATACGGTTAATAAGGAATAATTTACAAAAGAGTTAATTATTGATTAAAGAAACAATTGATTGGTGGACCGTTGAGGAACACACTAGTAGATGGAAGACTGAGACCGGACTCAGACAGTCTCATGCACTTATCCAAGGACCGGATTGCAGTTGCAGCTGAACTTTGCTGAGCTGTGACCGGGCCAAGGTGAGGGCTGTTATAGGGCTGCTGACCGGACACAATTTCCATAGACACACAAGGATTATGGGCCTTGCAGAAAACTCCACATGCAGGCTCTGTGAGGAGGATGAGGAGAGCTCCATACAAATCTTGTGTCATTGCGGAGCTCCAGCATTTCTTAGGTATAAGTCTCTGAGTACTGCTTTCCCGGAATCAGAGGATATCAGAAGGGCTACACTCGGAGAGATCCTGTCTCTTGTGACACTTGCTAGACTCGGGGCGCAAAGGGCTACGGAGTCAAGGGGTGATTGGCTTTGTGATAGGACCACAACTCAGTGTATCTAATCTGATATATATGCACTGATTACACTCCATGGTAGACACGAAATATTCTAGTTAGATATTTTATTACTGGTCAACCTAAGACAAGGTGCTTCTGTTATTGACAGCAATGAGAAAAAGATGTCGATGGGAACTTGCTTCAACAGGGCTGCACTCACCCCTAATGGTTAAAGACCTGGACACTGCCAATAAATATGTTGTAATAAAACAGTGATTTCAACATCCCGGCAAGCTCCAAACATTTTTCAGCGCAAAATAAACCAACATTTTACTTGTTTCAACTGCATAAGGTTCATGTTGGAAACAAGTGGCATTGAACAAGGGCTGTACATCGACGATCTGAAAATGCTTGAAGTCAGTTATAACAATTGGTTTCATGCAGCACATACAACATGCATGCTCACTACAATATCAGTGCAGCATCCCAATATGTCAGTTCTCATTACATCTTATCTTATGATGAGTCAGTCAGTGAGTTAGTAGTATTTCCCTTATATAAAATGTAAATTATGGTTTACTTATTTTAGGATGAAATAAACTAAAATACCTCAATGTACACAGCAGGAAAAAATAAATCAACAGTACCTGAACAAAGTCATTTAATTGGAATGTTTATAAAATCAACTTGAAATGTATATTTTGTGGTTTATTTTAAATAAAAATATGTAACAGTAAAATAATAAATAATGTAGGAATAAAATGGACTATTAGATTAATGACACATAAAAAAACCTTCAGTTACACAATTCATTTTTAAACAGTTGAACAGGAATTTATTTATAACTTAAAGCTTACAAACTATGACTAACGAAACTTTCGTAAATTGATCCAAGATTAATTTAATTTTATTATACAAATTTTTCACTATCTGGATAGTAGATTTCAGTTAAATAAAGGTAAGGCCTAAAGTTTTAATTCTTACACACGACTGAAAATATTTATTAAAACATATTTTTTCAGGAATTGAGTAGGTAAAAATATTAATATTTTGAATTCCGATTTTTATTCACTTTTATGATGATTTTAGCTTTAATTTTCAATGTTACTTCAAAAATATATTGGGTTGCACCTTGTGGTAAGCGAAATCATTATTCTATTTAACATCAATAAAAGCAACATTTTTAGACCTAGAAATTTATCAATTTATTTCCCAAGTGACAAAATGGTTTTAGTTCAGACAAAAATAAACTGAAAATAAAATGTAGAATGTTAAGGACTGTTCTTGTTTGATGGTCATAAAATCCGGCTTGACTTATTCAGTATTGTTAGTAGAAGCAACTGGTGCTTAAGTATGCAACACATCTCAAACTGACAATAGTAAAAAAGCACTTAAAAACTGCTTTACTATTTAAAATATTATTTTTATGTAATAAACATTATGAGACCAAAGTGGTTCCCTTGAATGAAATTCTATAGAAAATGAGAAACATTTTTCATAACAAAACATATAAAACTAATCATGAAGAATAACAAAATAATGTATTTTGCAATATATTTAGTACCTATGTTTCAGTTGAATTAAAATCCAGTTAAAGCGAAACAACAATATCTTTTTCTAATTTATTAGGATTTCTACATTAAAACAATTAACTGTTATGCCTTTGAAGGCTTTATGCTTAGAGGATTCAGATATATTTATTGAATCACAAAGAGCATCCTTATTTGTTAAATCCTGGGAATTCTATCTCATAGTTACACATGATTAAATAATTGTCTAAACAAATATTAGCAGTCTCATTATATGAATATAGCACTCTCGGACATTACCTCCTTTTCTTGGAATGGACTACAGTTAAAATTAAATTGATATCTAACTTCTATGACAAATTAAAGAATAAAATATGTACAGTCTTCATAAAATGATGAGAAGATAAAAAAAAAAAGTTTGCACCAAATGCACGTTACTTTGTCTACACTTAATCTGGGATTCAGTAGTATATACACAGGGAGTCATGTTGAATAATGTTGTAATAAAGTACATAGTAATAATTTAAAATATTTACATGAAACGGACACTGCTATAGGTACAGAGCTACATGACACAAATTCAGGAAGCCAGATGATCGGTGGTCTTTGTCATTTGCCACTCCGCGTTTTACAAGTTTGGGCTTGTATTTTAACTGGCAACTTGACTCTAAATTAGCCCATGTTTCTAAAAGAGTCCTTTTTTCTTTATTTTCTTTTCTTTCCCATCTAGTGACCTGTAAATAGACAAGATGAGATTAACAAAATGTCACACATATCAATTAAATGAGTTCGCTAATATGATATGAAATACAAGTATTGGCAGTCGCGCTAAGCTCGTTTCGTCTGCTACAGGAAGTCTGACATTTTCCTATCTCTTTCTACTCTTATGTGTACTTTTATTCATTGGTAAAAGTATAAATTTATACATTTAAAACACACCAACTTTACAAAATACACTCTCCTTTTTTAAATGTCTCGTAGATACCTATTGTATAAAGGTTTTAACCCTATTATTTTGTACCTATTGTATAAAAAATGTTTTTAAAACCTTTATCAGCATGCTAGTAGCAGCACGCCAGTTTCATAGCAACTGGATTAATGATATAGAAACACACACAAGACTAACAACGAAAATGTATCTTTCAAATATCATGGTTGCACTAGAAATAAAATGTATTAGATTTTATTAGAAAGTATTATTTTCTTGATTATCTGTATAGAGGTAGGATTGTGAATGCTATATGTGTGTGAAGATTATTAAATGGAGTAATTTTAACAATAAATGTAAACAATAAAATATGAAAATAGTTATATTTTATTCCTATATTGGTAATCATCAGACATAATTAAATATGGATTAGTGTCCATAAGGTCTTGGTTACTAAGGAATATAAATGTTTCCTTATAAATTTTCCAAGACTACCTCCTTTCATCAAACACCTTCAGTTAACGTCTTGCCCAATTTAAAAATGTTTTGACTTTAGGTCTAGGGTTCACTTCCTTAACAAATAAATCGATGATAGTTTTTTTAATTTCCTTCACTTTGGAATAAATCCACAACCTGGCTCACTGATACAAAACTTGAACAAATACTTTTTTCCACAATTTACGATTAGGAGTATAAAACTCTCCTTGGAAAAAAAATGTGTTTTCTATCATTTATCTTTATAACAGTGCAAATTTTACTTAAACTTTACACAGATTACTTAATCAGTGTATTAAACAAGCAAAATCATTTAAAAAAATATCATGGCGGACTCACGGAATACTCTTTCAAATTACTGTACCGGTACAACCAAAGTACCAATAAATCAATATATCTGACACAACACAAGGGCTACTGCGATGTATTCTACTAGGCTTTAAGTGCAAGCAGTGTGATTAGTAAATACATTACACAATATTTAACTTTTCATGTTTCATGCTAAAATATAATAGAAAAGCAATATTTGACCTTAGCCTGTGCAATTTTTTGTATTGTTTGTGGCAATAAATGATTTGACTTTGACAATCATAGACCGATAATACATGCCTATATTTTCTTAAAATCTCTGCATTCAAATGCTTTACATTAAATTAAGCTGGCTGTTTCACAAACTGCCAAGTCACCGCTAGGAAGTCGACAGGCCTAGAAAGCCCTATAGTAGCTATTCAATTTTACCGCCAGCAGGCCAAAACATGCTGTTATACAGGGTGTTGAAAAAGAATGGAATCACCTTCATTTCTCTTAAATGGGTCCAGATAAATAATTTAGATTTAGTATACCTCGTCTGTAGAAAGTTTTTTTCTATCTTTTGCTGCAATTTATAAATGTTTTTTACCTAGAGGGGAGGGCCCAGGTAGGATTTCGGAAAAAGTTTAAATGAAAGCTCTTTAATCAAATACCTTGCTTCATAACTCGAATATCACTGCTAAGAAAGGTTAACCAGTCACTATTTCTGATAGTGTGTTTCTTTTGACTTGAAACTTATGACGTTTATTTCGAAAAAAATTAGGGTAACTCATCATAGCCTTTCATTTAATAATTTTCTGAAATCCTCCACAGGCCCTCCCCTCTAGATTAAAAAAAATTACAAACTGCATCAAAAGATAGAAAAAAAAACTTTCTACAAAGTTATACTACATCTAAATTATTTATCTGGACCCATTTAAGAGAAATGAAGGGGTTCCATATTTTTTCAACACCTGGTTTAACAACCAATTCAACTTTATGGTTTAAAATTGTTATAATAATAAGTTTTGGTGAACTGTAAATATAATGAAGTGGACCACAAATTGATACAAGTTTTTTAAATTTCAAACTGTCAAGAATGATGTTTTAAGTTTCACATATTAACTATACAAAAATTATAAAAAATATCATCAGTTACTTATAAAAACCAACTCATGGTCCACTAGAACAGTTCTTCAATTATCAAATGACACTAAGTGTTACGATACAATCATTATTACGAACCGAATCGTTGAAATAGAAATCAATTCTTTCACATTTTTCGTGGAACAAAATGAGCACCCTTAACGAAATAACTTAGTATTAAATATTTGTTAATTAAATTTAGGATTTATGACATACATTTATCAGTTGATAGTTGTCAGGTTGTATAACTACAAAACATCTCCTGTTGAAAAACAGGTGATCCTATTTTGGTGGTGTAAATATGTTCATTTAAAAACTGAAATATATTATATTGTAATAATTGTAAATATTGTACTATCAAATATTATTTAAATTTTAATCGATTAACACTTTGATGCCAAAAGCTCCAAATTATGTTCTTATCAAAAGAATGAATGAATACTTTATTCCAGTTAAGTTTGCAGTGATTTTTAACAATAACAACATATTTAAAATAGCTTAAATAATAATAATCATAGATAATCAAGTAAACGAAATAACTAAGTTTACTGTAACTTTTGCAATATAAAAAAATGGTCCTAGGAATCAGCAAACATAAGCATAATAGCCTGTGTGTCTGCTGCGTTGTCGTTGACAGTTAAAGTAGACCTAGTTAGTTTAAAAAGATTATTTGGATAAGAATATAAAGAAGAAAAATGAAATATTAAAAAAAATTGTAAAATATTTGGTTGAGACGAATTAAATATCAAAATTGAGCAGCTTAAAACAGTTGAACAGTAGTGATGACAGCTCAGAATTCTTGTCAGCTAGCAAAGAAAGAGGGACGGCCACGGGAGGGGAACAAAAGGGTTAGGTCAGGCAGCTGGTAATCAGCTGTCAGGTCGGCCTTATCTATATACGAGGGGGTACCCAAAAGAAACCGGATTTTTTTTTTTTACTTTATTTATCAACTTTATTTACAAAATTAACTTGTCTCCTTCAAAATACTCTCCATTACACTGAATACATTTGTCCAATCGATGATTCCACTGCTGGAAACACTTTTTAAACTCGTCTTCTGTGATGGCTGCCAGCTGTTCCGTCGTTTTTTCCTTGACCTCTGCTACATCATGAAAACGTAACCCTTTCATGCCCCTCTTCATTCGTGGAAACAAGAAAAAGTCACTTGGTGCCAGATCCGGTGAATAAGGTGGGTGGGGCAACGTTGTCATGCGATTTTTCGTCAAAAACTGGCGCACTAAGAGAGACGTGTGTGCAGGCGCGTTGTCATGGTGAAAGAACCAATCACCCATCTGCCACAACTCGGGTCTTTTTCGCCGCAAACTGTTTCGCAGTCTTCTCAATACCTCCATATAAAATATTTGATTAACAGTCTGACCTGGAGGCACAAATTCAAAATGCACGATCCCTTTCACATCGAAAAAACAAATGACCATTGTCTTGACATTTGATTTCACTTGTCGTGCTTTTTTTGGGCGAGGTGACAAAGACGTCTTCCACTGGCTGGATTGCTGTTTGGTTTCCGGGTCGTAACCGTAACACCACAATTCGTCTCCAGTAATGGTCTTGGAAAAAAAATCCGGGTCATTTTCAAGTTGTTCTTTCATGGCACGGCATGTTTCCAAACGACGCTCCTTTTGGGGGTCAGTCAAAATCCGAGGCACAAATTTGGCTGCAACTCTTTTCATCCCCAAATTTTCGGTCAAAATTCGCTGAACACAGCTCCAACTAATTCTAGACAACTGTGATAGATCTTCTATGGTCCGACGACGGTCTTCAAGCACAAGTTGTTGAATTTTCAAAACATTTTCATCTGTTGTTGAAGTTGACGGACGCACAGACCGAGGTTTGTCGCCAATCGACATGTCACCATTTTTAAATCGCGAAAACCATTCATAAACTTGAGTTTTTGATAGTGCATCTTCTTTATAAGCAGTTTTAATCATTAAAACAGCTTCCGCTGCACTTTTCCCCAGCAAAAAACAAAATTTCACGGCCGCACGTTGTTCACTCACATCCGCCATACTGAAAAAACGACGAGACTGTAAAACACGATCAACAAAAACAATCACAACTGAGGATAGCAACCTTCCCTGACAATGCCAAAGGCGGTACTGAGCTGGCAGAGATATGCACTACTCGTGCCTAGCGGCCGATGCGCGTACTACGTAAGCTCCGCCCACAACAGCGCAATTCCGATTTCTTTTGGATACCCCCTCGTATAAACTGTTACCAGTCTTTAATGTGTATTTTAAATATGTTGAGAGTGGCACAACTAAATAAATTAAACTCACTTTAGTTTTTGCATACATTTTGATAAATAATATTAGATATATAAAAGGAATTCGTTGCAGAGAACGTTTTATTTAATTTTATGGCGTTGATTCCAACTCTTGTAGAATATCTCGTATTATGAGAGTGATTTATGTCTTCAAATATGCTATTAAAATTTTTGTAAATATAAATTAATACACTTAATGTAGAGTTTACGAACAGTGAGAACAGAAACTTCCTTAAATAGAGCGTCAGACAGGTATCGCTTATTTTTTCCAAATCCTATTTTCAAAATCGTTCTCTGAACAACATTCAGTGGCTCCAGTATGGTTTTAAGACAACCCATTTTAATGTAATAAGCATAGAATACATTCTTAAAACCGTTTATAAGCAAAATAAATAACCTCCATATTCTTCCTGAGTAAAACCCATAAAAAAAGGGAAAACTAAAAACAAGGAACAAAAACAGGAAACACAGTGAATAAAAGGTAAAAAGCACTTTAAAATACATGATGATAACGACAATAATTTTTATTGTTTTATGAACTAACTAAATATTACATTGATAATATTGCAATGGGAAAACTAAGACTGTGCAGATTAGCTTTTACTAAACTTATTTATATGTATAAGGTCGGAAAAGAAATATTCTCAAGAACCAAGTCTAACACAGTTGGAAAAAAAGTGATATATATTTTAAAATTACAACATCAAAGTTTGATTAGGACTGTTTTAATTTAATACTATATCTCTAATCAGAATATCTATTGTTAAGGGTGTTCGTCTGACCAGCTCAGTTCGGTACTGGATGGAGTTTAGTTCAACGTTTCGTTGTCACTGTCGCCATGAGTAGCAAAGTGAATCCCTAGCTGGGGACATGGGAGAGTAACAGGACTCTTGCTGCATATCCGGAGCACAAATGAGAATAACTTCCTAATTAATTGTAAACTTTATCAATAAATATTTTGTGTATTTTTAATCTACCTTTTTTTAGATAATTGTACAAATTTCAACTCGAAATCCGTACAAATGTTGTTAGTAAAATAATAATTGGCTATACTTAAAAAAACATCTTTTTATCATTAGTTTTAATTTACTCTAGGTTGGTTAATACCATTTGTCCACTATATTCTCAAATTTGTTCAAAATATATTGCACGGTTTGTTAATGAGTTAGGAACCAAGAAAGGCCAAATTAGCCATATATCCATAGCAACATTTTTTGAATTTTGTCCTTTAACACACTTATTACTTATAACAAGACAATTTTATTTTTAAAAAATCACAAAAATAATTTTTAATCGAACACCCTTAATACAATGTTTGTTTAAGAATGTTTTTTATGACATATGTTTAAACATAGCTGGCAGTTGAAGGAAGTAGTCCATATTTAGGGGTTGATGTTTTTGTTACATCATTCATATTTCGTATATGTTTGTAAAAATCATTGTTTCTGACAACAGAAGAAATTACTTTACAATTTAAGAACAATTTTGTAGATTCAGTGACAAAAACAATAATGGGAAACTTTAAAATATGCTTTTTCAGTTATTCTTGTTCAACTTAGATATATTTTTATGATAAATTAAGTATCCTTCTGCTTATTAAGTTATAGGCTACTTGACTAGGATCAAATTTGTAACCATAATCCTAACTGTAAGAGAATTAAATAAACCAGCCATAGTCATCACAGCACACTTGTACTTCTGTTTTTTACCTCACCTAACAACCGTATTTGTGTTCTACAAAGGATTTAATTAGTAGATATTATTTTTGGATGTATATGTTTGTCATTAGGCCAAATTTACTGTATGATATGAAGCATTTAGAAAAGTGTGGGAATATATTTAACCCTTTGCAAACTGTTTAGGAGTTGTCCAAACTTGCAAATTCTCTCAAAGTCAATTCCTCTAAAAGTAAATTGATAAAAGTTGTGAATATAAATAGCAAATTAATTGATATTTGAATATACATTGTACTTTTAAATTGATATAAAATGACAATTGATAGTTGCAAAGAACAAAGTGTTCGAAGCCCCATTAAATTATCAGTTTCAAATTCTGGAATGACTGCTGTCTCCATGCATGTATTTTAGAGGGAACTGACTGATATGCCAACCCAGCCACCCAACATAAGATTCCATTCTTAAAAAATAACAAATTACGTGCATTAAATTTGCATTAATTACGCATGTAATTAAATGCATAAATTACGTGCCTAATTATCTAAAAGATTATTGCAAATCAACATATATTCAAATTAACTAAGAGAAATAATAAAAAAAGGATGAACTTCAATTTCAAATCAATAAACATTAGGGGACAGTCAAGAGCAGTTCAGAGCAGATGTCCAGAGATACTGGTGATAATCATTGGCCCTATACTGGAAACATACCCTACCTGCCGGCCAAGCACCTCTTTTCAACCAACAGGAGTTATTACTAATTTAGACCTCATGCAATGCATTTGTGATGTCAAGATATTTTCCTGCACTCTGCTAGATGTCTGTCAAGTACATGACTGTCCATTTATCAAAATATGCTTGAATTCATTATATGCATTTCAAAATTGACACATACATTTTTCACATAAGAATGTTTAGTTTTGAAACTGTGATAGACATCTAATGGAAGTTAGCAGTTGTGTATATGTCACTGTACCAAACATTTAGCAATATTCTACTTGTTTTTTAAAGCTAAGTAGCTAATGAGCTGTGTAGGAAGTCTTTAAGTTTTAAGCTAACCATAAATTACTCCTTATTTTGAAAACCCATATTAGTCAAATAAAAAAATAGAGCTGCTTTAAGATTTTGATGTCATAAAATAAAAGACATAATTATATGGGGATTATGTCTTTATCAGTTTGAGTCCATAAATAACAAATAAAAATTATTTATAGCAAATTATACAGTAAACTCTCAATTTTACAGACTATATGGGACAGGAGTCCATTATCAAGAGTGAATTAATCCTAAGCTTTTATGATTGCCACATCTTAATCAAAACTAACTGTGATGCTGCAAGCTCACTGTTAACTCAACAATTATTAAAAAATACATAAATATTTAGTGTATAAAAGTGTTTTACCCTAAGGATATTTAGGATATAATGAGCAGTTATAAACATAAAAAATTATTTCACTAACAATATTTAATTGTTTATAAACTATACTGTACAACATTTCAAAAGGCTGTAGGTTTGGCCTCTATGTTATGTTATAGACATCTATATATATGGACTACTTATTTAACTATACGTGGATTGAGACAGAAGAATATCTGAAGCATTTATTAATTAATTCTTTTCATACAAATTCTTTTCGTGTGTGGTAGGCTTTATAGCAATTTAGATATATACTGTACTACAGCTGTGAGGTCTCCGTTAAATCGGGGTCTGTTAGGGCGAGGGTTTACTGTACTTCTTTATTTGACGATCCTTGACTTTAAGAATCATTAGTTTTATGACATTAAATCTTTGACAATGTGCATATTCTGACTGGGAGGTTTCTCTTTTGGCCTTGGGTTTGCATTTTTGTATGCAAAGATCTTCAAAAATGAAGTTTAAGTCGAGTTAAAGTTAAAGGATGTCTTATTTATTTTACCAGATGAAGATAGGGCTAATAACTCCTCTCTAACGCTTATGAAACCAACGGCTTATGGGTGACTTCCAAACCTCCACCAGCAACCGGCCAAGTAGGCTGCGTGCAAGGATGGGATTGCTGAGATGGTCACCCATCTTAGGAACAGCCACGCTCGATGTTGCTTGATGAATGATGTTATCTTGTGATAACGTTGGAACCCTCCCATCAAGGAAACTGACTCACCGGTATGCTAATAATTTTAAGAGGTACACTAACACGAAAATGATTAAAACTTTCTACATGTGTTGTTCCACAAAACACGAGTAAAATATGTCTAAATGTTTGGTACAGTAACAAGATATACCTACAAAGTTTTGTAAAATTTCTTTTGACAGATTTGACATATTAAAGTATTAAATATAAAGTAAACTATTATTAATGGATAATTATTTTTTGTATTACAAAAAGACTAAAAGATTTTTTGCCAAATTCCATATATATTTGCTATGTGGGATGGGTAAACAAAAACACTATTCTGATAAGGTCTTTTTTTATTTATAAATTTTAATTAAGGTTAGCTTAAAGGGCACTAGGCCAGTAATAATTATATTGGGAGAGATAGGACATCAGCATACTTGCCTGAGAAAACAAGTCCAATAACATCATAGTAGTAAAAAAATAAGGGACAAGTCCAACCCTAAATTAAGTAACGCTAAAATCGGGCTTTTCAGACCCCTCCCCCCCATTGTAACGAACTTGTAACGGTAATACTTAACTCCCCTCTAAAACTACTTAACGCCGTCACCAACCCCTCCTATTTTTGTCATATATCTTTAACGCATATTTAGATCGACGATATACTGTTTTGATTTTATTTCAATTGTTTTCTGGTGGGAGAGAATATATTATTAACTTAAAAATCTTGTAGTTTTGGGGAAAACAGTTTAATTTTGTGAATGAATTCAAACAAATTGTTTAGGTTTAATAGTTACACAACACTGCGTAGAAACCCACAACCCTCCCCTGTAAAAACCCCCCTCCTCCCTAGAGGTGTTATGTAACTTAGGGACAGTCCCTAACATAAATTGTCTATACCACTCGCAAGCACTTTCCCCAGGTGAGTCGCAATAGAACAATTGTGTCATATGAAGTGTCTTTATTTGTTTACTACTACTGTGGTGTTCATGGACTTGTCTTCTTGGGTAAGTTTGCCTATGCCTCATCTCTCCTAAAGTACTAAATGTTAATTAACTGTCATCATGTTCAAGTACTCGTATTCTTGTAAGATAAATGTGTAAGTAATCTTTTTCCAGTGTTTTCTTAAAATTAAAAAAAAAGTACATTTGTCTGTACGTTAACATAGGACTTTGAAACTACATTTTTGTCTAAAAAATTATATGGGTATTTCCCAGAGCCTCTCCCTACAGTAAAGCCACATTTCTAAGGTCAAACCAGAGTTTAAATATTTCCAACATGTTTATATTCACCATAAATAAGCTCAGTTGGGTTTTTAATTTTTTTATATCACACAAAATTGTCAATAAGGCCTTAATTATAATGAATTTGAACACACGTGATCACAATATGTCAAAAAAATTTGAGAAAAATATTGAGGTAGATAAAAAAAATAATGCTAAAATAATGTTTAATACTACCTAAAATTAAGAAATCCTACTAAGTACATGAGTTAAAAAGCTATATCCTAAGTTAGATTGAAACTATAAGATAAAATATAAAAATCCCTGCTAAAACAGTCTTTACGTACAACTGTGATGTGGTAATTGTCATTTAGAAGTTTTAGAGTGTAATCGTTTCTCATCAAAAAAGAACTTGTTGGGACAAATATTGCATTAATTTTCTTTAGTATATTATATTAGTTAATTGATTTGATAAAAGAATACATACCAAAAAATGAATGTAGATTTATGCTCCTTCAGAATTCAAATTAAGAATCAACACAGTTTGAATATCTTGTTCAAAGTGCCACAGGCGTAGAAATAAATAAATAAAAACTCTACTTCTGACTTAAACATAGATAGAATTCATAAGTAAATGTGATGTACATAAAAAGAATGTCTTACATCTTAAACTGATGACATAAAGCTATTGTTAACATCATATTTATTTCATACAAATATATAATTCATTAATATATGCTTGTAAGAAAGAATTAAGGACAATCTCACACTAAAAGTTCAAACAGAAAACTAAAAAAGAAATGAAATACTTAATAATTTAACAGTCAATTACAATCACAGGATTAAGAACACTTACTATAAAAAACCTAATCTAATTTAAATCTATTAATGTTTAAATAATAACTAATAACAATTTCATGAACATTGGTATGTTGATTTTAACCCTTTCCACTCAAGTGGCGGGACAGCCCCGCCACGCAAGCTTACCGTACTAACTCCAATGTCGGGCCAGGCCCGACGTCACTATAACAACGTTCTATGATTGTATTTGGACGACGTAGTTGCATTATTGACCGCTAGGGTTATTGTTTGATATGTGCTGCTATCTGAAGAATTTTTCAGAACCGTTTGAGTTTAGTTTTTATCGGTAAACAAACCTCAGAAAATGTAATATTTGTCGTCTGTGGCTGATCTGTTAACAGCTGGCTGACTGCAACAGTTGTCTGCTCTCGCGTTGTTCTGTCATATGTTATAGTTCGTAGTGAGCTTATAAAACGCGTTGTTGGTGCTAGGTTATCGTTGTTGTTTTACTGTTTATTCATAATATTTTTATTTTTACGACGATGATTCATGTCAAATAAAATGGACGAAGATGACGGCAATATTATTCTACCAAATGATGGAAGTGGCGACAGAATAGTTTCGTTTTCGAACCTCAGTGATGACGGTATTACCAGCTTACTATTTGACGAGGATTTATTATCCAACTAGTTATGTGCCTAAAACATTTATTTTCATCCTTTACATTTTCTGTATGTTCATAAGTAGTTTTACCATAGGACTATGTGTAACAGGTATGTGAAAATGAAAGAGCGTTGCAAGTAGGTTTATTAGATTTTGTCTGTTTATATTTTTAGCTGATAACATGTTTTGAATTATTGAAAAAAAGCTTTACTTACAAATTTGGTCTAAATTATGAATTTTTTTTCATAAAAAACAGGTTTTAGAATT
The DNA here is from genome assembly GCA_035578905.1 of Stictocephala bisonia. NCBI lineage: Eukaryota > Metazoa > Arthropoda > Insecta > Hemiptera > Membracidae > Stictocephala > Stictocephala bisonia. The sequence goes on along the minus strand of JAQJVL010000149.1, from coordinate 1,835,828 downwards.
ATATATATTTTTTTATGTATAATTTTGTCTAAAATATTTTAAAATGACTTTTTCTGTTTGTAAGGATATAAACAACAGAAAACAGACAACAAATACTATTCTTCCTATTTAAAATTTTTCAAAAATTCTTGTATCCGTTTTTTGTTAGAAATTTAATTTTGTTCCAATAAATATATATAATAAGAAAAATTTTAAAATAAAAATATATGTTTTATTTTATATTAACCCTTTTAGTGCCAGACAGTTTTTTGGGGTACTTACGAAAAATGCCAACCCATTTTCATAAAGGGTGTGCGAAGAATGCCAGGCCACTTTAGGCCATTTTGACATATTTTGTTAAAACATTCATAGCTCTCTTATTTGTTATTATAAATTAACAAATGGGGTCTTGTTTTGTTCGTAATAATATGTTTGTAGTAAAGAAAATATAATTTTGGGTTATTTACAAGATTAAAAAAAAATTATATTACAAAAAGTTTCAAAGTTTTTTTTCTTTTTATTTTTTCAAGTTTGAACATACATTACTACTTTTTGTATAAACTAAACCACAGTATTAAAATATAGAGACTAATCTACATATAATTGTAAGTACACATACAAAAATTAAAACACTTACATTCAAAAACATAGTAGATATAAAAATCTTTGAAAAAACATGTAACTATCCAAAATTGGTAAAAACGTCTGATAAACAGCTGTTATTACGTCATGACAACGATCAGTAGAGTAATAATTTTTTTGTCGCCATATGGCATATTGTCTTCAATCCCTATGTCAAGTTTGAAAGCATTCGGTCGACAAATAAAATTACAATATAATAAAAACTTGACGTGCGCCCATAGCGCACGTCGGCAGTTTTAGCGGGACCGAGAGGCGTGCGCTCACGGCGCACGTCGGCATTTTTCGAACAAACTCTGACGTGCGCTCGCGGCGCACGTCGGCGTTAAAGGGGTTAATCTATAGCCACTGAAAAAAAAAAAAAAATCAGCTTTTTGGAACTATCAGAAATATGTTTTTCCCACTGAACAAATATAGTAGACAATCTTTGCTTAAAAGTAAATGGAGCCGATAGGGAAACTGGGTTCCCAGTAATTGGAGTGGAAAGGGTTAATAATATATTGAAGCCATTCAGATTGCAAAATAATATCTTAATAATATTATTTTAGTTTTTCAAATTATAATACATTAAAAATAAAAATTACCATTGCATTTATAAAAAAATAAGGGAAAATTTATAACTTCTAGACATAACGTAATTTACCTTGCCAATACAACGGCGAAATCTACTAAACACAAAACATGTAATACTGACATGAATTAAAATAAAGTATTAATTTTATAAGAATACAACTGTAAGCTTCATAAGTATTTATCAGCTGTTCTGGTAAGGATTTGCTGTTGCCACGCGCTGTCAATCATACATTACGACTGATGGGCCCTTCCACCTATCTGTGTACATTTTGACGAGGCCACCCACCCAACACCAGTCTTGGCAGGTGTACACCTTGATAGAAAACAAATGTTTGTTGTAGCTGTAGATGTATTTACATCCTAAGTGATGAATGTGCTTTGTAAAGAGAATACAAAATAAGGGATCGGAGGCGTGTGAGCGTGTACTATCTACTGGGTTCGGTGGCAGGACATTATGGATAGAGTTAACGTAACAATGACAAACCTGAAACTAAGTTTTTCTATAGAAAAAACAGTGTACTATTATATACAATTTGTCTCTTTCTTAATAGCCTTTTGAATTTGAGAATGAGCTTACATGACATGAAATTATTCTCAAATTCAACCATATATACAAAAATAGTTTACTAATTGTACTAAACTAGGACCTTTGACTGACTACTAAATTCAATGGTCATGGTTAACTGTCAGGTCGCCGACCGAACCATCCGGCGGCTGGACCAAAAGAAGCCAAATGAGAGGGATTCTACCATATTACCATACGGCGAGAGTGGGATGAGATTTCTTAACACAGAGGATACTAAGATTAATCACAATAAGAGAGAGAAAAAACTAGAATTAGAGGAGAAACCAAGGGTTTGGCCAGGAGAAATTTGGATGGCAGTTACAGAGGTGTGCTACGAACGGATAATAATTGTGGGAAATAATTATAGAGGTGAGAACAACTTGAACACAAAGTATAATATGAGGACCAAGCAGACCCAGTCAGAACATAAAATAGCTTTCTGGTTCAAAGTAAATTACTTCACCAGTCAGCACTAATTAATATTTGATGAGTGTTAAGTATAAAAATACCTTGAACTTCAAAGTGTAACTACAAATGTGAAGTTATTTTATTTGAACCTAGAGTTTTATGATAAAAAAAACTTGAAATTATTTGGTGCAACAAAACAAAAATAATGGACAGTATTTAACTATACTTGTGGCTGAGAGGTCAAAAAGTGTGATAAAAAACCTATCCTACGAAAATAAAAATAAATACTAGACAATAGACAAGAAAGCAATCAGTTATGAGCTTACATTATTAATTTTGCTAGCAATTCTCTTTTAGCCCACGACTTAACTAAATGTTTGAGAATCAACACAAATACTGCTTCTTCACACAACCTGAATGGCTTATGACTAACTGGAATATCTTAAAACTGGTTAAGGTAGAAGTAATGTTGAATAAGGAACATTTGAAACATGTAAAACTATTATGTTAAATTCAAACATAGTATTACATTAAAAACCACTGATTATAAATATTGTAGAACTCGAACTATCGAAATGTTATATATCCAGAATTTATCCAAATGTAAAAATGTTTCTAAGTGTCCATTCAGGCACTTAGAATTTCTCTGGGATAAAAAAAATTACAAGTTATTTTTTATTTATTCATTAACTTACTTTCTGTAATGGACTCATACTACTAAAATAACTAAGAGTTGAGCTAAGTGTTAGTAATAAACAATAAGCACACCTACCAACCCTAAACATGTCACTTGAAAGTTGAATACTTTCCATAGTCTACCCAAAAAAAAAAAAAAAAAAATTAATTAGTCTACACAATTTCTAGCGACATACATTTTAATGAGCAGTAATTTTCTTTTCTGTTTTTCTTAAAATTTTTCGTAATAATTTTTTTTTTGAAATTTATGTGATAAAAATTTATGTGGTATTAAAATTTAAAATGGCATTGGCCCACCCACCCGCCCATATACGTACAATGGCATTGGCCCTACCGCACGCCCATACACGTACAATGGCATTGACCCACCCGCCCGCCCATACTTGTACAGTGGCATTGTACAAGTATAGGCCTTTAAGTGAAAAATTAATAAAAAAACTGATACCTCTTGATGTCATAACGGATTCGTTTTAAACATGTAGAGTTTTTTCTTTTAAGGAAAAATTCTTGCTTTCAAAAACATATTTTAAAATATTAACATGACTGAGAATCCAAACCATCATACTATGAACATAATTACAGGTTAAATTTGGGGCACCGGGCCTTGGATTTCAGTAGTAATGAAAGGAAAGAAAAACAGCATACCTGATTAACTTGGTAAACTGTAGATAGACACAATCACACCACAAAAGAATTGAATAGTGATATATTTCGGGGCCAGTTACACCTCTACCAGTGGCCGCGAAATATATCACTATTCAATTCTTTTGTGCTGTGATTGTCTCTATCTACAGTGTACCAGTTTACCAAGTTATCAGGTATGCTGCTTTCCTTTCCTATGAACATAATTAGTGATAATTTTTATAGATGAGAAAACTCTTGCAACTCTTAACAAGAGGAGAGGCACTGAAATTGGCAATGATTCAACTTGCTACTTTCATCAGAGGCTTTAAAGATTTTCTTTATCAATAAAAAGAATGTTTCATAGATTTTACACAAATTGTAAGGAAGCTGAAATAATAAATATACTTATCTATGATAAATTACCTATCTAGAAATTGGATATAAATATGTTATATCATTGATTTTACTATATAAAGAGATCCTCCATCCATATGGGAGAGTTGTGGCGAGGCCCCAAAACTGTTTTGAGGCCCCACGCTGCGCATAGCCCTATTTCCTCTCTCTCTCTCGCACGCTCTTCCGTCTCTGTCTCACTTCCCTCCTCTTAACCCACTCTCCCATTCTCCAGACAGCCGCCCCGCCCTCTCCTTCCTCAGGTCCCACACACAAACAACATCCTGCTTAGATAATTGTTTACGTTATTCCATATTGCCAACGTTTATCCGGGTTCTCTGTTTTTATATTTGCTTGCATCTCTTTCGAATAATAAAGAATACTGTGTTGATACTATTACAGTAAAACTCAGTGTGACATTCATATTGAATAAATAAATATTTATAACTGAATAAATTAAAACACCATATTGATTTATATGATTAACACACCATGTATTTGTAAATAGACACACTTGAATAGACCGCTAACTTATCGGCAATGCTGGCGATAGTTACTGCTGATTTAAGTAAACATTTTCATATTATTTAGCCCATCTGAAAAATCTTTATTTATTGCATTTTAACCATCGATTAGGTGATTAAATCGACTGTTGTACTCAATCATATCTGTTTTTCATACACGTTTCTATTATTTTACTAGATGTGAAAGTATGGATAAACTGCAATTTATTTATATTTTAAATTTCTCTGGTAAAGACACTCTGGAATTACACTGGTAAAATTTCACAAGTAGCGTGACCAGCAATAACATAAGAAATAACTAATTTTAAGTAACTACAAAGTCTAAATAATAACAAAATAAACTAAAGCCGCACTCTGTGGCGTTTTTAATTATAACAGAACAATTTTTTAAAAATACAACAATCTATATATATAAAAGGCAAAGCCCTCACTCACTCATCACTAATTCTCCAACTTCCCATGTAGGTAGAGAGCTGAAATTTTGTACACTGTTTCTTTAGAACTTAAATAGGACAACTAAAGTATTTTCATCTTGATAAAGTACTCCTAAGGGGTATAAAGCACCCTTAAAAGATTGGTCCATAAGGATAACATTGGGTTGATTTAAGTAAATTAATAACAGCTGTTTTGTAAATAAATAAACATGTCTATTTTGAATGTTTGACATTATACTATTTAATATTTTACTATGAGTTTAATCTTCAGCTGTTAAACAAAAATAAATGAAATGAACACTCTTGAAATAGGCTAAATAGGTGGCAAAGCAATTAGTGTGAGTGAGATACTGTACCGAAATGTAATATTGTAATTTTACGTTATATAGTTAATATACCGATTTTTGTATTGAATAGTTACATGCCGAGGCCGAAGGCCGAGGTGTATCGAGCGTAGCGAGCGTCGGGGTTGGCACGCGAAGCGTGCAGGGGTGTCCCCTAGTAATATTATACAATGTAATATTGACAAGAAGCTTTAATTACTTGATATAAAATGAATAATGATTTCAATAATATAAAGGTTAATTCTAGTATTAAATGTGAACTATATGACAGATGATAAGATAATGAATAATTAAACTGTTATAAATTATTTCTGATACTACTAATAACGCATCCTCTGTTGACTTTCCTTTGATAAAACCGAATTGACGTAGATTAAGAAAATTTAACTTAGATAAATAACTACCTATGGAGTCTTTTAAACATTGTTTTTTTTTCAAAAACCTTAGAGAATACAGATAACAAGCTGATTGGTCTTATGTTATCTAGTTTTAAAGAGTTATTGTCCTTCAAAATAGGTACCACTGAACTTATCTTCAGGCTCTCAGGAAAAATGCCTTTGATAAAACTACTGTTTATTAAGTGAACTAAAACTGGTGCAATCTCATCAATTATATTTTTCAGTAAATGTACATTAATTTGGTCAGAGCCAGTTAATTTTTAATTTTTTAAAAGCTTAACAATACGCTTAATTTCATCTAAATCTGTTGGAATTATAAAGAAAGAATATTGATAGTAAGTACGTATAGGTGGAAGAGTATTGGAATGTACAACGTCTGGACGGTTAGACTGGATTGCGATAAGGTGATTGTTTATCTTATCAATGACGGAAGGCTCACGCATAACTTCGCCATTTGGCAATTCAATTAGCTCAACTATTTCTTTGAAAAACCACTTGTTAAGTTATTTATTACCTTCCACTGCTCAGATACATCACCTTTACAGTTTTCCAATGATGTTGAATAATAATTTTTTTGTTTGTAAAATTGATCACATTATTTAATTGATTAGTATATTTTGCAAAATAATTTTGAAAAACTCTTTCATATGGTCTTCTTGTAGAAATTTTATATAATTTTTTACGTCTCTCAAATTTATGTAAAATGTTTGGTGTTATCCAGGGACTTAACAAAAAAAAATTAGCCTTTAACAATTTAGAACTACCATTACTTTTCTTGCTACTTCTAAATATACAATTACTTAAAATATCAATAAACTTACAATACGCAGTATTTACATCATTTTAGATAATGCATAATGTTTTAAATAAACATCTGTAACATACTGTTATTTACATTGACAAAATAACAAAAATATGTCCTCTAACATTTTTCATATTCACAAACCCCTAAGGCCTAAATAAAAGATCGCGATTCCTTTCCGTGCAAGACAAACCATAGAACGGAATAATATCCCATTTTGACTCTCTATCAAGGCCAATCGGCGACAGTAGACAGGTCGACAGGTGGAGAGGCGACAGTGACAAGTACTTCCGGACGCTCGTCTCATGAGAAAGGAGAGAGAGAGAATGGGGGAATGAGAGGGAGTGATTAGTTTCCTTTATTGCTCACAGGTTGTGTAACCGAACAGTCGAAACTGGAGGCAATTTTGACCTCTTTAACTTGATTGACAACAGGTTGCAGCACGGTCGCTCCCATATTCCGTGCCTCAAAATTTAACATTGGATGGAACTATCTTCTATGTATAGTAAAATCAATGGTTATACCTATTTGGATATGCTCAACACTAGTTAACTTAGCCCACAGTTTATAGTTCTCTTTCGCCTAATGAGTAAATGTAGTAATAGACGCAAATTCCATTATCTATTCAAGTATAAGGTTTTTTCCATATATGACATTTTATTAATTTAAGGAAATTTAAATTACATGTTGATTTGGTTATGTTAACTATTTGAAGTAACTATGGGGACAATGTTCCAAATCATGTGTATTAAGTGATAACTGTCCAATACACAATAACATTAATTTAGTCACCAGTAGTGAATGTTATCAACCAAATAACATCCACTGTTTTGGTGATAGTACAAAACAAACTAGAACAGCCCAAAACAGAATTTACCTTTAACTGTATACCATAGTTTGTAACCAGCCCAAAAGCATATTTTGCTTTATAAATAAAAATCAAACTATATACAGTAATATTCTTACACACAAAACCTTGTATTTTACTACCAATATTTACAATCAATGGTTTTTTACTAAGAGAAGTGAGAAAAATATTAATCATAAAAGTAAGTAGCAACAAGAGGCACTTGACACAGAGTTATAGTTGAATGAGTCGAAGGCAGTGAGCGAGCAAGCGAGTGAGTGAAGAGGAGTTACTGCTGCTTGCATTCGCTCCGGTGCTGGAACGAGTGGCGGCGAGCGACTGCCGTATTCATCACTCGCTTGGGATACCTGCGGAGAGAGCAACCTCACAAACATGCAACAACCATGCGTGTGCTAGCCATGCTACTTTACACACACTTACCACACTTCCCGCCCGAGGTTACCAGATATTTACTTAGAAAACAAATACTATCTCAGTTTAGTTAAATTAAAATAAACTTTAATTTTCTTTTAATTACATATATCCGGCAACCCCATTAATTGGTTTTTACACAGATCTTTAGTTTGTGCTTGTGATAATCATTATATAATGTTAAATCACATGACGAAGAACAGGTTAGTAATATTTTAATTCCTAAATCTAAGGTTAAAATATTATATACATAAAAATGATATTATCTCTGATAAAAATTGAAGAGCAAAATAAATATACCAAATTACCAAAACGCTTGTAATGTAAGCATATATATTTAAATATTTTCTTCAATTATTTTGACTGCATCATACTATTTTACATGATGAAGAACTGTCAAGAAATGGATATGCTAACTAATAAATAAAAGCATGATAACTAGGGAGAGATCACTAGTCTATTGATTTAATACTGTTTTAGTTATTAACCCTTTTAACGCCAACGATTGATATAGCGATAGTTGGCATTTGTGCTAAAATCGCTGACGATCAATATAGCGAACTTAAGTAGACATAGAATAACATTTTAGAGAATTGCCGTCAATCGCTATATCGAATGTTCACTATTTTTTGTTTAAGAAGTCTATGGTTTCAAACAAATTTAACAAAACTTGGTACACTCTTTCTATAGTATACAAGGAACATGAAGCATTGGTTAATTTTAAAACCTTCTTTTGGAATTCAAATGAAAAATGTAATGGCATTGTGGTAAAATTTAATTTTTTTAAATATGTATATATTTGGAAAATCCAACAGAAAATACTTCAAATGTTGTTTATGTGCTAAAAATTAAATGTTTTACAATATAAACCTAACATATGTGGTGGTTTAAAGTTTATGGTATGTTAATATAGTACAAACTTCACTAATTGCAATTCTCCTATTGCCAATATGTATACTTTGACTTATGCTTAATGAAGCCACTAATATACAGGGTGGCTGAAAAGTAACTTGCACCCCCTACTAACTTTTTAATACTAAAAATATTTTATTTCAGTTTGTGACAAACTTCTTAGGCATGAGGAGCTACATTAATGAAATCATTTTAAAATGCCCCCTCCTGAAGTAGGCTGGGGGCAACTCAAAATTTATAAATAGCAACCCCTATCGTGTGACCCCTCTGATAAAAGAACTTTGTAAGACGAGAAAGTTAGCTTAAAGTAAAGTGAAATCGGCCCATCCAAAACAAAATGGCGGCCAAGTAATTGAAATAGCTGGAAAGTTATTTACAACCCCTTGAATTATTTTACTATTAAAGGTGTTTGATTTCAGTTGAAGCAATATTTTTGTGTAACTAAAAGTTTGGTTACTTAATATTAAAATTTGTAAACGCCATTTTGGGAAGGTGTTGAGGACAGCCATAAAATTTGAAAAAAATCATAATGTGATAACTCATTTTGCAGATTTAGTTTAGACGAGAAGCTGTCATTCATGAAATATTTTTAACAATCCTTTCCAAAATGGCAGCTCAAAAATATAAGTAGTTAAAAGTTATGCGGGAGAAACGTTTAATATGCCCTTACATTAATAATTATGTTTTTTCCTTACTGGTTATAACAATTTTTGCTAAATAAATAGAAGCTTTCACTGGGTTTTCCAGATGTTTATCTACTTTCCTTTTGATTTCTTATCTTTGGAAAGGGAGAAGGCATGTTCACTTATCACAACTGTTTAGTCCAGTGCTGCAGTTTATGTCTTTTGGTGTTTAAGTATTTTGATAACATACTTTTTAACATTACCTTTGCGGATTATTTTTTCTGTTACTCTTCTATTAGAGAAAAATGATGTGTATATTGAATGAAAGAGTTGAAATTGTACTTTTATTTGGCAAGATCAGAACTTATCAAGCTACTGCCAGGGAGTTTTTTCTTTCATTAATGTAGCCTCTCATACCCAAAAAGATTGCCGGAAACTGAAATAAAATATTTTCAATATTAAAAAAAGTAAGTGGGAGAGTAAGTTACTTTTCAGCTATTTCATTTACTTGGCCGCCAAATTGTTTTGGATGGTCCGATTTCACTTTTCTTTATGTTAACTTTCTTGTCTTACCAAGCTCTTTTATCAGAGGGTCACACGATAGGGGTTGTTATTTAAAAATTGTGTTGCCCCCCAGCCCCCTTCAGGGAGGGACATTTTAAAATGCTTTCATTAATGTAGCCCCTCATACCTAAGAAGGTTGCCACAAACTGAAATAAAATATTTGTAGTATTAAAAAAGTTAGTGGGGAGTGCAAGTTACTTTTCAGCTACCCTGTATATTGGATAAGCAATTATAAGGCTCTAGCGTGTCTTTATGAAGTTAATTGCTGTTGCGAATGAAACTACAATAAACGCTACCTACTTGTGAAACTACTTCTAACTAATGCTACTAAAACTACTGATTAAAGCTGTGATTCATATGCTATACTGTGATTCCATTTAAAAAGTGAATTGATCTTTTAAATATTAAATAAATATAAGAGCAATTTAAAGCTTATTTGGAACTGTCATCACTGACCACTATAAAGATGTTAAAAAAGAAAACAGTTTAACAGAGTCATTGTATCATTCTACTTTCAACAACAGGAGTCAAGAGTGTGTTTTTAGAACACAGTATCATTGATTACAACATTTATTAATGTTGGAGAGGTTTACTATAAGACAGAAGAAAATATTTAGACATTTTTTACACTACGCTGTGAAAGTCTGACTCAATCTTTAACAAGTTAAACTAATCAAGAAATAAATAAACCAGCAGACTAAAGAAGAGAAATCTGTTTACTTTTTCAAAAACGTACATAAACAATCTCATGTCGTTATCTATTTTTAGGTCTAGATTTTTGTTCATGCTCTAATTTTCTTGAAACTTTGGAAAGTGGTTTTTTTTACTTAAAGAGTTTATTTCTATAATGTTTTTACTAAGCAAAACATGATAATATGTATGAGAATATTTTTAAATTTTTAAAGTACTTGTATAACAATTTGGTTTAATATTTCATTAATAAAGGAATTAAAGTTTCTGCAGAAGTTATTCACAGAAGCTTAAACAAATCCGAGAAAAATGTGTTATTAAGATCATATATCTTGTTATTAAGAATGTAAGACTACACAACTACATTTACAAGAGGCTGGTGCAGAGCTACGAACCACATCAGTGACGTCAATCTGAAGGGGGAGGTGCATGTCACACTTTACTTATTTTCGCCTAATAACCTCAAGTCTTTTGATTATCAGTTTATTTATTCTATTAATACTTAATTTCTTTCAAATTAAATTAAAAATATATAAAATCCATATCAAAGCACAATATTCATATAAATGAGAACCTCTATCAATGTAAAAAATTAACTATTGTACTATAATTTATAAATGCACACTAAACACATTTGATTGCAAAACTAAGCAAATAACTGTGCTAGGGATAAAATGTCCAACTACAACCACGGGTACTACATGAACAGCTACATCAATAAACCATGATTATTACAATTATTATTAAATAAACAAAACTGAATGGTGTTGAAAGGAAAAATATCAGTTCTAAAAATATATTCAATTCAACAAATGTGATTACAAAAATACAATGATATGTCACTTGCACTTCATCATTTGTAAAATTTAAATGAACACAAATTTGATTAGTAAATAGCAAAGCACAAGGCAACTTACAAAGCATTTAACCACAAACAATGATAAGCGGCTACAATAAAATAATTGAAAAAATTATCATTTCCAGAAATCAACATCTCTTGTGGAATTCCCACAACTGATGTTACTAATAAAACACACTGACACCAATAAAATATCAATGAAACCAAACAATAAAAAAGACAGAGTCCAAGAAAATAAATATTTTATTTGTATGATATTATTATTTCAAAATCAAAAAAAGGGAAAGCGTAGGAAAATCATAAAATTTTCTATAGAAGACATTGTCACTAAATAATAGTCAAATGGACCAATAAATAGTTATTTTCTTTCACAACCTGACTTCCTTTTGTCACAAATGTTAACTAAATGATCCTTTATTTGTAGTAAGTGAATTTATATTCGTAGATGATTTCTGTTTTCAATTATAATATACAATTGTTCCATAGTCAGTGTATCTCCAACTGCTGAATATATTTGTATATAAATAAGCATATTTAACCCAAGACATGCAAATTAAGGAACTTTCCTTTAACTTGCGTTCTAGGGTTAATGAGAAAATGAATAATACAACTATTGAAAGATGTAAATGTTATACTGTCATCAATTATTTTTATATTTAAAAAACAAGAGTATTCTTTACTAGCAAACTTATAATAAATATTTAGTAATTATTTTTTTTACCATTTGAAAGTTTACATAAAGACTGTATAGCATTTTTTAGGATTTAAACTCAGATTTTTCAATTTATTATTTAAAATAAAATAATACTTTTTTAGAGCGTAATTTTTACATGAATTTGAATATGCTTAAAAACTAAACGGGCACTAAACCATATTAGACATATAAAAACAATTGTTTTTAAGACAAAAACATATATTTCAAAGATTTGAAAATCAAGCAGTAGTTAAACTGCCATTCACGGAACACGCTAACAAGACTAGGCAGCAGTTTATTGCCACTTAATATTTTGTGTCTTTTAAACTACATATTACAAAAAAAAAGGCTTTATGTATATGTACTTTTTATAGTACAAGAGTTTAGTAATACAAATAAATAATTTATTTTATCTCCAACACCTCTGAGTCCTATTTACAGCCAGATTTGTGGGTGTAGGTTATGTTTATTATGGTTAAGGTTGACAATACTAGGTATATAGTTGTTTGTAGTACCTAGATTATTGTAATGGTAAGAAAAACAATGAGTTAATGGTATTTAGAGACATGAAATTACGAGTTATTTGCAAATACCTGAGTAAATCAATGCGCATTACATTGCTTGGTTGTGATAGCAATCTGCTGATACAGACTCCATTCAAACAGTTAGAAAACATCTTTTCTTTCCTTTAAAATTGAACTTAAAATTCCTTTAAATTGTCATACAAAAGTGAATAATTAAGTTATTTTAGTCATTAATCTAATAGAATTTGAATGACATCTTTAGTAAATTAACAATAATAAATTAATTTTTCTCAACTCTGCATAAAAAAATATTCTGTAATAAAAAATTACTTGGGTATCAAAATACATGCTTTCCTAAAAAATAAATTTTTATTCTTTTGACTTTTGTTGTTAGTATAAATGTAGAATTATATTTTCCATACTTTATTAAAAATAAAAAAAATATCACCAAAACCAGGTTTTACATTCAACGCAAATAACGTACACGCTTAAGCCTGCGGCTTAACTGAACTGGCGAGTTAAGTTTTATATATACAGTAGAGTCTCACCACCCAAATGAATGTGGTCCAAACAGTGTTCAAGTCTGTGGTTACTGGAGTTATAAGACAAAAAGGCGAGTTTTTGACCAACAAACAGAAGAGGCATAACAAAGTAACCAATCACGCAAGGAGAGACCCATCAGTCGTTTATATCTCTTATGTGTTAGTGGAGTTTATTTCTGTTATCGCCTTAAGATCCTGGAGATAACAGATGTTGAAAGCTTACATGAACAGATTGACCATACGAACACTATCCTATTACTTACTCTCTTTCCAGACTACGCCTTCGTAGCTCATCCATGCTGACTCCATTAGTGTTTTCCCAAGCAGCGATCTCTGCCTCTAATGCTTTCCGCTTTTCTTCAAGCTCTGACACTTGCGCCTCTAGAGTCTTGCGCATCTGGTCATGCCGTCTTTGAAGCTATAAATAATAATATTTTGTCAGTTCGTTATTTATTATTCCACTGAGCCAAAATTACTTGCATTGTCTTTGATAAACGTCAAAAAGCGTATTGATACATAAATAAAACAGATTTCTTTGATCTTACAAAAAACTGCAAAATTAAGTTTTCAAAACGTTCACTCTGCAAATAACTAACAGATATGTTAGATTTTTTAGCTCCATACCAATTGGTAGTAGATTATGAATTGGTATGGTATCATACCCTTGTACTATCTCAACTTTCCAAGTGCCGCTATATTTCTTTCTTTCCTGCCAATTGATAGATTTGACAAGTATTCCTATAAAAGTACTTACTGGAATATACTTCCATTATAGAAATATGACTGTTCGTTAAAAAAATATACTGAAAATACAATTTGTTATTACTATTAAATAAGATGTGTCTTTTAATAAATTGGAATAAGACGATTATTATACAAATATTTTTTAAATTTTTAATTTATTAAAAAGGCACTCCAAAGAACCCATTTTCAAACTATAATAAAATAAAGTTATATTTTATTAGCTAATAAGGCCTTACAAAGGTTAATTCTTTCTGTAAGCTTTGAGAAGCACACAAAATAATTTCAATGAACATTTCAAATTATTAATTTCAAGATTCAAACATTATTTATTTCATAAAATAGGTACAACAAATAAAATAGTAACAGTAAACATTTGAATACAATTTATTTCAAAAAACAAAATTTATTATGACATACCTGATCGTTAAAATTTTCCTTATAAATAATAAGTGAATCAATCCCTTTTGGCCAACGCAACTCCTCCCTTATTTCTTGACAAATTTTAACGATTGAGGTATCAAACAAATTTGCCACATTAGTATGTTTGTTAAGTAAGGTATTCATTGTTTAATATTTTTATCCAGAAGGGCACAGGAAACCCTCTACACGTTTTTGACCATGAGAATAGCACGGAGATTTAAATTTGATCAAGATGTAACCGCTGTTGAAATGTAAATAATGATGTTTGTAATACTGAGGAGATTAGATCTTCATACTGTTTCAAAGAGTGTGTGTATGTCTGCTCTTTTTGCATTGCAACAACATTCATGTGATTGTCATGATGTTTATAATATTGAGGAGACTAGATCTTCATACTGTTTCAAAGAGTGTGTGTATGTCTGCTCTTTTTGCATTGCAACAACATTCATGTGATTGTCATGATGTTTATAATATTGAGGAGATTAGATCTTCATACTGTTTCAAAGAGTGTGTGTATGTCTGCCCTTTTTGCATTGCAACAATATTCATGTGATTGTCATGATGTTTATAATATTGAGGAGATTAGATCTTCATACTGTTTCAAAGAGTGTATGTATGTCTGCTCTTTTTGCATTGCAACAACATTCATGTGATTGTCATGATGTTTATGATATTGAGGAGACTAGATCTTCATACTGTTTCAAAGAGTGTGTGTATGTCTGCTCTTTTTGCATTGCAACAACATTCATGTGATTGTCATGATGTTTATGATATTGAGGAGACTAGATCTTCATACTGTTTCAAAGAGTGTGTGTATGTCTGCCCTTTTTGCATTGCAACAACATTCATGTGATTGTCATGATGTTTATAATATTGAGGAGATTAGATCTTCATACTGTTTCAAAGAGTGTGTGTATGTCTGCCCTTTTTGCATTGCAACAACATTCATGTGATTGTCATGATGTTTTTATAATATTGAGGAGATTAGATCTTCATACTGTTTCAAAGAGTGTGTGTGTATGTCTGCCCTTTTTGCATTGCAACAACATTCATGTGATTGTCATGATGTTTATAATATTGAGGAGATTAGATCTTCATACTGTTTCAAAGAGTGTATGTATGTCTGCTCTTTTTGCATTGCAACAACATTCATGTGATTGTCATGATGTTTATGATATTGAGGAGACTAGATCTTCATACTGTTTCAAAGAGTGTGTGTATGTCTGCTCTTTTTGCATTGCAACAACATTCATGTGATTGTCATGATGTTTATGATATTGAGGAGACTAGATCTTCATACTGTTTCAAAGAGTGTGTGTATGTCTGCCCTTTTTGCATTGCAACAACATTCATGTGATTGTCATGATGTTTATAATATTGAGGAGATTAGATCTTCATACTGTTTCAAAGAGTGTGTGTATGTCTGCCCTTTTTGCATTGCAACAACATTCATGTGATTGTCATGATGTTTTTATAATATTGAGGAGATTAGATCTTCATACTGTTTCAAAGAGTGTGTGTATGTCTGCTCTTTTTGCATTGCAACAACATTCATGTGATTGTCATGATGTTTATAATATTGAGGAGATTAGATCTTCATACTGTTTCAAAGAGTGTGTGTATGTCTGCTCTTTTTGCATTGCAACAACATTCATGTGATTGTCATGATGTTTATAATATTGAGGAGATTAGATCTTCATACTGTTTCAAAGAGTGTGTGTATGTCTGCCCTTTTTGCATTGCAACAATATTCATGTGATTGTCATCATGTTTATAATATTGAGGAGATTAGATCTTCATACTGTTTCAAAGAGTGTGTGTATGTCTGCCCTTTTTGCATTGCAACAATATTCATGTGATTGTCATGATGTTTATAATATTGAGGAGATTAGATCTTCATACTGTTTCAAAGAGTGTGTGTATGTCTGCTCTTTTTGCATTGCAACAACATTCATGTGATTGTCATGATTTTTGGGAAGTTATGAATTTTTTCCCAGGGAAGGTTTTAATCATAGATTTAATCGCAACAGACTTTATATTTTCAATAGTAGACTAATGCAGTTATTTTATTTATTTAATTAATCATTAGCTATTAAACAAAAGCAAATGAAATATACACTTTTGAAATATGCTTTGAAGTCATAGCATTGTGTATTAACCCTTACCACGTCACAGACGTCTTACCGCACATAGCGTTACTATCTCGTAACGTCATGGACGCATTACGGTGCAATTGAGCATATTGGCCTATATTATTAGTGTAACTATGCTTAACTGCCGTTTTATCATATGTTTGGGTCAATCCTATTCCCATTGGTCCCTTTACACGATATCTAGGCCATATGGACTTCCCGCACAATTAAAATGGCAGCTTAAGTGGGCGGAGTCAATCCCATTACCTTACGTGTAACGTCACAGAAGCCATATGCGCGACTTGCACTGCAGCCGGCATCGTTGTTTTGGCACCAGTATTTCCAGCTCATGTTGTAAAAATTTGTGCATGATATTACTATTTGAGGACTACCAGTTAAAAAAAAATATATATATAAGGGAGTACATTTTTCACTGTGTTATTTATAAATGTAACAATTTATTGTCATTAGGTGTATATATAAATGTGTTTTTAATGATTATTAAATTTTTAGTAAAATTGTAACTTTAACCGAATATTGTGTAAAATAAACATTGTAACATATATTTTATTCATTACTAAAGTATACAAATGATTTTAAAATAATTTGAGAAATTTTTTTCCACTCCCACTACCTTGAAAGTAAGAAAAAACTAACTTTGAGGAATCAACAGTTTTTTTATATAAGTAACGCAATCTCAAAATTCATGAAATTTATCATGATGCTTAAAGGGTTAGTACCAATAAAAAAGATAGCAACGCAAGTACAGTGAGTGAGCTACTGAAAATGAATTGATACTATTATGATCTTACTTGATACAGTTTACCAAGGAATACTTGTAGGCAAAAATCACAGGCAGAGGTGTCAATTATATTCAATTCTTAATACTTTTTAGAGTTTTTTCTTCTTGAAAAAAATTGACCACATTCTACAGAAGGCTACGCAACTCTAGTAATGAATTAGAAAGATGCACTACAGTGAACCATAATGTGCTTTAGATCTACATATTAATTATAAATTTAACAATAAAAATCATACATCAGCTTCTGAATCCTTTAGTTTTTGTTTCTTTTCTTTGACTTTCATCTCGAAGACTTGTTCCATTTCTTGCTCCATCTTCTTTAATTTAGTGTCATGCTCTCTCTTTTCTTCTTCCATTTGGGCAAGTGGATTCCTACACAGCAAGATAAAACATGATATGTTCAACTGAATGTTATGTTATATTTTAATTTTTTTTAATGCTTTGTAGATATATAATATAAACTTTATAGACACTCCAGTAAATTTATATTCTTTATTTTGTTACAAAATAAAATAACAAAATTATACTTACTGGAGTGTTGAGTCCTTTCATACATTAAAAAAAGATATTCTATATCTTAAGTAAAAACAATGAATTACTGAATAAAAGTTAATAAAGTTAAAAAAAAAAAATTATAACAAGGGAATGAGCTAATAAAATTAAAAAAACTCTATTAATAATATTTATTCTAATCCTGTCACAATAATGTAGTTAGTTCTTATACTATGAATATTAATTATGATTATGCACGGTTAAGTAAATGATATACAGATGTTCAACTATTATATACAGTACAACCTTGATAGCATGAACCTCGATAGCACGAAAACCTCGATACCACATATATTTTAAAAATCCCCTTGAATTGCTCATAACATTCAATGTTAAAAGTACCTTTATAACACGAATATTTGAATATAACTACCTCGATAAGATGAATTCTTCCACTTTCCAAGACCAGTAGAAACCTCTATAACACGAATTTCAACAGCCAAAAACCTCTATAACATGAATCTGACCTTTATAAGACGAATTCCCACGGGTGGAACCTCAATAAGACGTATTTATATTTCCAATTCATTCATGTCAAGACATGAAAACTAACTTCCTTCTATCGCGCCACTGCATTGGCAGGAGACTGTACTGTCAGTTCCGATTGACTTCAGTTTAGCCTCTCTTTGTACGTAGTGTTGTGTCAGTGATTATTGAATATGGTGGGCGTGTCCAATGGTGTTAAAAAGAAGAAATGCACACATTTAAATATTGATTTCAAGAGGAAGGTTATTGCTGCGGTTGAAAATAACCCCACAAAAAAGAAAATTGAGATAGCTAAAGAATTTAATATTCAAGCAAGCACTTTAGCTACAATTTTAAAAAACAAGGATAAGTATTGCGGAAGTGGACCTTCTTCAAAGTGTAAACGGGTGAAAAATGGAGAGTTTGTGGATGTTGATGAATGTGTTATAAAGTGGTTGAAGATGTGTCGGGACAAAAACGTGCATTGGAGGACCAGTTTTGCAGGAAAAGGCACATCAATTTGCTGAACAATTAGGCCATACAAAATTTAGAGCAAGTAATTGATGGCTCCATAATTTTAAAAAGAAGAATGATATTGTGTTCAAAAAATTGTGTGGTGAAAGTGGAAGCGTAGATGAAACAGTGTACCAAGATTGGATAGAAAACCTCTCACAACACACTGAAGGGTATCACCCTGACAATATATTTAATGCAGATGAAACGAGACTCTTTTTTAAGTGCCTACCCGATAAGACTTTATCTTTTAAAGCCGAACCTTGCCATGGCGGTAAAAACAGTAAAGAGAGGATCACGGTTTTGCTGGGCTCAAACAGCACAGGGAAAGTAAAATTGAAAACTTTAGTAATTGGCAAATCTAATTGACCAAGATGTTTTAAAAACTCAACAGCCTTACCAACAGACTACGTGGCAAATAAAAAGGCATGGATGACTGGCGATATTTTCAGTTCCTGGCTTTCTAACATAAATAAGGATATGAAAAATAAAAATAAACACATTCTTATAATGTGCACAGCCCATGGTGATATTCCTCAACTGTCTAATGTAAAGGTAAAATTTTTACGTCCAAATACCACATCAAAGCTACCAGGGTATAATAAAGAATGTTAAAAGTCACTACAGGAAGGAAGTTGTGCGACGTTTTCTTAGTGACTTGGATAACAACTCTCCAACTAAAATCAACCTACTCGATGCCATGTGGATGCTAACCAAGGCATGGCAGAATGTAAGCAAGACCACAATTTCAAACTGTTTTAAAAAGAGTGGTTTCAAGATTATAGAAGAAGATGTGGACAAACCTAATCCTCTACCAATAGACGTTGCACCAAGAGATTGGACAGAAGTTAGGGACATACTGGACCTACAGGAGTTGAAATTTGAAGATTTTGTAACTTTCGATGATGACGTTGCAGTTTGTGGAGAGGTTACAGAAAATGATATCTTATCTTCAGTAGGCCTAGAAGCACAGCCTGATGAGGAGATGGAACAGGAAGATGAAGAGGCGGACAATGGCGAAGATGACCAGCAATCCAATAGCGAATACACTGTGCAAGACGCCCGCATATCACTAAAAGTCTTAAAGTGTTTGTTTTCTAAAAAGAAAAAGAATTTTTTAAGTGATGAGCTGGTAAAGTGTATAAATGTTTTGGATTCCACATTGGATACTATCCACATGAATACAGGTACAGTCCAAAATTAATGACTTTTTCAAATCAAGTTCATCACGTCAATAACTTAAATTATTGTAGATTGTATTCCTGTATGCAGTACAGTACGTTATGTACGTATATTACTCTACTTTTATTGTCAAACTAACAAATTTAAATTGTTGTAAATACAGTAGTCACTTTTAGTATTTAATATGTTTCTCTTTTGTTTATGTTTACGAAATTATTACAGTAATTTAAATTTTAGATTGGATTACTGTAAATATCAGTAATTTACTTTATTACTGTAATTCATATTACCCTACTCTTATTGTTAAACTTACAAATTTAAATTGCCGTTAACACTGTAATCAATTATTATTTAGTACAGTGTAGTACAATACTACAGTACAATTTCGTATGTTACTCTTTGTTTATGTTTACTAAATTACTACCAGTACTGTATTTCAAAATGTTGATTAGGTTATGTAATTTACTAAGTCATACCATTGATTTTATACACAATATTGTAGGTGTATATAATCAAGGGTCATACTCATTTGGCCTTTTACTTTTTATTGTGCTGGCTATTTATATTCCTATGTATTAATTGTATCTGTCATTAATTTGTAAATTAAAATGTACAGTACGATGTATGTACTTCACGTATGTTTTATTTGGAATTACATTTCAACCCGTCGCCGTATAAATTCTAACCTCTATAACACGAATGTAGCACTCATTTAAACCTCGCTAACATGAACCTCGTTATCGCGAATACCTCGATAAGACGAATATTTTTCAATTCCCTTGAGATTCGTGGTATCGAGGTTCCACTGTAGCATGATTTTAGGTACATTCCTATTACTTGCAACTATCAAGATGTTTGGATTGAAAATGTTTTATATGAGTTTACCAAGTAATTAATTAAATAAACTAATATTATTCCAATTGATAAAATTATACATTAATTGATATCATATAAAGACAATAACTTAAAACACAGTTACTGTATTTAATATAATTTTTAGAATTATCATTACAGTTTTTAAGTAAGGTCAATTTCATCTTCGTAGATTCAAGACAGTGCTGTTTATTAAACAAACAAATCAAGTCACAAGCTACCAAAAATATCATGCTAAGTTATTAAACAATGAGAAGGTGTGTATAAGTTAAACTACTTATAGCGTAAATATGAAATTCAGACAGGCATGGAGATACAGTCTCTAAATCATTGGTTTTCAGACCAGTGGCGGCTCGTGCTATAGGTTCTCCTACGAACCTATACATATGTCTAATATTTTCAATATAATACTCATCTTTGAGTTTGTTGACTCTTTTGATATAATATCGTAATAAATACACTGCAATAGTATAGTACGATTAAGATGCAATGAAAATAAAACGAAAGACGGTGTGCGGCGATTAAACCTTTGTGTATCTAGCGGGGTTCACAAGCGGGGTGATCAAACTTTTGTGTATCTAGCGGGGTGAGGGGTAATCAAACCTTCGTGTATCTAGCGGGGTTCACAAGCTGGAAGAGGGGTGAACAAACCTTCGTCTATCAAACGGGATCAGGGGTGCTGAGAGGGACTGCAAGTTTACAAGGCTTCAATTGCTAACCGAATCTGTAACAGCTTGTTTGTGTTTTGCCTATTAGATTTTGCAGGCGTTCAGTTAAGAGCAATCCCAATACAACTTACAATAACGATTTGGATATATTTAACCCCTTAATTTGTTCAAAATCTAATAATCAGTTGAATTTTATTAATTTGGGAACTCAAAATATAAAATTGGATGGGAAAACTATCTGTTTGCATATAAAATCATTGAAAGTATACATAATCAATAAAATCCCTGTTTTAATAATATTAAGACTGACATTTAATTTTTTTTTTTTATCAAATACAGTTTCTGAACAAAATAAAAAAATATTATTTATAAAACTACAGTATTGTGTTTTAATAATTAATGAGGTATCATTAGTCATTTATTTGACATCAAAAACTTCCTTATTTTTCGTATTTTCTAACTCAACAATACAATCATTGTTACTGTTAAATATCCCAATATGTAAAAAAAATCACATACCGTAACAAAAATTAATATTATAATACATATTTTTAGTATTAATTAAGGTTTTATAACTATTAAATTTTAGTAAATGTAGGCCTATACAATTTAAAAAAATGATATATGCAATTTTAAATTAATTAAACGTGTAATATGGTTATAATATGAAAGAACAACAAATATTTTGCTAGCAATTATTTTAGGTTTCATGAACCATTGTTAAAGACATTGTATACAAACTACAAGAAGAAGTAATAAGTGATCATATGTTTTTTGTTGTGCTGTGTAGTGTCAAAAATCCTTATACCTCAGACTTTTCTACCCTTCTTATAATTGAAAAGGGGTATTTTATGGTTAGGATGTGTACACCCAGGCAGTGCCTCATGAGCTGTCACTGATTCAGACAAAACGGTTGTAGGTCAGACAACGCACTACAGGAAATAGTCCAAAGAAAAAAAGAAAAAAAAGAAAAGGTTAGCAATTCATTGATTTGACTTAATTTGCTTTTCATTGTCATTGTTGTCTGAATATCCTACTTCTACAAAAAACTTGAATGGGGCTGGAATGGTCAGCCATCTTGGGTCTATTACATAAGACCAAAGTTAAAAATATAAACAGATATTTTTCATGTTAAAATAATTTTTGATATATAACTTTGTAAGAATCATCATTCTCCGACGTAGCTTAGAGTATTTTTTCTTTTAGTTTTAATGTTCGTGATTCACCTACTCGACATTTTTCTAGTTTCAAAAATTAGTTGAAACATCACCAAACTGAGAAATCCAAAGAATTTTCAAAAAGTAAATTGTTAAAAATTTGCTTATGAACAAACGTTTCAAACGATTATCAGTGAAGCTTCATTTTTACTTTATTTGAGAAAAATCAACATTGATCTTATGAAGAATAGATTCGAGCTATCAGAAACCCAGGCACCCAGTCACTCCTCATATAAAATAAAATGGTTAATAACTGTACAAGTTCTATCATTATTAGTTAAAATATATCAAATAAGTAAAAATAATTTGGATACAACTCTGCCAAACACATGCAATTTTTCAATAGTCTAATTTAAACAAAACAAAATTAAAAAGAAAGACTGTTAAAGGGACCAGTATAATTAAAATAAAGAAGAGAAACCACAATATTAATCTACAAAATAACTAGCACATTTAGAGTAACAACAGTGACAATAACTAAGGACAAGCGAAACAAAAGGAGGTGCTATAGGACAAGCTTGCTGGCCCCCAACTCAGATACTCGTACAATAGTGGTGGACTTACCAAACTGTCATAAAGGTGTTGTTGAGTCCTTGAGAGCATAAACTGAAGTCAAACAGTGTTACCAACCAGAATCAGGAAACAATTTTAGGTAGCCAGCAAGCTTACACTATGCACTAGACCATGCATTTCTAGTAATCAAAGCTTGGCTAGATAAAGCATTATCATGAGCAGCAAAGCTTGACAGTTCTTAGAGTGCATGTATACGTTTTGCACTGAAGAGTCATTTTAATCATATGTTTCTTAAAATTCTAATCAATTTTATAAGTTTAAAATATTTGAAAATTCTGTTCATCAATGACAAATATGATGAAGTTTACAATATGTCTATTTATCTAAACTCAATTGGCAATTGTATTATGGAAAAGTCCAAACCAACAGCTGGACTAATTATCATAATGCAATTTAAACTTAAATGCTCCATGGTTTCATTTGATTTATCAACTGTTTTTATTACACATTTTTATTACATACAGTATTTCTTGTTTGTATTAATTCATCAAGCATTCCTTATTGTTTGTAAGTTTGACAATTGTTTGTAACTTCCTGCATTCCTAACAATAATTCAAATTTTTGCCAATTTAAAAATTATTTTCTATTGATATCATGAAGTAGCAGTAAAAAAACGTTTTTAGTATCTGCTAGAATATATTAAGTTTTATACACTGAAAAAATAATTAGTGTATTTTTTTAAATAAACTAAAAAGCTTTAGAAACCTGTCCTCCGTTAATATCTAGTTTATAAATCAAGGTTCATTGAACAATTTTGTATTTTGCCATTTCTGACAACCAAAAACCAATTTATAACTAAGTGTCATTACTCGCTTGTATAAATATGTTCCACAAGTTTTGTGTGTTTGTTGGTTTTAGTTTAACGTCCAAAAACTGTTATAAAACAAGCAGGCATTTAATTATATGTGAATATTGAGTAAATAAGTGCATGATAAAAAGCAAGTTCTTAAATAATCAAGACACTTATACGTTGTACAACACTTTCAATAAGACTTTGACTTTATGTCACAATCTGATGATGCCTCAGTTAATTGAAATCAGTTTTTTTTTAGTCTTATTAATAGCGTTGTATGTCGTATGAGCATTTTATTTTATTTTTCACCAACAACACATGAAGAAAATGCTAATAAAGGAAAAAAGCAAGAACCATATCAAAGCAAAAAATACTATTTCTCTGTCCAAGCATAAATAGTATGTGGCAAGAAATTTTAACATTATTATATGTACAATGTTAGTGCCACATTTTGTCTCTAACAATTATATAATCACATGAAAAAATCAATTAACTTGTTATTTTTATAAATCAAAAACATAATAAATACACCATCAAGTAGACAACAAGCATTTTTTCACAGTAAAGGCTCATTAGAGGCCATTCTTAAATTATGTAACGCCTGAAGAGGGGGACGGGAGTTCGTTATTCACGGTTATAGGGGAGAGTTTGAGGGTGATATGCAGCGTTACATAACTATTAAACCTCAACAATTTGTTTATATTCATTTACAAAATTTCATTTTTTCGCCAAAATACAAGATTTTTGAAAAGATATTAAAGTTGGATATATATCCCCCCCCCCCCATTAGAAAACAAATGGAAGAAAATCGAAACGATGACTGTATCATAAATAAAAATATGCATGAAAGTGGATGACAAAAATTAAAAGGGAGTGGGTTGGTGACAGCGTTACAAACTTTTTGGAGGGTTTA
Organism: Stictocephala bisonia; assembly: GCA_035578905.1. Taxonomy (NCBI): domain Eukaryota; kingdom Metazoa; phylum Arthropoda; class Insecta; order Hemiptera; family Membracidae; genus Stictocephala; species Stictocephala bisonia. Next base: position 1,810,915 of record JAQJVL010000149.1, on the reverse strand, counting down.
TTATTACCGTTACAAGTTTGTTACATGGGGGATGGGAGGATCTGAAAAGGCTGATTTTAGCATTACGTAATTTGGGAATAGCCCCTTAGTTGGAACGGCAAGTGTGAGAAAGTTTCTTTCATGTATGAATCATAACAACCCAAGAAAGAAAATTCAAAGAAACAAATTTAAAACCTGAGTAAAATTTCCTTCAGGATTATTAAAGCATCTATATTGCTTGGAAGTATATGTTTTATCCAAGACTTTGTTCTCGTCTTATTATGAAATTGAAGCTGTTAAAGTTAGAAGAGAAAAAGTTAAGGTAAAATTTAAAGAGAAATATTTAAGTGTTTTGAATTATTTCCATTTTCTTTAAAGTATCAATGGAAACTTGATGATACAGGGAATTTTCTCTTCTTCCACTGACTTCTAAAATCTCTCCTTACCCTTACAGTTTAATTTAAAGGACGTTTTAGCTGATAAATAGTATTTTGATAAAAACAGATTTTGTGTGAAAGTATATGGTGGCCTGCTATATCGTGAATACCCAAGCAACCCCCATTACTATTTACTAATTTTAGCATCTACCAAGTTTTTTTATGCATAAACAACAATATTGAATGAAAACTATAGACACTAGAATTTGGTTAGGTTTTTGCTGTATAGAAGAAACTGAGCAAATCATATATATGCTCCAGAGGAATTTAAAACTCTTTATCAATGAAAGTATCTAAAACCTATGAAATACTTTTCACTTACTTATTAGATATTCTTGAAGGCTTTCCGTCAGGACCATGGCCTGCTAAACTGATGCATCTGAAGTTCTCATAGTGAACGTTGTTTGTTACATCTTTGAGGTCTTGTAGGTGTGTTCTAATTAACATGTTGCGGAGCGCAATGAAATCACAATGCTCCAAGTTCTCAACTGTAAAATAAAAAAAACACAAACTTAGTGATGGCAAAACTACTTTATCATTCATGATAGAATCTAAATTACATACTTATGTTTGTTAGATGTTTTCTCGAAACTACAAAGGTTCGATTCAAGCACCTTGTATTTTTCACTGGTTTCATGACATTAATAGTCGTAGAGGGTACTTAGGAAGCCAGTTTCTATCAGATCAGTCTGATACAATTGCACCAAAGAATCTAAATCACTAGTGATGTTAGTACTTTCAAATATTCTTTAATATTCCTAAATCATAGAATAATATATCTTAAAAAGAATATGCAATTTATACTATGGTATCCATGAAAATACTTTTAGAATATTACATCCTAATTCTCGTACATTCTATTATTTAACATAAGCTTCCAAGTTGATCTATAACAAAATTATAATTTTACTATAGTGGGAAACAACAACAAGCCGTGGTACTTCTCTGACATGAACTTATTCTATAAAAACACTTCTGTAAAAAAAAGGGAAGGAAAATAGTATACTTGACAAACTGTAGATAGAAACACACACAACACAAAACCAGATAGAGTAAGTTTAAAACATTTCAGGGCCATTGGCTCCTTCTTCAGTCACTGAACAAGTGGATACAACACAAGTCACATTTGAAATACGTAGATGACAATTGCCAATTTTGGAGCACTTGAACAATGAAACCTTCTGTCTCTTCTGCTTCTATTATATAATAAAGTAATATAGTAACATATATTTAATTTTTTTACAAAGGAGTGAGAAGTAGAAGCTTAATTTATCTTATAGGTGGGTCTGTACATTTAAATCCATTGATGGGTAATTCCCAGTCTTCTGAGCTGAGAGCTGTTGCAGTTTGCAGGGAGTGACCTGACTGCTTTGACAGCAAAACAGCTATAAAAATTCTGTTTTTGGCTCATGCTATGGGATTAAGCAGGTTTTCAGAGAACTTTGCAATCATGTCTGTGTTCATTCATTCATTTGCGGAAAGTATTCATTCAACTCTTCGCTGATGTATGAACGGACGCAGGACAAAATCTAGAGACCAACTTATATCAAAATAAGATAAACCCAGCTCCCCCTCCCCGTACCAGGCAGTAAAATAAATAAACTTAGACTGAGTTACTATCTACAGTTTACGATTATTGCTGCTTTCCTTTCCTTCCTTTTTGCTGAAATACTAGACCTAGTGTCCTTAAATTAACCTGTATACAAAAACCGAGAGGCCAGATAAGAAGGAAAGGTCAATGCATATTATAAGATGGTTACATGATATTTCACCACCTTTCCAATATCTAAAAAATACTACTTGTTTCAGCTTGCATTCATTCTTTTTGTATATGATGGCTTTGATAAATTGCATTATAATTAGACACAGTAGAACTCCAACTATCAGAATCAATTGGAACCAGACCCTATTCGGATAATCAAATATTCGGATAGTCAGATTTTTGTCTAAAGTCACTCCATTTAATTTAATTACTGCATGTAATTAAATGCATGTATGTTGAAATAGGATATAAAACAATATTTTAAATAAGAATGGGCATTTATTATATAATTACTTACAGTTTAATTACATGCTACAGTGTACTATTATGTGTATTTATATACCATCTTGTAAATGAATGTTACTGCTTGCCAAACATCTTAGTTAAATATGCTCTATATGTTTGACTGTCTTCTCCGTTTTTGGGCAGCCAGGTTGTGCATTCGCTTGACAGAGGGAAGGACAATAACGTGAATAGACAATACATTATCCCTATCACATAATGTTTCCTGGCAGATTTTCGATTTGTTATTTTAAGACGGTGTTTCAGTTTACATTATTTATTGAGGCATGTGTTATTTATTGTGATACATATATGTATGGTTTATTTTTATAAGGATTAAAAACGCTACTCTTTGTTGTTGTATGTTTTCAGTTTTTTCCCAGAACAAAATTGAAAAACTGCAGATTGTAAGATTATTTTATGACATTCTGAAAGCAATTTGGATAGTCGGCGATTTGGATAGTTGGAGTTCCACTGTATATCCTTCCAGTATATCCACAGTACTTCCTTAGCAGTCTGTATTTCCCCATCCTATTTATATGTCCAAACCAATAAAAACTAATTGTTTCGATAACTTTCATCAAATCAAACCAAAAACTTCTTTTTCATGAAACTCTGACAAGCAGATTTGAATAGCGTTAACATTTATAAATAAAAAAACCTCATCCATCGAATATAGGGAATTTCCCAGCAAATATATTTTCAATCCTTTTTTCAACTTATCTGTTCAATATCTGTATAAACTCTTTATTTTTTGGATTTTTTCCCCTATGTAAATTGGACTTTTTAAAAGAAACTAGTTTGTGTGAATAAACTCTATTCTTAAATCTTGTATTAAAAATTTGAGCTATGTTGCCTCCACGATTTAGCTTAAAAACACAAATTATACTGTAGTATTTAAAATATATAAGCTATAGACCATTAATATCTCAAGTTCTGATAAAAATGTTTAACAGTATGTCTATATTTTTAATTCATCATGATACAGATGGTTTTTTTTTGTAAATAGAGCTGTACATTTTAATTCCATCGAAGACATAGATGTGTACTAAAGAAAAATAAACTTATTTTAATACATTCTGACTGCACAGTTTCGATAATTTTCTCAAAACATAAATTCCTGCTGCTATTTTTAAAACTATATTTTCAATATAAAAAATTCAGCTCAAATTTTACTCATTAAGTGGTTCAATTCCAACTTGCTAAAAAATATCTAACAGTAGTGCTTTAGTTCCTAGACACTTTACATGCCAGGTACAGAATGTAAGATCATGTACCAGAAGCATCACATGCTGTCAAAGGTCAGTATAGATGAGCAAATGTTGAAAATTTAAGGCAACATTTTTTTAGATTCTCATTTTGTTAATAGAAAATAAATGGCAAGGGAGTAGTATTTTTAGATAGTTTATTTATTCAAATGGGGTGAATCTGGACCCCTCTTGAATGTAAAGCTAGGACAACCTACCGGCCTAATAATTAGCTCTTCGTACGGAGTAAGCGAAATTTAGTTCATATACATGTCACTAGAATCCAGTTTAATCTCTACATCTGATCAATGAAGATGGCAGCGTGACATATAGCAGCTGTCAGATGACTCATAAGTTGTTTTGACAGACTGAATTTCCGGTTGATGATGAATCACATTAAACAGCACTGTGCTCTAAGCAAATATTGATGTCAAGCCTGCCCTCCAACCAGATTATTGTTTCAAACTGACCACACTCAAGCTAATTCTTAGTTTTCTTTATGTTTGTGATTAACATCAATTTCATGCTCAATTTTGATTTCATTTGTCTATTTTGTTACCAAACATACATGTTAATTAGATTTTTAGAAATGATATTTTTTATTTATTGCAAAACCAATGTATAAATAGTTTATTTTCATTTCTCCATTTTTTATAGAACATATTAAAAATTATCTTTGAACAGTAAAAAAAATTTTTTAACTACATAAGCATGAGATATGTAAGCATTTTATTACTTTTATTTCCATGTATAAGGTGTTAAACAATAGGTTTGATAATGTTTATGTACCTTCAGCGATGCCCCACGGGTACTTCCTGCCCCTCACTTTCTTGCCATCCACTTCGATGACTGTGTTAGAGCCCACAACTGCAAAAGGCACTCGGTCCCTCAATGCTTTGTGGAGCTTCGATTCTTCATCATCGTCTGTCTCAGGGAACTCGTAGATTTTTATTTTATGTTGAGCAATTTCGTTGAGAATCTATAAAAACAAAATGGTCCATTACAAACTTGAAAAATGGTATCTGTTTAAATGTAAATGAACATTTATGACTATGCAATGCAAATTTGCCATGGGTTACCTAATTTTATCAATAATGTAATTTTGAATAAATGAATAAACATTTGAGAAAATGTTAACATTTTTTTGATGTTATGTAATGCAAAAAACATGAATCATGATAAAACTTCAAAACTCATTGCCATACCAGTTACAGAAAATGTGGCACAATCTTGTGCCTCTTTCTAAATAAATATACAAAACATTAAAAAAGTTTAACACTAAAGTATAACACAATTACTGTACAATATACTCTTATTGTACTAACTGAGGTGTCAAGTACAACAATTACAGTTGGTAAAAGCATTGGTCAGGCTGTTAAAATGTAGTGTTTAACCCTTTGAACATCAGAAAAATATGTGTAGGAGTCACCACAGGGCCACCCATTTTAGTGCCGTGCTTCCCCACCACACAAGGCGAATGATGCCGCCAAGGGCGTAGCCAGGGGGGGTGCTGAAGGTGCTCCAGCACCCCCCGAAATTCTCATAAAATTAAATATTTTAACAATAACTAACTGAGGCTTTTTTTAACCTGCTCAATAAACCTGTGTTGATACCATGCCGGTTGGTTTATCGAACTAGTGAGAGAGGTTAGTTGGCACGGACTGTACGCAGCGTGACACTCAAACGAACGAGTCCTCTTTTGTGGTTGAGTGTACGTACGGGCGGGGTCGACGACCCGGCTGCTACTCACTACCCAGCATGCCTAGCAACTCAACTCGCACATCAGTCGTCAGATCACACTCGTAGTGCTAGCACTGTAGTATTGCTGTGTCATGTGAGTCTGTGTAGAGTTACTGTGTATTGTCTGCCATCAGGTCAGTGCGTTGTTTGTACGTTAAATATTTAAGTATAGTGTGATTATATTTGAAATAAAATATGAAACGTCGGCAGGTACAAAATAAAACTATTGCGAGTTATTTTTCAAAACAAAAACAAACCAAAGTAGCAATTGAAAATGAAGCTTCAGCTTGTAGTTCAACTAATATTCAAGAGAATGAAAGCTCTGGCAGTGTTAGTTGTGTTAAAGTTGAAATTGGTAGTGGGAGTACTAAAAACACTAATTCACAGCCACAGGGGCAAAAATGTGGCGAGCTCTCTGAAAATGATATCGGTAAGATTTCAGAATTATTTTTTTCTCCTCATTCTATTAAAAATATGGACCAATTGAGGTGTAAAATATTGCTAGATGCAGATGCATTTACCCCAAGTGGAAACTTTAATTTTCCAACTAATATGGCAGGCGGGTAAAAACAAAAGTTTCAACACAACTGGCTCATAAAATACCCTTGGCTGGCGTATTCACAATCCTTTAATGGAGCTTTTTGCAAGTACTGTATAGCTTTTTGTACTGAAAGCGTAGGCAAAGGGAGTCATGAAAGTATAGGTTCGTTAGTTAGCTCACCATTTACGAAATGGCAAAGTGCATTGGAAAAATTTAAAGTTCACGCCAGTACTAACTATCACAAGAAATGCACTGCTTTGGCTGAACACTATTTGAATGTTTTACGTATGAAAATGGACAGTGTTGCATCTCAAGTTGACACACAGAGAAAAAAACTGGTTGTAGAAAATAGAGAGGCCTTGAAACCCATAATTGAAACAGTGATTTTTTGTGAGGAAAATGAGCTTCCTTTGCGAGGCAAGGAACACGATCCCGAAAACTATGGTCCAGTTCTCTTGGAAAAGCCGCATCACAAGGATGGGAAGTTCAGGGCTCTACTAAGATATAGAGCAAGTAGTGGGGACGAAAAATTGAAAAATCATCTACTTAAATCACCAAGAAATGCAACCTATGTGAGTGCTTCCATACAAAACGAGATTTTAGGTATTTGCTCAAAAATTATTCAAGACAAAATTGTAGAGAATGCAAACACATCTGGTGCCTTTACAATAATTGCAGACGAAACTTTAGATGTCTCAGGCACAGAGCAGCTCTCTTTGTCTGTACGTTTTGTTGATGAACAAAACACAGTTCATGAGGATTTCCTTACTTTTGCACCTGTAACTGACATGACTGCTGAAGGTATTACAACTGTTATCTTAGGCCAATGTACAAAACTAGGTCTTGAAATGGAAAAGTTGGTTGGTCAAGGGTATGATGGAGTTAGTACTATGAGTGGGCAATTTAACGGCGTACAAGCTAAAATAAAACAACTGTACCCAAAAGCAATTTACGTTCATTGCGTGTCTTACAGGTTGAATCTTGTATTGTCATCAGCTTTATGTGAGAAAAACGTAAGAAACTGTCTTGGCACAATGACAGAAATTTGTAACTTATTCAGAAATAATGCGTATGCTGGGGACTTAATCAAATCAAATATAAAAAAGTATGTTTCAGAAAGAAAAAAAACCAGGTTGCTCAGTGTTTGTGAAACAAGGTTCATTGAGAGACACGACGCAGTTAACGTGTTTGTTGAGCTTTATGAAGCTATTGTCCCCAGTTCGTTCGAGCTATCAGAGTGTAACCGTTCCATATCATCACGTGCAAGTGGACTGGTTGCTGCTATCGAGAAAAGTGACTTTTTGTTGTCCCTCTTGACTTGTGAAAAGTTGTTTACTTATACTTTGCCTCTTTCAAAGTATTTACAGAGTCCGAATGCCGATTTAAGCTCAGTATACAGATATGCTACTTCTGTCATAGAGACATTGCAGGTTTTGAGAGATGAAATTGATGTTGAGTCACAAATTGTTTGAGTCAGCTTCTGAGGCTCATAAAAAACTCTATTTTGGTGCTGAATTGAAGGTGCCTAGACTGGCGGGAAGGCAAACTAACAGAGAAAACTATCCTCATGATAACGTTGAGGAGTATTTCAGAAGAACTATTTTTGTTCCCTCATTGGATGACTTATTAGTACACCTCAAGAGCAGATTCAGTAATGGCCAGGATGATGTGTTAAATGCACTAAGAGTTATACTTCCAAACCATGCATCCAGAAATTACGTTGATGAGATAGATAAACTGTCCCTTTATTTTGAAGACGGGGCTGCTGCTGCATCAGAAGCTAAAGCAGAGTACCTACTATGGTGCAACAAGTGGGAAAAAGAAGAGCTGGTGACAAAGAAGAAATTTCCTACCATTTCTGAATGTCTGGATAACTGCGACAAGACATTTTCCCCACATATTCACCATTTGCTTAAAACCTTGGCAACACTTCCAGGTAAGTTCAGTTAATATTAAGGTTCAGGATTTTTTATTACTTCAGACTTGATTATAAAATTTTCCCAAAAAAAAATAACTGGTTCAGTTACTACCTTAAATACTAAACTTTTTAAAATTCATCTTTCAGTAGTGCCTTTATTAAATTACAAAATGCCTTTTAAGATGCAAAGCCTGTAAGTATTGACTTACCTTTGATACCTGTCTTTTTATGAACTTAGAACCAAACTCTTATTAAATAAAATGTAAAAAAACACAATTTGGCTTTATGAAGTCTTTTTTAATAATTTGTTTTGTTTTCAGTTTCAACATGCACAGCCGAACAAACATTTTCGACAATGAAAAGAATAAAAAATTACTTAAGAAACAGGATGAATGATGAAAGATTAACTGATCTTGCACTCTTGTCCGTTCACTACGGCAATGTCAGTGTTTCACCAGAACAAGTACTGGATGTAATGGCGAGCGTGCCCAGGAAGCTTATTTTCTTGTAGTTTTTTATGCCATGCCATCAAAGCAATAAGTGATGTTATCTTTTTTAAAGTAATAAAAATCACATTTTTATTTATTATTTCTTTATTTTTATCCTAATGAATTTGACTGTGTTAGTAATATATAAGAGTAATTGTCGAACGTAAAGGTAAGGCACAAAGTCACCCTTCGGTCTTACATTTTCCTATGGTCCGTAATGAATCGAAATAATAGATTTTAAATGCTCAAATTGCCTTAAAACCCACAATTTTGCCCTAAAATTTACAAAATTTCCCTGAACCCTCGTGGGTTGGGGGGGGGAGGCTATTCAAAGTCAGCACCCAAAAAAAAAAATCCTGGCTACGCCCTTGGATGCCACGAGTGTCTTAGAACACCAAATGCTTTTTGCCATTTTTGTATCTTTACACCTGAACTCCTGTCATTCCTGAATATTTTTTTATGGTAGAACAGTGTTTTTTGTATAGTATTTTTTTTTTCATGATAAAGCAGCAACATTCAGTACGTCATAAAGTAAAAACTTTTTTCTAGCATAGTTACATAAAACGCAATACAGTAAAAAAAATAAATTTCAACCCCTAAAACATAATCTGGTTCAACCCCAAAAAGTAATTTTATGCTACTAAATTATATTATTTTTATGTACTAAATTTAATTACCAACAAAACTGTGTAAATTGCATTTGGGAATAACATTTGGTTATTGATTTATGAGTTTTTAATGTTAAAATAACTTTTAAGTCATTTTTTACTTAATTATATTAACTTCAGCTATTATATTAATTTTGATTGTATGATTATTTTTTTGGTGCAGTTTCATTCATTTACTAATTGAATTAAGAAATAAGGAATAAAAAATACATTTCTTCATTGTTACTATTATATCAAAGGTAATAAAATATGTAATTCAAATAAAAATCTAATTTATGGAAATAAATCGATATACAGAACTTGATTGAAACATATCTGGATTTTTTCAATAGAATTCTTGTGAAAGTTTGTTTCCAAGTCTTTAATATATAAAATGTCAAAATCACTATACAAATGTTATAAGATACTATACAAATAAAAAAACTATTTTCAACAATGAGAACAACAATGTCTACTGGCAAATATGAATGTGATAACACTGAGGATGCACGCCTCCTTTGCAGTTCATACAAATTGTGCTTGAACGTTTTCGTTTACCTTCAGGATTCTTTTTCCCTGAACAAGCCAAACAATCTTTTTGCTTCCCTTCCGGAAGGTTTTCAAGGCCATATTTTCCACCAGGTGCATCACCACAACTTATATTTCCAGATTTTCCTGTCAGCTCATCAGCAGCCAGTGCATCAATGACATCCATCATAAATTCATACAGACTATTTGGTTTTTCATTACTAACTTTACATAGAACATATGCATTTAACATCATAAGGTTGATAATATTAAAAATAACTCTTTTCCATGGCTTCAAGCACTTGGGTTCGTCTAGATACGTGTGTAGCATTTGATCCGCACCATCTATTCCTCTCATTCCCCGGTTGTACTGGTGGACTATTGCAGGTTTTCGTTAAGTAATTAATTTTCCATTCCTATTTACAGTGTATCTAACAGTTTTAGCCTCACCGTCAGTTGTCAGAACAATGAATTGGATCTTATTAGACTGTTTTTCCCTCCAGGCCATCTGAAGAATAGGACCTCTTCGGAAATATACCTTTTTACCGACTCCATATCTTCCTTTAAGTTGCTTAGGTATGCTTTTCCTGTCTAGACGGAGAGTTCCTGTCAACAATGTCATATTCTCATACAAGTATCTGGCCAGCGGAATGCTTGTAAAAAAATTATCCAGAAACAAGTGGTATCCTTTTCTTAGGTATTTGCCCATATCAAGTAGTGTTTTGACAACGTAGTATCCTAGACCATGTTCCTTTGATGCATTATTCTCATGCATTGCACCCTTATGAAGGAAAAAAGCTACACAATAATGAGTTATAGCATCACAAAGCATCCATAGCTTGATGCCCCACAGGTGATGCTTTTTCTTTAGCATGTACTGAGTCATTCCAATGCGTTTTTTGGTGCCAACCAAAGACTCGTCAATCGATAATGCCTGCTTAGGTGTATAATGATGTCGAAATAATTGATTTGTATGATCAATCAAGGGTTTGAAGCGCCCACAGGGATCGTAGCCTGGCTCACCATGTTTTGGTAAAAGGGAAACATCAACCATGTGGAAGAATTTCAAAATAATTGTAAAGCGATTCCGAGACATTAGATTTCTAAACCAGGAGGTTGATTGGGAACACCTTGTGCTCCAGTAACTTCCAATTGAAGGCTTTTTATTTAGCCCCATATTGAAAACTATGGAAAAAAATGCCTTTATTTCCGACAGTGAAACGTCTTTCCAATCTTTAAGTCTACTTTGTGGTGACACAACGGTTCTGGCTAAATAGTTTCGGGCATATCTGTTAGTTTCCGTTATAAAAGTATGTAACAAATTAATTGTTAGAAAAAGTTTGAGGTATTCAATTGGCTCTGATCCTGAAGGAGGACAGTGCTTAGGACCATACAATTCAGCATACTGAAAGTTGTGTTGATAGCCAGGGTCCTCATCTTCATTTACCTCATCCCAACTACTCTCTGGGTCAACTGGCTCTCTGGGTCTACGGGGTACTGTAGGTTGCCGCCCTCTAGTAGGTCTACCCCTATCACTTGCTGGATTCTGAATAGTTTCATCATGAGATGAAACAAGATCATCCAATAAAGACCTACGCATAACAAGTGTAGACCTAGTGTGCAGTGGGGCTGCATTAGACAATCTAGGCCTAGTGCTTTCTTCTACTTCGTCATCAGATGATGAGAGATTCCCTACATTGGGCCTAGGCGTAATCAATGGATTTTGCAAAGTAAAACATCTAGAAGTGGAGGAACCATCAGTATCAAAAGTAGGATCAGCGTCTGAATCGTCCACGGTGTCGTACAACTGGAAACTGGAATCGCTTGAATCGTCCAAACTGCCATTAAAGTCTTCCTCAGACGTTGAGGCAATTATACCATCTTGAAACAAAGGGCAATCACTTACCTGTGACAGTTTTCTTTTACTCATTGTTATAAACTGTAACACTGATTTTGTACTAACAACACTGCATAGGGACTGTACTATTCCAATAGTTATACAAATAAAAGTATTTCCACACACTAACTAAAACATCAGTAGCACCTAGTACACTTTACGCCACGAATACACGTTTATTACTTGTCAAACATAAACAAACCAGACACTGCCAAAAACATTAGACTAATCAGCTGACACTACTTGTACTGGCGCTCAGCGTTCAACACTCGCACAGAGACTGGCTATATATAGACACTTGGTGTTCTACAGATACACGCCGCATGGCTATATATAGGCTCTTGGCATTCAATGGAATTTCGCCAAAAGCCTATATATATATAGGCTTCTGGTATTTTAAGGGTTAAGTAAAATCTTAACATTTTGTTAATTTATTTAGAGTAGCTAACTCACTACACTTGTGTTGCAAACTATTTATGGTTCAAAACATAATCATCTAATGCTACTGTATTACTAAAATAATAAGTAAATCTATAACCTTCTCAATATTATAAACATCATTATTTTTATAACTGTTACTTTTGGACTATTTCAAATCTCTCTCCATGTTATTTTTATGACCAAAAAACAATTTGAGAGCTTCCTGTGCCCTTCGGGGTAAAAATATTGAAAATGAAGACCTTATTGCACAACTAAAAACAGGGGAAATTTTTTGATACCTCAATCATTAAAATTGATATGGAAATACGGCAGGAGGTGCGTTATTAACAAACAGCTTCATGTATTATATACAAGGATTATTTCTGCAAACAGGTCTATACAAATCTGTTTATTTAAAACTTTGTACCCTATAGGTATAAGGAAATACAGCTCTCCATTTATATAAAGAAAGGACGTTATTACTTGTTTTTTAAAGTGTGCACACTCGTCAGGTGTCATGGTATCCGCCTTGGCAATGACAGGGATGATGTTAACTTTCTCGTGGAGCCTCTGCATGAACTCCACATCCAGTGGTTTCAGTCCGTGACCCGACGGTGCGACAAAGTACAGACAACAGTGAACTCTAGTGTCTGGCTGGCTAGACTTGCGATTCACTCTTGACTCAGCATTCAGATACTCTTCATACCTGGAAAAGTTTAACTTAGTTACCTTCACACAGATTACTTTTAAATGTTGAGAGAATTTGCCCATGTTTATATGTAAGTCACCTTTGTAATAATAATTTAAAAAAAAAAAAAATACTGAAAAAAATAATGAAACGTATAAATAAACAACATTAATACAAAACAACGCTATTTACTTAAATAAAAGTGTCAAGACATACAATAGGCGAATAGGTCGGTGGTATGACGTAGGATTCATTAACATACGTTGTGAGGGTGGGAGGGCCAGAAAGCTGTAAATGGAATGAGTGGGTGGGCCTGTAATGTCATAGTTAGGTTGGTTGGTAGATTATATTTGTGTTATTTAGATATTTTTTTCACACGGTGCATTTTATGTTGCAAGTTAATATCTTTCGTGGCCAAGACAATTTGTATCTGATAAACACCCAAGACTTGTTGTTGTTGTATCTCATAAGCTGTCACACAGCAGCTGTCACAAGCTACACAAGGTAACAAACACAGAAGCTGTCACAAGCTACACAAGGTAACAAACACAAGAGCTGTCACAAGCTACACAAGATAACAAAAACAGCAGCTGTCACAAGCTAATTTTAAAATATGATACAAAAATTAATGTACTGGTGAGTAAATCTTTAAAAACAATAAAATCTATGAAAGGGATCCTGCATAATGCCACAAATTACTAGTAGATTGAGTACTTGTATGCACACCAGCTGTTGCAGTGGCAAAGAGAAGACTTAGGGGGGACCGAGTGGCTGAGCGCTCTAATGTGTCAGGACTTTAAACCTGGACTAGAGATGGTGCAGGTTTGAATTCTGGCCTTTACTGGAAGGTTTTATCAGTAATATTCACCTTGTACTGTACTGGTTCTGTCCCTTAATCTATATGAATAAGTTATTCACACAGATCAACAGTAGAGAAAGGGATCAAGCTCTCTTTTTTTTTAAACATAACAACAACAACAACAAAATTAGTGGCATAGTTAGAAGCAATTACACTACTATTTGTCGTACCTGTTTTGATGCGACCCCTTTATACACCTGCATCCAACTCCATCTACTGTTCATACATGAATACGACCTATCATTTATTATGTAATCTATTTAAGAAAAATGCACTGTTCTTACATGAATATGACCTAACATTTATTATGTAATCTATTTTAGATAAATGAGTTTTGGGATAGATAATAACTAAATATTGTTTGTGAAACATTTCTGATCGGCAGTATTCCTTTGTAAAGATACACTAGAGATGTTCCAAAATGTCTTTACTCGTTCCACAATATCTCATATTACTTTATAAAGTACTGGTCCTGGACTGACCTTGATTCGATGTAATTAATAATGGGTTGCCAACAGTTTGAATTATCAACTGCATCTCCAAAGCCTGGTGTGTCTACCACAGTCAGCACGAGGTTGACTCCATTCTCCTTTAGAAGGACTTTGCTAGTTTCAACTTGCACAGTCTTCTTCACCCTCTGCGAGGGTCCAGGATGGTCGTTGCTGTAGATGTCAGCTAGGAACATAGAGTTGATCAAGGTTGACTTGCCCAGGCCTGATTCTCCTGCAGAAAACCAACAGAGTTTACCAATGTATCAACAATTTGATCTTACCAGAAATTAAGAAGAATAATTTAAATCCTTTAAAATTAGTATATTATGAGTGATAGGACATCAAACTTACCTAAGAAGACAAGTCTACTAACACCTTACAGTAGTAAATACTTACAGGAGTAACACATTTTTCTCAAATATTCAGTGCCACTGGCATTTTAAAAATCTATTCTTCAATTGTTGGGTAGGTGGTAGTGTGGGGATTGTATATCCATAGAACAACAGTCAAAAGTTTACTAATTTCTGGCCTAGTGCCCTTTAACCTTACCTACAATTCTTTAAAATAAAATACTTCTAAATACTCATTCCCTTATAAATTTCTTTATCATAAAACTTTATCATAAGATAACTTCTTATGATAAAGTTTTTCTTATGATAAAGACAGAAGAATCTAGAGCTCTATTATATTACCAATCAGAAAATTTTCTCTTTCCACATCTTAACCAATATTTTAGAAACTGAGTCTCTTTCTTCACCTGAAGAAAGTGCCAGTGGCAGACAATATGACTTCATTTGCAATTTCTCAAAGAAATACAATAGGATCAAAGTAATAATAATTAATTAAAAAGTTTTCCTTTACAATTTTATCACAGTTTTTCATTAAGTGAGATAAAAAAACTCCTTCATTGAATAAACAGGTCACTATGCTAGCCAGTATCTCAAGCATTCCTTCAATTTATTTCCCATCATAGTCTTTACGTTTTGAGCAAGAGAATTGATTATTTTGCAGCCATTGTATGAAGGTTTCTTCTGTACTGTGTTGGAAAAATGTGGGTTACTGTTGTGTTTATATTTATTTTCTTGTGTATTATGTTAGTGGACTTGTTTTCTTAGTTATTGAAGAAGGCATAAAGCTGTGCGTGTACCCTTGTCATGAAGAAGGCATAAAGCTGTGCGTGTACCCTTGTCATGAAGAAGACATAAAGCTGTGCGTGTACCCTTGTCATGAAGAAGGCATAAAGCTGTGCGTGTACCCTTGTCATGAAGAAGGCATAAAGCTGTGCGTGTACCCTTGTCATGAAAGGTTATGGCGAGATGAGGAACGCAAGGTTAAAATGAAGCTTTTCTAAAAACACTAACAAAACAGCTACTTGATGTGACTGAAGGAATATAACAGCTGATTGACATGATTGAAGGAATATAACAGCTGATTGACATGATTGAAGGAATATAACAGCTGATTGACATGATTGAATATAACAGCTGATTGATGTGATTGAAGGAATATAACAGCTGATTGACATGATTGAAGGAATATAACAGCTGATTGACATGATTGAAGGAATATAACAGCTGATTGATGTGACTGAAGGAATATAACAGCTGATTGATGTGATTGAAGGAATATAACAGCTGATTGATGTGATTGAAGGAATATAACAGCTGATTGATTATTGAAATCGAGTCCAAGAGAAGTACTAAGCCGTAGAGTGAAACAGACAAGTGTAAACAAAGTTAATTTTGTCTTGGAATGCAATCATACCCTTTTCTTAGTTCATAGAAAAATTACAATTCACCAAAATCGGTATTCAATAATCTATTCTTTACTTGGTGTGGCAGTTTTAGTTTTGGAACATGGTTAGTACAACTACAAACAAAGTCATGAGCTTAGCTATATTCCTCCATATTAGTTTGCTGATGTCCTATCACTCCTACTATAATAATTCCTGGACTAGTGCCCTAGCCTAAACATGTCTAAAAGGTATTTTTTTAAAGGTAGAATAATCTACACATTTATAAGATCATATAAGTGCATCAATCTTTCTTACTGGTCAATAAGTAACCAGTGTAGAGAAAGTTGGTAAATCTTTAACCCTTAGAGCGCCATTTATACAATGCCTATTTCCATTAAGCGCTAATTTATTGTAAAAAATCAAAATTAAATGTTTTAGTTGCTCATTTTTTTAATTGTTAAAATTAAAAAATTAATTGGTAAATTAAAGATATGATAACATTTTGAAACTTTTATTAGCTTACTTTACCTATTTTTCTTATATATGAATATGTAAATAAGCAAACTTTTACTTGAAAGTAAGCCTCAGACTTAGATCACTTTTACAGTATGAATCAATACAAAATATTATTACTATTAATAAAATATGTATAATTGAGTACATTTACTTGTACATAAACTGATAAAGACAGTGCCTGCACAAAACATATATAGTAAAAAATAAATAAATACATATAGCAATTGATTACGATCTATTTCGTACCTTCCACGAAATCAAAATCGGCCGGATTATTCATATTGACACTTAAAACTAATAAATTACTAACATATATTGAACTAAAGTAATGATAAAACAACTAAATACACAGTTTAAAAATATTATTTTTGTAACTATTAAGTGTATATGCGCTTATGGCATTTAGAGCAAAGTCAATAATATATGCGCTTACAGCGTGATAAGTGTTGTTATTAACTTTTTAAATCCTTAAATTTAATTCTATGCGAATTGGTTCCCATGAAATTTCTTGAGCTAGGAAGTAGATGGAATAGCTCAATTTTAAAGTTTTCGGGGTTAAGGATAAAGAGAAAAACGTTAGAAATGTAAAAAAATACCACTGGCTGTAAATACCCAATGATTTTCTATCACTGTAGTGTTTTTTTTTATATAGGTTTAACAGTTGTTTATGCTGGTGAATATAAACATTGCATATTTTTAGCTTGGATTTAAAATAGTATATTTCATAACAAGAGTGGAAAGTGGGGTTTTGCATGTTCGAGACCATATTTTTGAAGTGCGAGACTTGTCGAGCACTTCAAATGGTCGAGAACATACAAAACACTTTCACTCGAGTTTTGAACAATACTTTTCACTACACTACGGAATAAAAACAGTGTTGTTGACTGTGGAAAATTTTTGGTTGTAAACAATGTTACTTTCGGTAGTAAACAATAGACAGCTGTTGAAAATATGATGTTTCGCAGGTTGTAAACACATAACGAAAACGGCTGAACTCATGGTAGTGTTGTGAAAATGTCTTATTGTTTGTTTATACATTCTAAAAACAGCTGACAAACAAAAACAATACTACAAATTTGTTCTGTTATTTTTATCAAAATTAAATTTATAGCAGCTGTTTGAATTTTTTCCTTTAATTCAAAGGAAGTACGGTAATGAACTTTAACAAAATAATTTTAAATTAAAAAAATAAATAGCCGATATTTTGTAATTTTCCTTTTCAATACTTTCTCTTTCCTGATTTTTTGTCACTCATTTATTAACAATAAAATATCTTATTTTCAGAAAAAATATATTGGTTAATACAATAAGTATTTCAAATAATGTTTTGTTAAACATGTTTACTTTTATGATTTAGCAAAATAAGAATAATTTGATAAAGTGCATATTATTTACATTGTTTACTATGGTATAATAGCTTTAAAAAAGTAATTCTTATTCTTACTTATGAGATGCCGACACAAAGTTGTGCGTATTTTAAGGCGAATATGAATGTGAGTGTGGACGAGTGTAGTCTGGTTACTAACTGAGTTCAACTGTTCCTCAGAAAGGGCAATTTATTAACAGCCCAACAGCCAGGTTAACTAAGGGATCTACAACTAATGTATTTGCAAAACATGTTTTTATCGGATACAAATTTAATTCTATATTTATCAACATTATACATAAATAACAATGGTAAAAGCAAAAAAATTAAGTGTGGTCTTCTGGTTGTTAATTCATTTACAGATCATACATGATGTATATTTCTTTATCAAGTTCACTGTGAGAAACGCACTTGAACATCATGGATTAAAACAGCTTATTACCGCCAACTACTGGTTTATTGTTGTGTGTGATAGTTTTGCGTACTGTTCATTTGAGTTTGGAGGTTATGTGCCTTTTAAGATGTATTCAGCTTTAGTTTTAAGTTTTTATTATTTATTAGATAGTATTAAAAAATGACCCATATAATTTCAGCATATGTTAGACATAATATTTGATCAGCAATGAAAGTATTAATAAAAAAAAATAAAAAAAATTAAAGCTACTGTGCAATTTATTTTTGTGCTTCTATTATTTTATTAATGTGCACCTAAATTCTCTAATTACAATGTATCTAGTTTTTTTACAACATTAGCCATGAAAACAAATAAAAAGAAGGTCGACACAAGGTTACAAATTCAGCCCTTTCAATAGGTACTTGGCGATCAAAAGCTGAAAGTCACTTGTGTTGCTTGCTTTGGGTTGGGAGACACTAGCGCTAGCAGCGTTTGATTGTACAACTAGCATCAAAACAGCTTTAAGGCCTTAGCTAATTCTTAAACAAGGTAAGGTCTTTAACATATGTAGTAATTATTATCGACATACCAACAACCATAAGGGTAAAATCGAACCCCTTTTTGACAGCTTTCCTGTAGACTTGGTTAGGGAGGTTAGCAAAGCCTACATAGCCATCCAGTTCTTTGGTTCTCCTTTCTGGGACTGCTTTGTCCCGTTCTGCCTTAGTCAGTCTGTCGGAATCATTGGGGCTGTCGGAAGGTGTCGTTACTAAAACAGCAACAAAATAAATGTATTACTATCTTGTATTATATAACAATCTTCACATGAAGGTACCTTGTATTGTAGGGAAAAAGTAGTTTATTGGAACCTTCTTTACAAAAACTCAACCTAATTAAAACATCTACATTAGTAATTTATATTCTTGATTCTTAAATTTATTGTTACAATACCAAGAAGAGTCTAAACAGAAGAGTCTAGTACATTTATTTACTATGTATGCATTTTAACAAAATTGTAGTGAAAAAAAAAAAAAAACAATACAATGATTGGGCACTTTATTTTGAGGTTATCAAAAAAAACGAAAAGGAAATTTATGATTTTGTTGTCATTTTTACTTACTGAACTATTATTTGTGGCTTGAGAATGAACATTTTACAAAAAAGGTTGAAACTGAACAAAAATACTTGCTAGCATGTTCAGTGCAATGCACTCTACAGTTGCTTCCTTGATGTGTTTTCTGCCTTACAACAATTGTTAGGTTTATCCACATTTGCGTTTTTAAGCCCACCCAATACTACTGTAATATAAATTAATGTTACAATACTGTAATGTAAATTAATGTTAATGTTTTTAGGACAAATAGTACTGAAATAAAGGTTTTGGGCCAACGTCAGTTATAAATGAAAAAGACTGCATTTCACTACAAAGAGCCCATGTAAAATGATACTGCCCAGTACTGAATCAACTTCAATGATGAGCGTAAGGAAGAGGATTGTATAAATAATTACATGAAGTCAAAAAATACAGTTAAGACTGTTGGCTTTATCATAATATTTATCAGAAGAAACTTGAGAAATTAAATGCCCTAAAAATTATATCAGACACAATACTTTAATTATAAAATAAAAACATTTCAATCATAGAGCAAACAAATTAAACTAAGCTATTTCAATCAATATTAAAATCTGAAAATAAAGAGGGGCAGAGCCAACAGAGAAATTTATCACTAACTAGTTTTAAACCCGCTAGAAAGATTTAGATCCTGCAGTTCAGAAAAAAAATTTATTCAATAATCTACACAGTTTTCATAAAACACAATAAACATATAAAATAAAGCCAGTAAAACTTCATATAAACATATACCTTTGATTATATTATTACTTACAAATATATATCTCATGTAATTTGTACTAGTAATTTGGTTAGTTAGTGAGGCCCGCTATTACAGCTGGTTTTAACTGCATTACATTTACATGGGACTACACTAGCGCTCCACAATGAACCACAAAAACAGCTGATATTTTGAGACACAAAATTTAATATTGTATGAGATATCTTATCTGTGTGCTTTTAAAATAAATGCATATACTTATGAAGTTCTATGTTATAAAGATTATAAAACCATCAACATAAAGTGATGTGTCTGGGAGGCTAAGCCCTGCTACGCAGCCATACTTGGTTGGATTCCTAACGAACCCTGTACTTTTCCTCCCCTACCGCTCTCATAGTTTAGAAGTCAGGGTAGGACTGCAAGGACTGACTACTCATCAGTGTTTTGGTCTGCCTATTGAGACTTTCTTTATTATTAACTTTTAAATACAAAATTTCAAGAAATATCAGAAGTAGAATGAGAAAAAATTATGATTACAGATACACTGATAGAAATATTTTCGTCTCACTAACTCACTATTTTGGAAAATGTTGAAAACTGTTTACTATTTTATTATCCTGAATAAATGATTTTGTTCTGCTATCTATCTATGTATTTAGATAGAAATATATATATATAGTTATGATTATAACTACATCATAATTTAAAACCACAACTATAGATCTATGCAAGAAATAATTATATACCTCCTGGGCAAGAGAAAAAATGTTGTTTCCAAATTATAAATTTTTTTTGCAGTCAAATTTTTTTTTTTTTTTCATAACTGTATTTCATACTGCCCTAAGTGATTCCGCTTTGGGGATTATGGCTGTGAGACACTGCTGGCCCACACCAGTTATATTAACACCAGAGAGAATTCCCATACAAGCGCAACCCTGTGGAGCAAGAGGCCATCCACTAGGTCTCAAACTTATCAATGCCCTGCACTTGGACTTGTAGTTAATTTTTGTTGTTGTTAAAATTATCAGCTCATTCAAATAAGTAGAATAAAAAATAACTCAGTAAGATTCAAGCATCTGAAATAAAATTCTTGAGGACAGCAATTCCAAAAACTAGACATTTCAGAATTATAAATACAGATTTAGGGAACATTTTGGATGTGACAAAATGGTCAAGGAAAATATAAGAAAGGCAAGGCTAGGTGGTTTGTGTGTAAAAAGAATGGAGAACAATGGCAAAAATATGGCTTGAAAAGGAAATTATTGGCAAAAGAGTGGGGATACCATGCATGAAATGGATGTATGCCATAAATGAGGACGTAATGCTTAAGGGCATGTAGCTGCAGCAGTTGGAGGAAGAAGGTGGAGGCTTGTTCGCATAACCGGGAGACTGGAGCTGTTAAAATGATGATGATGGTTCATATAATTTTACTTTAGAACTTAGATAATTTTGAGCATATTTTCTTATATTCTTGTTTGTAATGAGAATCAATTATAGCATTGAATGTTATTTTAACTAGTCTTCACTTCCACTAAAGATTGCTTTGCATTTCTGATTACGCAGACATCTTTACAATCTTTCATAAATAGGGATTCCAAACTAATAGGAAATATTTTAGATACTAATAATCAATACAAACAACGAATGAGTTTTGGTGTTAGAACAACGTTGTTACAAATTAAAAATTTTCCACAAACCATAAAAAAGTGCTCGTTAATAATAATTATTGAATAGAATGTTAAGTTTTCTCTCATCGTACCTCTGTCAGTGGAAGCATTTCGTTTGGCTAGAGCCTCCTTGAGGTTGTTGGGTGTAACTGGGGGTGCGACAGGTGGTGGAACAGTGGGGGCCGCTGTGGGGGCAGCTGGAGGGGGTACACCGCCCGGGGGTAACTCATTCTTGAAGAACAGCTCTCGCTTGCTCTGCAACTGAAATAGACAATGGACATGAGTATTGCATTACTAGCAAAATTACACAAATTGCTGTCTATAAATGCACATCAACAGCTAAATATATATATGTGTATATATATATATATTTTGGTAAATTATTTAGGACATTTCCAACCATCACTAGAACTAAGGTAATCACCGTTCACCAATACTTTTGATTGCAAACTAATCATCTTTTAAAGACAATCTAACAAGTATTTGCAAAGATTAAACAAGTCCATACACATTAAAACCGAGCAGATACAATGTTAAATCAGGGGAAAAACTACTGACCAAATCCAAATTATTGATCAATTTCACAAACAAGCCAAGCCACTTAAATAGTCTAATACTGATCATGTCTATACCAGATTGATTGTGTCATTATGGTGTTAACGAGATTTTGTGCAAGTTTTAATTTGTTTAGTATATATTTAATAGGTGCTTTTATTTTCACATTAACTTTCCGTTCATTTGGTCTTGTCTCCTCATGTGCAAGACATGTTGGATTTGTTTCGGAATAATACGTTTTGCTATGTTTTTAGGTGTCTGAGATCACAGAGTTCTAAGGTAAATAAATATTAATAAACAGTATATACTTTATTTCCATAAAACAGTATTGGCAATACAAATTGATTAAAGACGAGGGAATAATCACAATCGGCATCCTACATGTGATGGTTATACAGTAGAAAACAAATGTAATAAAAAACTAAACAGTTAACTTTACAATGATGACAGTCGATATGAACCTTCTACTTAAATTGTTTTTAAATTAATGAGACTTTGAAGCGAGTGAGGTATATCTAATCATAAAAGAAACATAACTAATCAAACAATAGACTAGCATTAATAATATTCATATTATGAAATAATCTGAAAACTTTAAACTTGTTTTGAATAAGTAAATTTGATTCTACAAAGAAGCTCAACCCCAGTTATGAATAAACTTCATAAAATGTGTATTTATACGTATAGTGAGGGATAACATTTGATTGGATGTAGGAGTAATTTTGCAATCAACACGTAGGGACTTCACTTTAGGTCGAGATATCCTATAAGTACCTGACGATTACATTCTTAAGAGCTTTGATAGGCTTTACTTTCCTACAGCTAATGTCCATTAGGCTTTCTATTGTTTACTTTAACTGCTACATCCTGCCATAAATAAACTCAACTTGTAACTTTATTATTTTTACTTTTATTTGTTTGAGAGATGTTACAATTATAATTTAATTTGGATTATTACTGTAACTCAGAGAACATTACGTCACGTACTACTGCAAAAAGAAATTACACACACACACACACACACACACACATATATATATATATATATATATATATATATATATATATATACATATATATATATATAATATATAATATTTGTTTTAATTGAACCATCTCAAAATATATTGTACTGTATGAAAACATTACATTTTCTTTAAGAGACTGCAGAGGCTGTCGACCATGTAGGTTTTAATCCCATATGAACAGTGTTATTTTCGAACTGATTTTTTAAAAACAAATTCATTTGATCAAGAATGAATGTGCGTGTTGGAACTGAATTGTAAATTCATAGTTAGTTTTTAGAACAAAATATAAAAATTGTTGAATATGAAGTTTTATTTTCACCTATTTTTCAAAACTAGTTCTATGTATTTAAAATAACAAAAGCAAATCCAAAGAGCAATATGATAACTTTTAAAATGACACCTCATACACAACTTTTGGTCAATAAATAACGAAAAAAATATGGATTCGCAAATAACATTGTTCTTATGGATTAAAACCAACATGGCCGACAGCCTCTGCAGATTCTTAAGTTCATTAATACCATGAATCACAATTTTGAATTGAACACTATACACGTTGAATCACAAAGAGGACAGAAATTAGCATATGTTCCAATTACAAGACCTTCAACTTTACAATTAGTGTCAACTCACTTAAAAAATGACTATTAGGTACTGACAGTTCTTTTATTGATGCAAATTTGTTAGAATTGTAATTGAAATAATCACAATATAGAATTTGGAACAATCATACGAGATATGGACATTTATTGATTTTAAGTCAAGAGATGGTTGATGACTAATAAATAATTTGATAAGTATTGAAAGAGTCTGCCTTATCTAATAGTACTTGACAGATATACCCATTGCATCTCATGGAAATCAACTCAAACTATGTCAACATTGAAGTTGTATTTCAGTTTTCAAATATTTCTATTTTATTCCCTAGTCTCTGCAGAACAAATTTTTTTATGACCAACATATATAGTTTGTTAGGATAGTTTCCTAAAAAACTATATTTTGTACCACTAACCCTCCTGACAAACATGTTAAATGGTTCACCAACCCTTCTGAGAAACAATATTTTGCAGATCACTAACTGTCGTGACCAACATGTATGATGGTCCACCAACCCTTCTGAGAAACAATATTTTGCAGCTCACTAACTGTCGTGACCAACATGTATGATGGTCCATCAACCCTTCTGAGAAACAATATTTTGCAGATCACTAACTCTCGTGATCAACATGTATGATGGTCCATCAACCCTTCTGAGAAACAATATTTTACAGCTCACTAAGTCTCGTGACCAACATGTATGATGGTCCATCAACCCTTCTGAGAAACAATATTTTACAGCTCACTAACTCTCGTGATCAACATGTATGATGGTCCATCAACCCTTCTGAGAAACAATATTTTACAGCTCACTAACTCTCGTGACCAACATGTATGATGGTCCATCAACCCTTCTGAGAAACAATATTTTACAGCTCACTAACTCTCGTGATCAACATGTATGATGGTCCATCAACCCTTCTGAGAAACAATATTTTACAGCTCACTAACTCTCGTGATCAACATTATGATGGTCCATCAACCCTTCTGAGAAACAATATTTTACAGCTCACTAACTCTCGTGATCAACATGTATGATGGTCCATCAACCCTTCTGAGAAACAATATTTTACAGCTCACTAACTCTCGTGATCAACATGTATGATGGTCCATCAACCCTTCTGAGAAACAATATTTTGCAGCTCACCAACTGCCGTGACCAACATGTATGAAGGTTCATCAACCCTTCTGAGAAACAATATTTTACAGCTAACTAACTCTCGTGATCAACATGTATATGGTCCACCAACCCTTCTGAGAAACAATATTTTGCAGCTCACCAACTGCCGTGACCAACATGTAAGATGGTCCATCAACCCTTCTGAGAAACAATATTTTACAGCTCACTAACTCTCGTGATCAACATGTATGATGGTCCATCAACCCTTCTGAGAAACAATATTTTACAGCTCACTAACTCTCCTGATCAACATGTATGATGGTCCATCAACCCTTCTGAGAAACAATATTTTACAGCTCACTAACTCTCGTGATCAACATGTATGATGGTCCATCAACCCTTCTGAGAAACAATATTTTACAGCTCACTAACTCTCGTGATCAACATGTATGATGGTCCATCAACCCTTCTGAGAAACAATATTTTGCAGCTCACCAACTGCCGTGACCAACATGTATGAAGGTTCATCAACCCTTCTGAGAAACAATATTTTACAGCTCACTAACTCTCGTGATCAACATGTACGATGGTCCATCAACCCTTCTGAGAAACAATATTTTGCAGCTCACCAACTGCCGTGACCAACATGTAAGATGGTCCACCAACCCTTCTGAGAAACAATATTTTACAGCTCACTAACTCTCGTGACCAACATGTATATGGTCTACCAACCCTTCTGAGAAACAATATTTTACAGCTCACTATCTCTCGTGACCAACATGTATATGGTCCATCAACCCTTCTGAGAAACAATATTTTACAGCTCACTAACTCTCGTGACCAACATGTATATGGTCCATCAACCCTTCTGAGAAACAATATTTTACAGCTCACTAACTCTCGTGACCAACATGTATATGGTCCATCAACCCTTCTGAGAAACAAAATTTTGCAGTTCACTAACTGTCATGACCAACATGTATGATGGTCCATCAACCCTTCTGAGAAACAATATTTTACAGCTCACTAACTCTCGTGACCAACATGTATATGGTCCATCAACCGTTCTGAGAAACAAAATTTTGCAGTTCACTAACTGTCATGACCAACATGTATGATGGTCCATCAACCCTTCTGAGAAACAATATTTTACAGTTCACTAACTCTCGTGACCAACCTGTACGATGGTCTGCCAATTATAATGAGAAACACCATTTTATTGCCCACTAAGTTTTCTGGCAAGCACTATTGCTGTTACTATTATTATTAATTATATATTTTATTTATTTAGTTTTATTTTGATCTATTCTCCTTCTTTTTTTTACTTTATTTCCCCCTTATATGTCTATTACAATATATTTACTAGGGGATGATAAGGAGTATGTGTGTGGGTATATTCGTGCGTGTGTATGTGTTGTGCCAGACGTGTGTATTAAGCGGTACATTGACAGGTCCTACTTTTAAATTTTTATTTTTTATTCTTTATTTTCCTCCACTTGGTAGGGTTATACTTTATTTAATAACTTTTTACATATGTACTTTTTTTTATATTTGTCTTTTGTGCTGTAAGTATGTTATTTTATTCCGCTATAACATGTTGTTTTGTATAAGTTATATACAATATAGGTACATACAATTATTTTGTAATATGTTCACTATAAATTATTGTATTTTGTCTTCAATTTTAGTTTCTTATAATATTTTACATACAGTGTTTAAGTTATCCAAAAGTCTCTGTGAGACTGCAGAACTCGGTTCCCACGCACAGGTTCATTACTCATGTGGGGACCTCTTCCATGATTAAAAATGTATAAGCGTAGTTGTATTTTTGGAAATAAATAAACAATTATTATTATTTTACAATCCCACTGTCTGTAAACACTATTTTATAGCCCATTAACTACTCTGTAAAACATTGATTTACGGCTTGGCTGTAAATCTGGAAAACACTATCTTGCCTGTCGACCATGACTGGAGTGAGTTAGGTCGACCATGACTTAGTGAATTAGGTCGATCTTGACTGAGTGAGTTAGGTAGATCTTGACTGAGTGAGTTAGGTCGGCCATGACTGAGTGCGTTAGGTCAATTTTGACTAGGAGTAAATTAGGTTGACCTTGACTGAGTGAGTTAGGTCGACCTCTACTGAGTGAGTTAGGTCAACTATGACTGAGTGAGTTAGGTTGGCCATGACGCGTTAGGTCGATTTTGACTAGGAGTAAGTTAGGTTGACCTTGACTGAGTGAGTTAGGTCGACCTCTACTGAGTGAGTTAGGTCAACCTTGACTGAGTGAGTTAGGTTGGCCATGACTGAGTGCGTTAGGTCGATTTTGACTAGGAGTAAGTTAGGTTGACCTTGACTGAGTGAGTTAGGTCGACCTCTACTGAGT
The DNA here is from genome assembly GCA_035578905.1 of Stictocephala bisonia. NCBI lineage: Eukaryota > Metazoa > Arthropoda > Insecta > Hemiptera > Membracidae > Stictocephala > Stictocephala bisonia. The sequence goes on along the minus strand of JAQJVL010000149.1, from coordinate 1,783,794 downwards.
GAGTTAGGTCAACCTTGACTGAGTGAGTTAGGTCGATCTTGACTGAATGGATTAGGTCAACTATGACTGAGTGAGTTAGGTCGACCTTCGACGAATGCATATTTTACTTACAGACCACTACCAGTGTAAAAATTTCCCAAGTTCTTCAGTTTTTCTTTATCATGCCTTTAAGAGATAGAGCCTTCATCCAACTATGTCCATTTAAAGCTTATACTGTGAGGATTACCACTTAAAAATCAATATAATTCTTTTACGTGAAAAAATATGTCTCATCATATACTCGATGATACTGTTTAATGACCCACCGACAAACAACAAATAGTATTCTATGGCCCACTGGCAAACAACAAATACTGTTCTTTGGCCCACCGGCAAATAACAAATTCTGTTCTATGGCCCACGGCAAAACTGTTTGAAGAACCTTCTGGCAAACTCTATTTCATCACACTCTTTTTCAAAGTTCAGCAGGCAAGTAAATGAAAATGTATTTGAACTATGTGAATAAGAGTTTCGTAAGCTCCATATATTTCATATTTGACTGACAAAACCAAGGTTGGGGGTCATAGCAGCAGGCTGTTTCTTTTACCGCCCACGATATCACTATCAGCATTCAAGGAGGCAACCACTTCAAGTGGCTTCTTCCTCCACAGCGTCAGTGGAAATAGACTATCACTTCGTTGTCAACGAGCAGACAGGAAAGTTTCAAGTCCATAAAACCTAAGAGAGCTAATAAAATTCTACTTATTCGTTAATGCTCCTCTTCTGTTTGCTTGAAAGTATTATTTAAATTATATTTATTAGGACAACTATTACAACAATAATAACTCATAAATCGTAAGTAATTTAAAAATAATAGTTTTACCCTTGATTGCTTTATTACTTCCTTATGAAATCAACGGTTTTACGGTGAAAACAACTTGGGTTCGAGTGAGATAAGCAATAAATTGTGGCGAAATCGACTACCATAAAGATTTGACGGAACGAAACATAACAGCTGTGCTACTTTGTCCAGATCGATACTGGAGTGGGACCAGCGGACTTGGTGTTTCAATCTCTAACTGTATTAGTTTTCTACTTGCGTTTTCTCACAGTTCGATAGTAACAATAAAATGTAGAGCCATAACTAATATCTGTAACAACGATTTGTTCTGCGTTTCTGGAGACCTTTCAGATTCAGAACAATTGGAAACCCACCAGCACCGTGTAAATTACATTACTCTCCTTTGTCAGCCTCAGTATATGGATCTGTTGGAGTTTACTAAGCGTGCGGGAGAAATATAAACAGAAGTATGTTATTTGTTTGTCTATTGTTGGCCAGGTTGCATCTCCGTTAGGCCATGGACACTATGCATCCTTCATACTTGTATAACTGAACGTAGAGACGTAAATAGATAAATTAATATTCCACATTAGTGTTATAAAGCTTAACGTTGTACATGCATATTTATTAAGTCACCTGAATATAAATATTTTCGATAACTAAACATAATATTCCAGCGTTTCCCTTACAAAAGCCAAAGACCTAAATATTGTCTTTGTCATACATACAAGGCCAAACCTCAGATGCTTTATATGTGGCCATAGAATAACAAGGTAGGTTGGGAACAGAGAACAACAGTTACTTGCAACCCTTTTTTAAAATAATAAATACGTATAATTTTTAAAAATATACAAGCAAACTAGCAAGAATCATTTCAAGTTTCTTGGGTTGATCGTGTGAACCCATTCCTCAGAATTGCAGGTTTGTCGGCGAACGGGCGAACCATCTTGTGTGAACACCTTATTAAGGGGGGCATCAGAATGTAACACCTTAATACTTATAAAAAAAGCTTAAACAATAATTGGATTCACCACAGAAAATAAAGAAAAAAGGTCACATCTAATTAGTGTGTCAAGTAGTTATTTCATTTCTCTAGTTAATCCAGATCCAGCAACTTGTCAGTCACTCCCATGTTTCCTCAAGGATAAAACTAGTAATTATTAGACTACTATTGATGTATACAGATGTACTTTAGTTATAATATATACTGTATTATACAGTATAACTGCCATTGAGGCATTCGCTGCGGCCATTCGAAAGCGACCTCTGTTCTTTATATTTCTTTGTGGATTACCACATTTGACTGATTTTATCTTAATAGATTTCATCGTTAGCTTACGAAGAATATGATACTATATCCTCTAGATATCAAGTGCAAAATAACAACGTTAAATATTAAATCGTAATTTTACAAAAATCGCAAAAAGCATATTTTATTGGTTAACTAACGTGACAAAAAAATAGAGTAGTTTCTGACAAGTACTTCATGGACTAGTGACTCAGGCCAGATAAGTAGTTAAACCAAGTTAACAATTAGAACGAAGCGGAACGTACTAACCCAACGAGGATGTAATAGCTGCCATTAGTCAACTCGCTGTTATTGTTGTTGGGCGACAATACGTCCATACGCCTGTCTGGCCACTGAGTGAGGAACATACGCCTGTCTGGCCACTGAGTGAGGAACATACGACTGATGGTCAGAGGTTAAGGAACATAGGACTGACTGGCCACAGAGTAAGGGAACGCAGGACTGACTGGCCACAGGGTAGGGAACACAGCATTGACTGGCCACAGGGTAAGGAACACAGGTCTGACTGGTCACAGGGTAAGGCACACACGACTGACTGGCCACAGGGTAAGGAACATAGGACTGACTGACCACAGTGTTAGGAACATACGCCTGTCTGGCCACTGGGTGAGGAACATACGCCTGACTGGCCACCGAGTGATATATACACGAATGACTGTCTGGCCACAAGAGTAAGGAACACACGACTGATGGTCAGATGGTAAGGAAGATAGGACTGACTGGCCACAGAGTAAGGGAACGCAGGACTGACTGGCCACAGGGTAGGGAACACAGCATTGACTGGTCACAGGGTAAGGCACACACGACTGACTGGCCACAGGGTAAGGAACATAAGGCTGACTGACCACAGTGTTAGGAACATACGCCTGTCTGGCCACTGAGTGAGGAACATACGCCTGACTGGCCACCGAGTGGAATGACTCTCTGGCCACAAGAGTAAGGAACACACGACTGATGGTCAGAGGGTAAGGAAGATAGGACTGACTGGCCACAGAGTAAGGGAACGCAGGACTGACTGGCCACAGGGTAGGGAACACAGCATTGACTGGTCACAGGGTAAGGCACACACGACTGACTGGCCACAGGGTAAGGAACATAAGACTGACTGACCACAGTGTTAGGAACATACGCCTGTCTGGCCACTGAGTGAGGAACATACGCCTGACTGGCCACAGAGTGATATATACACAAATGACTGTCTGGCCACAAGAGTGAGGAACACACGACCGATGGTCAGAGGGTAAGGCACACACGACTGACTGGCGACAGGGTAAGGGACAAAGAACTGACTGGCCACAGGGTAAGGAACACAGAACTGTCTGGCGACAGAGTAAGGAACACAGAACTGACTGGCCACAGTGTAAGGAACACAGAACTATCTGGCCACAGAGTAAGGAACACATGACTGACTGACCACAGTGTTAGGAACACAGGACTGACTGGTCACAGGGTAAGGCATACAGGACTGACTGGCCACGGGCGACAGAGTAAGGAACATAGAACTGACTGGCCAAAGGGTAAGGAACACAGGACTGACTGGTCACAGAGTAGGGCACACACGGCTGACTGTCGACAGGGTAAGGAACATAGGACTGACTGACCACAGTGTTAGGAACAACGCATGAATCTCACGAAATGGGAGTATACGAGTACTTTGTGTTACGGCACTTGTATTCAATACATGGGCAACTTATAGCCAACCGGCACTGTAACTAGCAGTGAGGACTACGTACTGTCCTGATTGTAGACGGGCTAAGATTATGTTCTCACCAAGGCGCCTGCTCAATGGTTGCCATCAGCATGGGACGCCAGAGAAGTTCGCAGTGGCCAAGTTTCGTATTTTGTCCTTAAGGGAGAAGTGACTACTGTACCAGAGCTTGTTAATCAGTCAAAACCAAGATTAATTCTAAGTGGTTCAGATTTCACAATAAACAATAAACCTATTAATCAATAAACTATAAACTTATTAATCAATACACTATAAACCTATTAGTGAGGTAATTGACTCGCTTTTGGCCTTGCAGACTAACGGCATCACGGCGATGGGTTTTATAAACTGACGGTACGTTAAGCAAGATAATGTATGTTTAAATTTAATTTAGCATTTTCTTTTTGTAAGTTTGATGTAAATATGGACTTATACAGTATAAAATATCACGTTTATTGGTATATTATTGATATTTAATTTATTTTCGTTTAATAATTTACCGTTTTACTACTTTTCATGTTATATAAGTTATTCATTCATTTACTTTATATTTTATTTACAAACTGTAAAAATTCATATCAATTTATTTACAAAGGTAAATTAATGGAATATTTAGTAATAATGGTTAGGTGGGAGAGACGACTCCATAGTCCTAACCTCGCCATTTGTATAAGATGAAAAGACATTTTTCATTTCATTTCAATCAGTTGCCATTGATGACTGAATGGATCAACGTTTAGTGGTAACATAAAAAATAACGATGTGAGAAATAACACATAAAAACCAACAATGTAAATGATGTATTACAAATGTATCACTCCACATATCAAATAGAACAGGGAATAACATACGAAACCCACTTTGTGCTCTGACTCCGGTCACCAATACATTCAGTAGCGTACAGAATGTCACACGTCCGACAACAATGGTACACGTTCTACAGTACTGTATTATGACTGTAGCCACCAAACCCACTTTGTGCTCCGACTCCGGTCACCAATACATTCAGTAGCGTACAGAATGTCACACGTCCGACAACAATGGTATACGTTCTACAGTACTTTATTATGACTGTAGCCACCAAACCCACTTTGTGCTTCGACTCCGGTCACCAATACATTCAGTAGCGTACAGAATGTCACACGTCCGACAACAATGGTGCACGTTCTACAGTACTGTATTATGACTGTAGCCACCAAACCCACTTTGTGCTCCGACTCCGGTCACCAATACATTCAGTAGCGTACAGAATGTCACACGTCCGACAACAATGGTATACGTTCTACAGTACTGTATTATGACTGTAGCCACCAAACCCACTTTGTGCTTCGACTCCGGTCACCAATACATTCAGTAGCGTAAAGAATGTCACACGTCCGACAACAATGGTACACGTTCTACAGTACTGTATTATGACTGTAGCCACCAAACCCACTTTGTGCTCCGACTCCGGTCACCAATACATTCAGTAGCGTACAGAATGTCACACGTCCGACAACAATGGTACACGTTCTACAGTACTGTATTATGACTGTAGCCACCAAACCCACTTTGTGCTCTATGAGCGGGCGGGTCAATACCACTGTAAGTGTATGGGTGAGCGGGTGGGTCAATACCACTGTACGTATATGGGTGGGTGGGTAGGTCATCAATACCACTGTATGTGTAAATGTGTGGGCGGGTGGGTCAGTACCACTGCACGTGTATGAGTAGGCGGGTGGGTCAATACCACTGTACGTGTCTAACCCACCCAGATGTGTACATATATGAACGACAGCTGTTTATGTCAGTCGCTAAGTTGTCTTTATATTCTGAACGCCGACAAGAACAGACATACAGAGAAACACCAATTATACATGAGGGTCTGGAGAGGGGTGGATTTTGTAAACTATCTTTTATGAATTTTACGGTAAGTGATTTGGGTTGTTAAATTGGGATAATTATACTAACGGCATTGTGATGTTTAATATTAATATTACAACCATAATTTATTTTAAGATTTCAAAGTAATAATAAAAGTAAAATACTAACAAACATTCTTTTATACTAAAAAAATAATGTTCAAAGTTTACGTTAAGTTGGCCGAACTCAATAAATCTCATAAATCTCCTTGTCATAAAATTGAAAATGTTGATGCATTACTTGTACTAGTTATACTGGCTGAAGGCTGAAACCAATCATATTTGTCTGAGAAGATAACTTTTTAAAGTAAAGAACCATTGTTTTTAATGGCTTCAAAAAACTTAGTACAAGAAAAGTCACTGTTAACTTTGATGCTCAAAATAGCTTCGACTTTTTCCACTACAAATCTATTCCAATCGGGTGTCCAGACATTTTTCTTTAATGATAAAAAGATCGTTCGACTGGTGCTTAAGTACCGGCTAGAGAAAGAGCAAACCTGAACACTCTTTCAAAATATTCATACTTATTTTCGGCCAAGTACAAGATTTGAAAAATTCTTTTTTTCAAGGAGAGAGAAGTGTGAGAATAGTACAATAGTGCATAGTATATGAGTCTTCATACAACACACAACCTCTCACAATTGTCGATTACCGATTACCCAAGTAATAGAATTCAAGTTTGCTCTTTTACAATATTAAATATTTAAAATATATTTTTAATACCAGAAGAACAAACAATACGGACATCTACCCGGTTTTTCTTTGTACTGTACGGACACGGACGTATGGCGGCCCTAACTGTAGAGTCCCATTCACTTCGCTCGTGGCTTTCCTGGGAATATCCAAAGTTCGAATTCATAGATCATTAAATGACAATACCTTTATTGACTTTTTGTGAATTTCTTAGATTAATCATTCGTATTGTACATCAAGAAAAATTTAATTAATTGATTTAATTTTAATGTAAAATGTAATCAATGATACAATAAAGGTTCAAACAATGCTCTTGAGAAAATGTGGGGTTAATTATATATTCTATGAGAAATATAAGTTACCTCTTTAATGAATTGAACACATCGCATTTTAACCATATTTTCTCAAGTCAGTTATAGACGAATAAAACATAAAAATACATACAGTGTACACAAACTCTGGGTGCAAACGGTCAGCCACTTTCAGACTCATAAAAGTAGAATTAGCCATGGAGTAGAATCACATTAGGTTAATTATGTCAGGCTTAATTGCCAATTGATTAGCTCAATTAGAGAAGTCGACACTGGCCAGCGGAAATGTCATACTAGTGGTTTATTAATGGGTTCAAACCAAAGGATCTAAACTTTAGGCTAACCATGTTAAACATTTTTAATAAAATAAATATTCGTTTTTACAATTTGAATTCATTCCTATGCATTATTAGGGATTACTGTATTTCTTTACAAAAAGACTATCAATATTCTCTCTGCAATAATGTTAATTTTGATATAATCGTCAATATCACGGCGTGTTTATAATAAATAAATAAATAAGCTTACTGGAGGCAAATTAAATTAGGTTAGGCTATGTTAAGTCAGGCTACGTTAGGTCAAGAAGTTATGTGATGTTAGGTAAGGAAGTTAGGTTATGTGATGTTAGGTACAAGGAAGTTAGGTCATGTTAGGTCAGGAAGTTAGATTATGTATTGTTAGGTAAGGAAGTTAGGTTATGTTAGGTCAGGAAGTTAAGCTAGATTATGTTAGGTCAGGAAGTTAGGTTATGTTAGGTCAGGAAATTAGGTTAGGTTATGTTAGGTAAGGAAGTTAGGTCATGTTAGGTCAGGAAGTTAGATTATGTATTGTTAGGTAAGGAAGTTAGGTTATGTTAGGTCAGGAAGTTAGGTTATGTTAGGTAAGGAAATTAGGTTAGGTTATGTTAGGTAAGGAAGTTAGGTTATGTTAGGTAAGGAAGTTAGATTATGTATTGTTAGGTAAGGAAGTTAGGTTATGTTAGGTCAGGAAGTTATATTATGTATTGTTAGGTAAGGAAGTTAGGTTATGTTAGGTCAGGAAGTTAAGTTAGATTATGTTAAGTCAGGAAGATATGTTATGTTAGGTCAGGAAATTAGGTTAGGTTATGTTAGGCAAGGAAGTTAGGTCATGTTAGGTCAGCAAGTTAGATTATGTATTGTTAGGTAAGGAAGTTAGGTTATGTTAGATCAGGAAGTTAGATTATGTATTGTTAGGTAAGGAAATTAGGTTATGTGATGTTAGGTAAGGAAGTTAGGTTATGTTAGGTAAGGAAGTTAGGTTATGTTAGGTAAGGAAATTAGGTTAGGTTATGTTAGGTAAGGAAGTTAGGTTATGTTAGGTAAGGAAGTTAGATTATGTATTGTTAGGTAAGGAAGTTAGGTTATGTTAGGTCAGAAAGTTAAGTTAGATTATGTTAGGTCAGGAAGTTAGGTTATGTTAGGTCAGGAAATTAGGTTAGGTTATGTTAGGTAAGGAAGTTAGGTTATGTTAGGTCAGGAAGTTAAGTTAGATTATGTTAGGTCAGGAAGTTAGGTTATGTTAGGTCAGGAAATTAGGTTAGGTTATGTAAGGAAGTTAGGTCATGTTAGGTCAGGAAGTTAGATTATGTATTGTTAGGTAAGGAAGTTAGGTCATGTTAGGTAAGGAAGTTAGATTATGTATTGTTATGTAAGGAAGTTAGGTTATGTTAGGTCAGGAAGTTAGATTATGTATTGTTAGGTAAGGACGTTAGGTTATGTTAGGTCAGGAAGTTAAGTTAGATTATGTTAGGTCAGGAAGTTAGGTTATGTTAGGTCAGGAAATTAGGTTAGGTTATGTTAGGTAAGGAAGTTAGGTCATGTTAGGTCAGGAAGTTAGATTATGTATTGTTAGGTAAGGAAGTTAGGTTATGTTAGGTCAGGAAGTTAAGTTAGATTATGTTAGGTCAGGAAGTTAGGTTATGTTAGGTCAGGAAATTAGGTTAGGTTATGTTAGGTAAGGAAATTAGGTTATGTGATGTTAGGTAAGGAAGTTTGGTTATGTTAGGTAAGGAAATTAGGTTAGGTTATGTTAGGTAAGGAAGTTAGGTTATGTTAGGTAAGGAAATTAGGTTAGGTTATGTTAGGTAAGGAAGTTATGTTAGGTAAGGAAGTTAGATTATGTATTGTTAGGTAAGGAAGTTAGGTTATGTTAGGTCAGGAAGTTAGATTATGTATTGTTAGGTAAGGAAGTTAGGTTATGTTAGGTCAGGAAGTTAAGTTAGATTATGTTAGGTCAGGAAGTTAGGTTATGTTAGGTCAGGAAATTAGGTTAGGTTATGTTAGGTAAGGAAGTTAGGTCATGTTAGGTCAGGAAGTTAGATTATGTATTGTTAGGTAATGAAGTTAGGTTATGTTAGGTCAGGAAGTTAAGTTAGATTATGTTAGGTCAGGAAGTTAGGTTATGTTAGGTCAGGAAATTAGGTTAGGTTATGTTAGGTAAGGAAATTAGGTTATGTGATGTTAGGTAAGGAAGTTAGGTTATGTTAGGTAAGGAAATTAGGTTATGTTATGTTAGGTAAGGAAGTTAGGTTATGTTAGGTAAGGAAATTAGGTTAGGTTATGTTAGGTAAGGAAGTTAGGTTATGTTGGGTAAGGAAATTAGGTTAGGTTATGTTAGGTAAGGAAGTTAGGTTATGTTACGTAAGGAAATTAGGTTAGGTTATGTTAGGTAAGGAAGTTAGGTTATGTTAGGTAAGGAAATTAGGTTATGTGATGTTAGGTAAGGAAGTTAGGTTATGTTAGGTAAGGAAATTAGGTTAGGTTATGTTAGGTAAGGAAGTTAGGTTATGTTAGGTAAGGAAATTAGGTTATGTGATGTTAGGTAAGGAAGTTAGGTTATGTTAGGTAAGGAAATTAGGTTAGGTTATGTTAGGTAAGGAAGTTAGGTTATGTTAGGTAAGGAAATTAGGTTATGTGATGTTAGGTAAGGAAGTTAGGTTATGTTAGGTAAGGAAATTAGGTTAGGTTATGTTAGGTAAGGAAGTTAGGTTATGTTAGGTAAGGAAATTAGGTTATGTGATGTTAGGTAAGGAAGTTAGGTTATGTTAGGTCAGGAAGTTAGATTATGTTAGGCCAGGAAGTTAGGTTATGTTAGGTAAGGAAGTTAGGTTATGTTAGGCCAGGAAGTTAGGTTATGCCATTATTTACGGTAGGATACGTTGTGCGGCCGAGCTGTACTCTCGATACCTCCGGATCATAACAACTGATCCCAAACATGTACAAGCTTACGGTACGACTAAAAATATAATCGATTTATTTTAAAGTTGGTCAAAATCTTACTCCCAAGGAAACAGGATTAGAACTCCCAGGATCCACTGCGTAGGACAAAAACTAAGAGCTAATAGATTTATCGTGTTTCTAAGCTCAAAACTTTGATAGAACAGTGGCAGAACTGTACGGCAGTACAGGTGGGTCGGTGACCCGTGGTGTGGCATAAGTTGGCTCTCCTAGCACGCACAGGCCGAACGCTTTCATTAGAATATTGAGCATATCCCCTCCACCTTAACGGGTCGGTTGGTCGATGGAATTGCAAGGGATTCAATTTAGGGCTTCCGACATTAAAAGGCTCCTTTTATTATCTCTATATTTGACAGGGTATGACATTTAAATGGCTCTTCCCTTGAGAAAAGGTTTGTTGATATACAAGTTCATATAAATCTTGAATAATCCATAAGAACAGATCAATCGGAACAACGCTCATGATTTTATTTTCTCTCAAAAGATTTTCTTCAAGCTCTATCTATATAAATCCACTAAAATTCCACCGGATCTTCAGTAATAAGGATTGTTACAATATCCAATCTCCTCTTCCTTGACATAAGCCAGTCGCTTGACTAGGCTAAAAAGTTATCATTGAGGTAATAATCTGGCTTCCAGTTACTCTACAGAAAGTTATGTGAACTACTGAAGTTATCTCAGTCACAAATCCCCTACTTGTCTTAGCTGCCAAAACATCAGTTGGATTAAAGAGTGACATAATTAATTCATAATTTGTCATAAATTTGAGAAATTATCTGTGATCCCTATGTCAGGTAGGTAATGAAGTTTTCTAAACATCAGTTGAAAAATAAATTCCATGACTCATCTTTTGAAGTAAAGCTCTGCCAGTCTCAAAAGTATCTAACTTGACTGAGCTGCAAAAAGCATCAGTTGGTACAATATATTTGCATCTTTCGAGAAACTTCGTCATATAACTGACTGGGAGCAAAAGGAAAGACGGAATTTTTAAATAGATAGTTTAACAATACATCTCAAAGCTGAGACGTGTTCAATTTTTAAGTGATAATACATAGCAACTACGGAAGATGATATTACAGACTGAGCTGTACATAGACTTACCTGACAAAATAGTCAAAAAGGTGACTAAGGGGGAGCTAACAATCGATTAAAACAAAACGATTTAAAATTAGGAACACCACCCCGCCTCCGTTCCTAATATAGGAATATCTGTCTTAAATGGGATGTCAGCAAGAAATATGTCATGTCATTATATTTTTTCATCATCATTTCAGAGCACATAATGATGAATATGTAACGTCTCATAAAAAGTAGAAGGTTGCAATAAAAAGTCGGAGTTTCAGGCTTGACGTAGATGTATTAAATATTAAAATGAGAGCCGCGAGAGACCTGATTCCACGCTCCAGTTTTGCCGTACTCTAGTTTCAATACACTAGCTCCAAGTGCTATTACCAAATAAAAGTCCATTTTATTGAATAGCTATTTGTATCTCAATCGTCCTAGATTAGTCTTGTCATAGCTTAAATTACCAACTAAATGTCTAAATTCAAATAATAATAGGTAAAATTATCTGTAGTCACTTACATACAGATATAATAGGCAACTAATACTTTTGTATTTGTAATTCTAGAAGATGTTTGTGGAAACATTAGACTATTTCGGCAGTGAGCGATAATCGTGGCAAGGAAAGTAATGGGAGGGTAAGCTGCAGAAGAGGGAAGTCAACCAGTTAATTAGAAAAAGATAATTTATCAAAATCTATTGGCTGTAATAACCATTCAATCATAATGTACCGGAATTAAAGCAGGAAATAGACTGCGGAGGTCAGCTGTGATATGGTAAATATCACATCAGCGTTGTCGCGAAAGGATGGCAAGTGGCGTCGATTGACCACGGACAAGACAAGGCACGGAACTGAATAAGCACGTGCTACCAGGTGGGACATACATGCCATGGCATATTATATACATTGATGGAGACAACACTGACAAGCCAGCTCCTTTATAGGGCAACGAGTGAGAGACAAGGCACGGAAACATATAACCACGTTCCGCCTGGTCAGTAACACGTGCCATTGCATATATTCATCGGTCGATTCATCACTGTCACGCCACGCACGAGACAAAGCATGGGACCGGATAACAACGTGCCGGCCGGTAGGAAACACGTGCCATTGCATATATACATCGGTCGATTCAGCACTGTCACGCTACGCACGAGACAAAGCATGGGACCGTATAACGACGTGCCGGCTGGTAGGAAACACGTGCCACTGCATATATATATATATATATATATATATATATATATATATATATATGTATATATATATATGCATTGTCAGGACTTTGAGCTTGGGTTAGAGATATATCGGTCGATCCATCACTGCCACGCCACGCACGAGACAAAGCATGGGACCGTATAACGACGTGCCGGCTGGTAGGAAACGCGTGCCATTGCATATATACATGCAATATGTGTGTCAGGTATGTATGTGGACTAAGAAAGTTTGACCATGTTTCGAAGGCGCGACGCTCACTGGGTTTGCTGACTGTGACTGATACCTGTACCCTGCGCTCCTCATGCCTTGTTTACAGAATAGTTACCACTGGCATGCCGGGATATTTGAGGGAAAAACTAAAAAACAGGTCTCAGATCCGATCTCGCAGTACTAGACAGGATCTAGTATTGGAGATGCCTCGCGTTCGCCGTGAATTTGAAAGAAAGCGACTTGCATACTTTGCTCCCAAATTATTTAATGAACTGTCCTCCAGTGTAACAGGCCAGGGAGTATCTGAAAGTACATATATATAAAAATGTATATAAGTATTTAATGAATAATACAAGCTGATATATCCATATATAACTGTACTGTATACATAACTTTATGTTTTAGTTATGAATAACTAAAATTAGCTTCTATTTTTTTAAATAATTGTAATAAGACATGAGTAGTTTAGTAAATCAGCATTGTTTGTTGAAATCCACTCCAAAATAAAGACCTTATTTATTTATATACATTGGTCGATTCATCACGTTCCACAGCATGAATTTATTTATTGACAATGACACGACACTGTCTCACGCCACGAACCTTCACAGGGCAGACGAGAGTGTTGCATTGAGTGCATTGGCCACTGAGAGACAAGACACAGGACTCTATAACCACGTGCCGGCTGGTCGCAAACACGTGCCATTGCATGAATATGTTTTATTGACAATGACACGACACTGTCTCACGCCACGAACCTTTACAAGGCAGACGAGAGGTTGCATTGAGTGCATTGGCTACTGACAGTCAAGACACAGGACCGTATAACCACGTGCCGGCTGGTCGGAGACACGTGCTTTGCATATTTTTATGGATCCAGCACTTCCACACCACGCACCTTTATAGGGCAGACGATAAGGGTAGATAAAAACCTAATTATATTTTATGGAAAACTGCAGTTTTAGGCCATCATATGGTAAATTGTTTAAACAATCATGTTAATTAAAAATGTTTTCCTAATCAAACTTATTCTAATTTCGTTCTGTAGTTCGCATAGGTTTCGCGTCATTACTTCTGCATATTTTCTTGTAAGTTTTAGACATAATTTGAGTTATTGATAATTATTGTTTAAATTTTAAAACATAATACAGGTTGTAGAAGATCGGCGAAATTTACTGTATGGAAGTCTACTACTGATCACGGGGGCTTTCCTAGTTGATGACGGGGGATACTCAAGTTAATTTTAATTTAATTAAAGGCTTTACTAGTTCTGTACATAATGGAATTACTTAAAATTTTAAAAACGTGCCTTAAGGTGTTTTCTATTGGAACAATCACACAAGTCTTCTCCACGAATAATCAAATAGTTTAAGATGACGTAAGTGCTGAAAAGAACAAGATGTTGCGAAACATAGATCTGATATGAGGGTTATCAGACATCTGAAGTCATTTGCACTTGGAAGCCACATTTGACAACTGGCGAAGGTGTCTTTAGACAAGCCCAATACAATTAAATCCTTTGCACGTTTCAATATGAGTTGATATTCTACAGAACATAGAAGAAAACCAATTTACGTGTATGGGTGGGCGGGCGGGACAATAACATTATACGTGTATGGATGGGTGGGTGAGTTGTAACACAATACGTGTTCATGTTCACCAGGATACAAACCTGGTATGCAGATTCAGTAGTCACACTACCTCTTCTTAATGACCTTCATTATTGAAATGAGATCATACATCTTGTAGGCTCCAAGGGATTTCCTTCACTCAATTTATATGGTCAGTATACAAAGTCTTACTTCCAACGGTTAGAGAAAATGCGCCACTTTTATTAGTTTGAAGGCTAGAGAGAAGAGAAGTGTTATTTGTATTCAATTTTTTAAATGTTATTTCTTAACTTGAGCACGCGTACTAATGCGCAAATAATAACATTATCAATAACCCTCGGGTTGCAGTACAGCCATGTGTCTGATATCAACATTTTAAAACATTAATGCAATATATACAATTTAGATTGTAATAAAGATTATGCAATATATAATGCAATTTAAATCCTTAAGGTACGTTTACACTACGTTGACGTAATACGTGAAGCAGATTTTTTATAAAGCAATTCCTCCTTTATTTTTTGATACATTTTAATGATTTGAGGTGTCAAAAATTTGTCCCTATACGTAACTACGTGCAATAAGGTCTTTAGTTTTACCCTTAAGGGCGCGGGAAGCCGTCAGAGTACGTATTTTTGTAATAAGAATAAAATGGAGATGAAAATTTGTCATAAAGCAATAGCTGTTTAAATGTATATAATGATGTTTATAATATTGAGAGGGTTAGAGATCGTCGAAATGTGAAAGAGGGTACGTTTGATTGAGTCATAGGAAGTTGGGTTTGATCTATAAATATAAAATAACGAATGCATGTCTGTCTGTGGGTCTTTTATACAATATTTGTAGTCACACGTCACGTGCTGAGGCCGAAGGCCGAGGTGTCATGAGCGCAGCCAGTAACGGGGTTGACACGTGAAGCGTGCAGAAATGTCCCTTAGTTACAATTATGATATATCACACAAAGTTCATAAAGGCTAACGGAGGCCTGGAGTTGTCGACCATCTTGAGTCTATTATCCTATTTGTAACCCGATATTTTATGTATTTCCCCCCATAAAATTATGTTTTTTATAAACTAAACCATTTAGTAGAAATTATAAGAAAAATCCTAAAAAGCATACTTTCTTTATTTTGATAACGTTTCTTTCTGAGACAAACGTGCTTCACCTATTTGAAATTAAAACACCAACAGATTGATAAAAACTAACATGAAACTAACATTAAGCATTTGTCATAAATCAAGTAATTAAAATCGGCTATGTTTTTGTATGATGTAGGAAAAGTTATCACTGGTCTTATGTTTCGTGCTGGAGAATAGATTCGTGCTGGTTGGAAAAATTAGAATTTCTGAATTCTCCAACTCTCCCCCCGTCATATAAAATATAAGTGTTAAGACGTAATATACCATACTTGGATTATCGGTTTTCTGTTCCGCCTGACGTCAGAAGGCGGAGGCCCCTCGTCACCTGCCACCTTTCACCCTTATTAATCCTTCCATCCGGCCAGCCCCACTACCGTTCAAAAACCTACTGTATCTACGTTTGTTGTGCCAACCAATACAAAATTATGCTACAAAAAAAATTACGCAATAAAAATAATGATCGCAGTTTATTAACAGGTAATAAAATAGGCCTACCAACAACGTTGTGTCGGCGTCTCATATGTAAGAATGTAATTAACTTGCGGGGGAGCTCCAGCAACATGACTATGAAGGGCGGACTCCAACCACCAGTATTACTGTGTGGTGATAAATTAAGGAAATACATATATATAACGAAAATTATAGTCGCTCATTTAAACTCGATCATGACAATCCATACACTTCCATAAACGTTAACATATTGGTATCAAATAATCAATACACAAAACATTTTCAAAACTGAATTTGTTTTGATCCCTTCCATGTTACTCGATATTTTAAAAGTTATCAAGACTGAGACTATAATTTCAGTACTCATTGCTAAACATTGGCCAACTGCCATAGTACATATCAAGTGATCACTGTTATATTTAATGAATATGTCACAATCAGATAAAAATGATATCTAACACACACAATGTAAGACACATGTAACAAAACATCAAACGTAACTGTTACATCGCGCCTTAGTTTGAAAAAAAGTGAGGAAATTATCAATTCATGATGAAATGGATACAGCACTGATAGACGAATGTTCCTTTTGATATGTGTGAACACATTTCATGGGGAGCACACAGAACAAGCAAGTGGATAAAGGGAAGTGCACAGGCGTGGAAACTAACTTGGCATACGGATAATGCGGCGTGTTTCTACTTTGTACCGACGTTTGTTTGTCTGAATCGTTATGATGTTTCATTCACTCACCATTTTCTCTCTTAAAGGTAAAGTTTACAATCAAATACGGGTTTGCTTTACAGTAGTACATAATATGAATAGTTCGCTGAATTTAATTTTAATATTCCATCGTTCTCGGTGAGTAACAGAATGATGTTCCATGAAGGAGGAAGTAATGTCGGGTGTGTAGGAGCCGTGCGAGAACAGGTGATGTTTCACAACACACCAAGTACCACACAAAGCCGAGCGCGGAAATTTAATATACATAAAGTGAATTAACCAACAAAGAAGCCCACAGAGGGTCAAAACGGAAAATGTCGTCGTCACACGAGACTCGTTTAGTGAATTACAACGCATGCAGTAAAGCGAGTAGATGTATTCTTAGTAAACTGTGGCGAATATTCTGTTCAACGATCAACTGATGAACATTATTCATTGTTTTATACTTTTATTTAAATTAATATTTTATAATTAATACATATTCAAACAGTACAATCTATATTTATAAAAGAGGATGTTTGTATATATGTATATTTATATATATATATATATATATATATATATATATATATATATATATATATATTTGAAGTTTATGCGCTGCCAAACCATCCAACCGATCGCCATGAAACTTATGGATGTTGTCCTGTATACTCCCGAGAGGGTTTCTGTAAAGTTTGATGCAGATCCGTCCACAGGATCCCGCCCCACGGGCTCCTAAAGATCCCATGTTATTCAAATGGAGAAGCTGAATTGTTTACAAAAAACATATGACTGTGTGGTTTAATGTAGTTTCACATGCCATAAGCAGATTGAAGTTCTCACAGCAACAGTACTGTATATGTTTTGATTTATTGTAGTTCTACATTTCACCTTGAGGGTGTAGCACACACTACTTTTACTTGATCGGGTGATCTGTATTTGGTGTTAACCTTTTTTCCTCGGTAATTAAAACATGTGGTGAAACGTGAAAATAAAAATTAATAATTATTTGTTTTGCAGTTTACTTTTTATGACATGCCTCCTAAAAAATCTAATATTGGTAGAAGAAGCAAAAATGCTCGAATTCTTTCACCTATTAGGTTCTAAATCAAACTCAATATTATGACCGGCGAAGCGGGCGGGTACAGCTAGTATTATTCATTATTCGTTAGTAAGACGCCGGTCGTAAAGATATGTGTCTGATGAGTGTATATGAACGTGTGAAGTCATTGTTAATAACTAAGATCGACTGTTAGTAACAATAACAGAAAGAAAGAGATATTTATTAATAGCCTAATCGCCAGAGCAACTATGGGACCAACAGTTTTACGTGGAATCCGGACCACGTAGTGTTGTTCTGATTTTCAGCTAACTGACAAGTCTGACATTCAGTTCTCTTCCCTACAGAACATCTGAACATTGATTACCATCCAACATGGACATCCCAGACTTCTCTAGTAGAGTCCACGTCGATGGCAATCATTGAACGGACACCGTGTCGATATTAAGAGGACCGATTATAGAACCTATCGCCTACAATCTCTTCCACACTTTGTCCCCAAGTAGCTGGATTACAGCACTGCGCCAGAGTGGCGGCAAAATGAGATTAGCTTAAAGTGAGCAACTTTAATCCTGAATTAGACAGGGACAAAAGATGTCCTTAGTTTCCATTATAACTCCAGCCAGACTAACAGACGTCCCTCATCTGTTCGTTTTCACCATTAAGTTGCAACGGGGTAGACAGTCATCAGTGCACTTTAATGCATTTCCTAACTGTAACACGCCAAGCAACTAATTTTACACTGACTAGTGGACAGCGCTTTTCTGAAAAATTAAGCTTTTTAAGATATGTAGAAGCTCAGCCCCGCAGGTCTTGCACTTCTATTAAGGTTATAAATTACTGAATTAAGTAATATTTTTATATGTACGATGAATTTTGATCATAAATGTTGTTGCTGAACTAGTTAGCTGATAGGCTTTGATACATTTTACATTTACTTGGCCGCGTCTTTTTCTACTCCTCCAACGCTTCCAACGTGCGTCAAATATTTATTTTCGAAGATAATGGCAATCCGATAATGTACAACATTTCAGCTTGATTTTATAGTAGAAGATGATCAAATCGTTAAGCGATATTTTGAATGTCAGAAATAACTGAAAACCTTGATATTAACAACATATTTTTAGCGAACTGTACATTTACTAATGCAATTACTGAAGAAAGCTTTGGATGGATGCATGAGTTACCTACATTATAAAATTCGAATTGCACGACTTTCTACAAAATGACGTTGTCAAGAGAAAACTAACAAACCCTTAGTTTTATAATAATATACCTAAAGAATACAATTATGAACACAATGAAATCTGTTATTTGGAGCGTAACATCATGTAAATGTCCAGCAGAGCGGTTGTAAATGGTACAATACTTCGTAGCGCGGGACTTGTACGTTCTAACAAGGAAGATACAATGCACAGCTCATATAATTTTTTCTTGGTGGAAAAAGGGGAAAACATAAAAACCTGTTTAAAAAACCTTACTTATTTTAGTATATTTGAATATAATTCCACCTCATGTCTCAACATTAATTAAGGTTCTTCCTTTCACAATAATTCAATTTCGACTTAAAAAATATGTATTTAACTAGCGAAAGAAAATCTAAGTAAAATTTCCTATGAAACTAATTGCTGGAAATTTGGCGATAGAATACTTTTAATCATACCTGCATGCATTGAGAGTGGAAGTCTAGTTTGGTGACATCAATTGAAGACGAGCAAATGATCATTTTGTATGTAACAATACCTGTGCATTGGGCCCATGTCAGTCTTCTCAAATAGAACATTTTTTATTGCAACAATTTTCAATAACTGAACAATAAATTATCCGGACAAAACAATGAGTGTATCGGAAGGAGAATACTACGTCATTATTGATTCTACTGGGGTTGGCATATCGGAAACTCTGTTCCCGTTCCATCGCCCACGCCACGGTGTGTTGACGGCAAATTTACCACGTTTTATATCTAACAAACATCATGATAAGCCGACCACACGCTATATATTAACCTATAGTAAAACTCCTCTATTATCTGAATCAACTGGTACCAGACTCCATTCGGATAGACCAACATTCGGATAGTCCAACATTCGGATAGTTGGATTTATGTCAACAAATTGTCTATTATGTTTAATTACTGTAGCCTATTTATGTTTAAATGGGACGAGAAAAATCTTAAACGTTGAAAATACCTTTGTGAGTTTTTGTTTTTCATAAACAATTTTAAAATTGGAAAACTTAAGAAATTACAGTTTTTTTCATGTCGTTGTGAAAGAAATTCGGATAATCGGTAATTCGGATATTTGGAGTTCGGATAGTGGGAGTTCTACTGTACATACAGTAATATCTATTAGAAAACAAGAATAAAATGTTAGCGTCTTATTATTTTTTTTAATTATTGCGATTTAATTCGAGTCACTGTTCATAATATATTTAAACATGAAAGAAAGTTGTGAAAAGTTTTATTTTCAGCAGGTCTAGTTAGGCCCATGTGCCGATGTAAATTTAATGTTGTATTTCTATTTATTAAATTATTTTGTTATGTTAAAACTCAGTTTTAGATTAATTAAATTTTGTATTTTTATCTACCAAATTCGTTTTATAGCCAGTATTCATTTTCTCTTTTTATAACTGTCATATATATTTTCTCTTATTGAGAAAAACTGGGGTTCCGAACAAAGCGTATTTTAACAAATTATCACTGCGCGACATGGGGGTGGGAGTTAAAACACGCATGCATTGACTACATAGTGCATATCGCTACACAATACGTACCGTACCTGACCTTGATCACAACGAAGTATGTAACTCATTAATTCTAACACCCACGAAATCTGTTTGTACTTTTTACAAGGCTTAAAATGAGGCCAAATTTTCAAGTTTGAAGAACGTCACTTAAATTGATGATTAGGTCCCTAAAAATCTGCCGGCACCATATACCTCCACTTGTGTCGCCCAGTTAACATGTTATGCACTGGTTCTGAATGAAAGTGGTAAAGAGCAGGACATTATATGACCATTCTGTTCTAGACCTTCTAGAGCGCCTTACTAGTATGCCCTACAATATATACAGTAACGGATTTACTATTATATGACCATTCTGTTCTAGACCTTCTAGAGCGCCTTACTAGTATGCCCTACAATATATACAGTAACGGATTTACTATTATATGACCATTCTGTTATAGACCTTCTAGAGCGCCTTACTAGTATGCCCTACAATATATACAGTAACGGATTTACTATTATATGACCATTCTGTTCTAGACCTTCTAGAGCACCTTACTAGTATGCCCTACAATATATACAGTAACGGATTTACTATTATATGACCATTCTGTTCTAGACCTTCTAGAGCGCCTTACTAGTATGCCCTACAATATATACAGTAACGGATTTACTATTATATGACCATTCTGTTCTAGACCTTCTAGAGCACCTTACTAGTATGCCCTACAATATATACAGTAACGGATTTACTATTATATGACCATTCTGTTCTAGACCTTCTAGAGCGCCTTACTAGTATGCCCTACAATATATACAGTAACGGATTTACTATTATATGACCATTCTGTTCTAGACCTTCTAGAGCGCCTTACTAGTATGCCCTACAATATATACAGTAACGGATTTACTATTATATGACCATTCTGTTCTAGACCTTCTAGAGCGCCTTACTAGTATGCCCTACAATATATACAGTAACGGATTTACTATTATATGACCATTCTGTTCTAGACCTTCTAGAGCGCCTTACTAGTATGCCCTACAATATATACAGTAACGGATTTACTATTATATGACCATTCTGTTCTAGACCTTCTAGAGCGCCTTACTAGTATGCCCTACAATATATACAGTAACGGATTTACTATTATATGACCATTCTGTTCTAGACCTTCTAGAGCACCTTACTAGTATGCCCTACAATATATACAGTAACGGATTTACTATTATATGACCATTCTGTTCTAGACCTTCTAGAGCGCCTTACTAGTATGCCCTACAATATATACAGTAACGGATTTACTATTATATGACCATTCTGTTCTAGACCTTCTAGAGCGCCTTACTAGTATGCCCTACAATATATACAGTAACGGATTTACTATTATATGGCCATTCTGTTCTAGACCTTCTAGAGCGCCTTACTAGTATGCCCTACAATATATACAGTAACGGATTTACTATTATATGACCATTCTGTTCTAGACCTTCTAGAGCGCCTTACTAGTATGCCCTACAATATATACAGTAACGGATTTACTATTATATGACCATTCTGTTCTAGACCTTCTAGAGCGCCTTACTAGTATGCCCTACAATATATACAGTAACGGATTTACTATTATATGACCATTCTGTTCTAGACCTTCTAGAGCGCCTTACTAGTATGCCCTACAATATATACAGTAACGGATTTACTATTATATGACCATTCTGTTCTAGACCTTCTAGAGCGCCTTACTAGTATGCCCTACAATATATACAGTAACGGATTTACTATTATATGACCATTCTGTTCTAGACCTTCTAGAGCGCCTTACTAGTATGCCCTACAATATATACAGTAACGGATTTACTATTATATGACCATTCTGTTCTAGACCTTCTAGAGCGCCTTACTAGTATGCCCTACAATATATACAGTAACGGATTTACTATTATATGACCATTCTGTTCTAGACCTTCTAGAGCGCCTTACTAGTATGCCCTACAATATATACAGTAACGGATTTACTATTATATGACCATTCTGTTCTAGACCTTCTAGAGCGCCTTACTAGTATGCCCTACAATATATACAGTAACGGATTTACTATTATATGACCATTCTGTTCTAGACCTTCTAGAGCGCCTTACTAGTATGCCCTACAATATATACAGTAACGGATTTACTATTATATGACCATTCTGTTCTAGACCTTCTAGAGCGCCTTACTAGTATGCCCTACAATATATACAGTAACGGATTTACTATTATATGACCATTCTGTTTTAGACCTTCTAGAGCGCCTTACTAGTATGCCCTACAATATATACAGTAACGGATTTACTATTATATGACCATTCTGTTCTAGACCTTCTAGAGCGCCTTACTAGTATGCCCTACAATATATACAGTAACGGATTTACTATTATATGACCATTCTGTTCTAGACCTTCTAGAGCGCCTTACTAGTATGCCCTACAATATATACAGTAACGGATTTACTATTATATGACCATTCTGTTCTAGACCTTCTAGAGCGCCTTACTAGTATGCCCTACAATATATACAGTAACGGATTTACTATTATATGACCATTCTGTTCTAGACCTTCTAGAGCGCCTTACTAGTATGCCCTACAATATATACAGTAACGGATTTACTATTATATGACCATTCTGTTCTAGACCTTCTAGAGCGCCTTACTAGTATGCCCTACAATATATACAGTAACGGATTTACTATTATATGACCATTCTGTTCTAGACCTTCTAGAGCGCCTTACTAGTATGCCCTACAATATATACAGTAACGGATTTACTATTATATGACCATTCTGTTCTAGACCTTCTAGAGCGCCTTACTAGTATGCCCTACAATATATACAGTAACGGATTTACTATTATATGACCATTCTGTTCTAGACCTTCTAGAGCGCCTTACTAGTATGCCCTACAATATATACAGTAACGGATTTACTATTATATGACCATTCTGTTCTAGACCTTCTAGAGCGCCTTACTAGTATGCCCTACAATATATACAGTAACGGATTTACTATTATATGACCATTCTGTTCTAGACCTTCTAGAGCGCCTTACTAGTATGCCCTACAATATATACAGTAACGGATTTACTATTATATGACCATTCTGTTCTAGACCTTCTAGAGCGCCTTACTAGTATGCCCTACAATGTATACAGTAACGGATTTACTATTATATGACCATTCTGTTCTAGACCTTCTAGAGCGCCTTACTAGTATGCCCTACAATATATACAGTAACGGATTTACTATTCATTCTTTTTTCGAAATCAGCCTGATTCATAATTAACTTTTAAAGAAAGTTCAATTTAAATTAATTAATTACAACAAACAAGTTATCTCATCAAAAAAGAAGAGAAAACTGCTGCTAAAACGAACGTTCCAGCCATTTAACAGTACGTGGGTAATCTCACTGCTATCCCGGTGGTGAATCACGACGGCGATTGTGTAGCGAAATACACCGGAATTACGGCGCGCGCGCCCAATCGGCTGTGGCATGAGTCTACAGACACTTCTTGTGCCTCCTTCCGCGATCCGCTGACGTGCCCTTGCCTTCGTGCCTGACAGCATGTGTCATCTTGCATACTTTTTAATTTTTTAAATTAATTCTTCACTCGCCAGTTCACATGGGCCCACAGGCGTGTGCGTGCACTTTATTCAACGAGTGAAGTACCGACCGTTGGCTCAGTGGGGATTCGAACCTTGAAACTTGCCCTCCACAGTCCGAAACCTTAAGCCACCACGCCGGCAATATAAATCTATTAACATTACTTCAATCACATGAATACAAATAACTAACTATACAAAGATGTAAAACAGTGTTAATATATCTGTGGTTTGTGGACAGTCCATTAGGCAGCGCGTCACCGACTCGCCTTTTGTTGACAAGTCAAAACTACTATCGGCGCAGAAATTATGTGCACCCGAGTTTGAAGTTGTTTTTTAAGGAACTAAGAGGTATAAGAAAAATTTACTCACACCGCTGTTTTTCTCGTTTAATTAATTTTACGTTACAAAATATGCATTTAAAAATGTTATTTGGCCTAAAAATCATTTTTATACGAGTTGGAACAAAAAAGTTCAGTACAGAAATTTTAACTAGTTTGCACTATACTGTATATGTCATGAAGGCAGTTGACATTTGGAATAAACATAATTATAAAAGATTTCTTTATCGTTTCTGTCAAAACTATTTGAGGTTTTTATTATATAATTGAGAATATATTTCACTTCAATTTCATTAGTAGACATTTCTGTGTAAAAACAGCAATTTTCAGTAAAACACAACACAAAAACGTTTAAAAATCCAGGTCAGTAACTAGACGGGCGATTGTCGCCGGTGTGTGCGGAGAGGTTAACACCTGTACGTTACATCGCCTGCAAATCTCTGACATGCACCAGAGTTTTAAATCGGCGGCATTCTAAAAATCCCCGTTCGTCCAGTGCGCGCGCTCTCATTTAAAACTAAGTTGCAGAGATTGGCCTTTTATCACTACTCTCCGTTCACACTTTTGTTGAGACTGTGTGGGCTATGGACGGTCGCCACGCTACTGTCTATCCTAAATACATCACATATAAAAAACGACGTTTTATATCGCTCTTAGTGTAGGCCTAACTGTCATCGATAGTGGGAATCATAATTCAAGTAAAATGAATTTAAAATTAATTAATATCGACAGCAGAGTATTTATTATATTATAATATCTATTACAGTAACTGTATTTAATAAAGGCAACATAATTTGTCATTAATTTATTAAAATTGAAAACACTAAAAAATATGAGCATAAAAAATCAAACAAAACAATAGACACGTTATATAATACTCGTAAGATTTATTTTATTTGAAAATGACGAAAATTGTTTTTTCAGTAACTATTTTTTGTAGTTATAATCAGCTTTGTAAATTAAAACAACATTACAGATTTATTTTATATATTTTTTTAATATTTGGTAATTTATTACAACGCACAAATTGCTAACAAAAAACTACTTAAAACTAACGTAGAAGTATGTTTGTCTGATATAAATTCAGAATCTGTGAATGTTTTGTACTTGGCTAGTAGCGCGGAAGCTCCAATAGCATGGGCAATTCAGCGCCCACAGTCTCAACTAAAGTGTGAACGGAGAGTAGTGTGCACCTAGCCTCACTGAATAAATATAATGAATTGGTGGGTGAATATAATTTGTATGAATACTTATAAAAATGATAATTGCCTACGTCCGTCGGTATTGTTGTGCACGAAGGTTGGTTGGAGGTCACAGTGATGAAAGCCCAAATCTCATTGATTCCAGATCTGCCAACTGAAGGAAATTACTGATACGTACAATAAATTTATGCTATTGCAAAATCATTTTTCAGCAATACAAAAGATTTGATTGAACCCACATTTTCTTCAGCAACCAGTTGATGAATACACATGGTAAGAAATATTTCTGCTCTGGAAGCACAAGGATTTAGCGACGTGTGTAACCAATGAAATATTTATCTACTAGGACTCCCCCTGCACGCATCGCGTGCCAACCCCGACACCTCGGCCTCCGGCTATAAAATGTTACTACAAATAATAATAGATTAATAATAATAATTAATTATTATTATTATTATTAATAATAATAATTAATTAATAATAGTAAATATAAAAATCACAATATTCAATTTATTTACAGAATCTCACTCACATTACTTGTGTTGTTACCTATTTATTAGTATAACTAGAGGACACCCCGGCACGCTTCACGTGCCAACCACGACGTTCGCTGTGCTCGCAAATAAATAGATTAACCGTTTAATGCAAAATCACAATATTAAATTTAATTACAGTATCTCACTCTACTACTTGCGTTGCACCTATTTATTAGCATAAATAATACCCTGTAACAGGTCCACCAAATTGATAGGTAAATTAATTAATCTAAATAAACAATAAATTATTACGTAAATGAAAAGGGACATATTTAATTAAAATAAATAACCAATATTTAGCGAATGTTCAAATAATATTCAAAAATCACTGCAAGCGAGTGATAAGACCACCCAAGAAGACAGACAGGAGAGGGGCGTCTATATTTGAGATACAATGACAGATGTTTTCTAAGAATTGAACGAACAACGTGCCTTATTCATTGTCGTAAACAGACAAGCGCCATCATGTCACCAAAGGACGAGTCCAAATGGTAACCGAAAGGGGAGGCACTAGAACCAAATAAAGGACGAATCCAAATAAAGTGTCTAGTAACAAAAAAACCCACGGAGTGCAGCACGGTACGGGCGAACAGTATACGATATGGGCATCGACCTCGTGGTATAACCGGAAGGTCTACACTCTAAAAACCCAAGACCCATAGCTGTACCGGAAGAGAAAGTAAGAGTGGGGGGATTCGAATTCAACGGTTAAGAGACGTTTCTCTCCCCATTAAAAGTCAGATCATAGAACGTGAAGGATGTCATCATCCATCGACATCCCGCGATTTCGTGCATGTAGATTTTTTATTCGATGAATTTATTAAAATTCAAATGTAGTCTTGTCTTTTAAAATCATTTTTAATAAAGATAAACAAATAGTGCTTTACGATTTAATATCAGATTAAAATATGTGTATTAAGAACACGATATAGTCTATTAAACCACGCGGTTGAACTTCAAGACTACAAGGACACTCAGCTAAGTTTTACTGATAATTTAAGTTATAATCTAGAAATCAATTATCAACTTTTTAAATAACATTGTTCTGATTGTCATTTTTAATATATTGAAATTGAATTTTTATTGTAATGCAAATACTAACAAAGCAACGTAATGATCTTGAATAATGTAAAATAAATTAAATTTTGTAAAGTAACTTTTGTTTCATTATACTACGTCATCTCACCGAATTACCCGTTTTAGACCCTGAGAAAAGAGATTTCATAAAAAGAATTCAAAGAAAAGTTAATTTGTTAAATAATTTAATTGAATAAATTAAGTGAAGTAATTAATGTAACGACCTCTTAAAGGCAAAACGTTACAGAATGGCGCGCACAACGTGAGACGACGTAATATAAGTAGTAAATTTTAATCTATAAAAAAAAAAAAATACTTGAAATAAAGAATACATAATTGAAAAGTGTTATAGGCTAGGCTATATAATACCTTTAATAGACTATGTTTGAATTTGTTGAATAAATAAATCAAAATAATAGATACAACATGGATAGGCCAAGCGTAAAAATGGAGGTCACACTGTCCAGTATAATGGACATGTTATTAAAAATAAATGAAAATATAGTAAAAATAAACACTAAATATGATAAAATGATTAATAACCTTGATACTAAACTTGATAAAAGTAAGGAGAATAGTGTTGTAAATGAAGTAGAAAATGAGGGAGATAGGAATAAAACTATCAAAGTAAATAATGATAAGGACAGCCTACTGCCCAATAAAATAGAGTTGCTGCTAGAAGCGAATAACAGCATAAATACCAAACTTGACAAGAGTAATGTTAGGTTAGGTGGAAGCAGGGCCGGCGCGACCCTATAGGCGAACTAGGCGACTGCCTAGGGCGCCGACACTCCAGGGGCGCCAGAGAAAAAATCAGAAAAACCAGTTTTAAAGGAAAACTTTTTTGGGGTAAAATAATTTACTGCAAATTTGTTGATGATAAAAGTAAAACAAAGAAGTTGAGTTTTAATTGACGCAAGGTATTGTTGGTGGGAATTGCAAAGTTACGTCCTTGAGTGTGACTGTGAGTAGTGGTGTAGTTAGCACTGTGAGAAGTTGCACGAAGCATTAACCTTGGTGACTTGGTGTCATCGTTTGCAAAGAAAAAAGCAAGAAAACAAAAGTTTTAATTGTGTTCATTTATTAATGTTTATAAATTTTTGCTGTAACTTTTCACTGTTATGATTAAATAAAGTGTTAGTTAATCATTATTATTGTAGTTTGTTTTGAGCCTAAATTTTCAAATTTTGGTTAAGTTAACAATCAAATATGTTCAAAAATACGTGTTACATATTAAATAGAATTCTGAAGAAATATTTTGAAAAATACAGACATTTAAACATGCACTGAGTAGTAAGGTCTTCATTTTTGTCATCAAAGTACCCACATTCTTTGATCCCGTGCTTAGCAGTCAAAATTTTCTGGACATTCTCTTATACAGGATTATATAAATTAAAAGCTTACTTAAAAAGCCTATTTTAAAACAGAATGCCAAATTGAGTCGTGTTTGATATAATTTTCACTGTTTTTCTTTAACGTAAAATAAAAAAAAAGTACACCCCAAATAAAACTAATACTGTATGTGTATGTGACGTGTAACTAAGCTGTCACTGGTTTGGATTTACGAGCAGGGACCATTATGAATGTGTTCGGAGTACAATAGGGGTCCACAAAATCAGATAAGATGTTTGGGTCGTTGGTTTAGTGTACGGGTTTTAAAGGGGAGCTGGGATGAGGTAGTTTTTTATCACTATAAATATAAATAGGGGCGAAATAAAAAATTTTTGCCTAGGGCGCCGTAACCTCTAGCGCCGGCCCTGGGTGGAAGAAGTGTGAAGATTAAAGAAGCAAGTGAGGATGTAATTAAGTTAAATGATAAACTTAAATTGAACATTAATGAGCCTATAAAAAATGTCAATGATAGGACAAGCCATGCTAAAGACAATATTGTCAATAAAATTGGAAGAGTAAAAGTGTACTTTGGTGCAGCAAAGGAGTTAAATGAAAGTAGTGGTAGCAATAAAGTAAAGGATCAAGATAGGGAATCAACTATCAAAATAACTAATGCCAAGAATAAACTAGATAAAATAAATAAAACTTTGCAAGCTAAACACATAAAAATAAATGTGAAAACCACTAAAGTAGGCTCTGAACTAAGCAGTCAAATGAATAGGCCTAGTGTAAACCATGAATTCAAGAAGCAAATAGGTCATCTACAAAACAATGTGCTAGATGATAAAATAGAAAAAATAAATAAAGCTTTGGCAGTATGTAATATTAACCTTGAAAGTAACATAAATGAATTTAACTGTCAGAAAGATGCTAAACTAAAGACAATCAGAAATAGGCTAAAAGAACTGAAGGACTTCTTTGAGTTTGAGATGACTATCATAAATAAATACTGGGGAATAAACAAACAAAAGGAAGTTGAAAATGTAATGATGGGGGGTGAAAACTTTGATGTAGACATGGTTGACATTGTAAACCATGTGATGAGGTACTATAATATCTCTTGCTTCTCAAACTTTAAATATAAAAAGAAAAAACTTAAACCAGTGCTCTCGGATAACTACATTTGCTCAGAAAACTAAACCGTAAACTTAGCTGTTCACTGAAAAATACTTAGAAATAATAATAAATAAATAGTAATTGAAACAATATAACTTTAATGATAAGGGGGGTTGTATAAAAATAAAGAAAGAAAATGTAGAGATAATATTTTAATAAAAGAATATTTAAAGATGTCATTTAATAACAAACAAATAATAGGGCTAGATGAAGAATTGTAATATTGACAGTAAAGTGAATTTGTAATTAAACAGGAGATTTAAAGATAACATTGAAATAATATGACATTCATGTTAAACTAAGATGATAAATAAATATCTTTAATGGTAAAATGACTGTTAAAAGAAAAATATCTACAAATGTCATAATAGTAAATATATGGTAGGCCTAATTAAAAAATTTGTGAAAAAGAATAATAACCAGAGAGTTGTTAATGAATATGAAAGATATTAAATGATTTAAATGAAACTTTGATAATAATATGTGTTAAATGAATATAACACTAATAATAAAATGATTTTTAGGTGAGAACGAGATAGTTTGAGGAGATGTTTTATAGTAGCTTGTTTTATAATCCATGAATATTTATATTGAATATTTTAAAATAATAACCTGATAAATGAGTAAAACTAGAAAGAAGTATGGAGATTTACTAAAATATATTGTTGCCATAACCCAGGTATACATAAATAAAATATGAACCAAATAATAATGCAATGACTAGGTTCACATAAAATGAAATAGGTGAGATAGGCCTATCTGGTAAAACTTTGTATGATAACTGGTTAATGCTAAACAATGTTCTAATGACTTGTCAATGTTTATGCTAAAAATGATTTAAATAATAATATGATATGACTCAAGGAAATGTTAGAACATGATGAAGTAAATAAAGTATAATGTAATACTTTGCTTTTGTAACTCTTGAATGTTGACATTGAATATAATCCAAATACACACATTGTGTATACTCTGTTGAAATAATGAAAGGAGAATTTCTTAACAATACTGTGTTATTGTAATTTGTTTGTACTCACATTGATATGACTTAATGAATATAACAATAATGATTCAAGGATGTGTTTAACTAATATGATGGAAGGAGATGTTGAGAAATATTTTACTATAATAACTTGTTTGTGTCTATATTGGAAATAATCGGATGAATGTAATTCTGATACTGAATATGATGATTAATGTGAAACTAGATGAATTTAGGAGAGAATAGGATGACAGATAATTCTTACAATTTATGTATGTTGATGTTGAAATGACTCAAGTATGTACATTGTATATGCTATTATAGATGTTTATGATGTTTAATCATCATAAGAATTTTATGAAGGGAGAATAGCCAGTGATTAATAGCAGTACGATTCGACCATAATTTCAACTAGTCACTTTCTAAATTCTAAATTCCTTAACGCCAAGTATCCTGTTAATCACACAATGGCACAATATATCAGTTTAAGGTGTTGGTCAGCCTTGACAACAGAGTCTAAAAACTAAAAGCTTATAGTGATCTGTAGCATGGCAAGTCCCCATTTACCAAAGTCATGTTGCGGACACCAATAGATTAGTAATTTAAAAAAAAAAATATAACATAGTAAAGGTATAGATTGAGACATTGTAGATGTGTTATGATAATTTTGTTAGTAAACTGTTGTACTAACATTGGTGTAGACAATGAGTGATAGAAATCACAATTTAATATGATTATAATGTAATGACAATGTTTGATGATAATATATTGCAAATGAATTTTATTTTGTCATTGATGCAAATAATAAGTGATGGAATTTAAAAAGTTTAACATGAGTAAAATATAATTGAAAATATGAGTAATTAATTTTATATCAATAATGAACAACCAATAATGAGTTATTTGAAAATTTTCAAACTTAATAATGATAATTAACTTCATTTATGTCAATCTGAAATATGTCAAAGCAACATTAGTAGATATATAAATAATTAAAGTTTTGTATACAAGTAATATGTGTGTATACACAAGCAATAATAGACAATATGAAAAATGATTGAACATGAGTATGTTTAAATGTTTGTAAATAATTTTTTACTTCAATTAATTACAGATGTAATTAAAAACAGGCTATTTCTATAATTAACAGCCTGTGATTGAATTATGTTATATGTATTATTTATTACAAAAGGTAATCAAAGTGAAATGACAATCAGGTAAAATGATTGTGAACTAGAACCAGTGACAACTAGAACATTTTGTGAAACATGGACACGAATGGACATGAGTGCCAGTGGTGTCGCAGAGGGGGGTCGGAGGACAACGGCGTACCATGCAGAGATCCATGACGCGGTGGAGCTGTCAGTCCAGGAACGCACCAGGTGGTGGTGACTCATCCCATTGACACGGATCTACAACACTCCCATACACTAGGACAACAGCACATGTTCGAGAACAACAACTCGTACATCAACCAGTTGGCTACATAAAGACAATCTTTGCTTTGCTATTTATAGTCTCTCGAGACCCATATACTTGTGAATCAGATATTCACTGAACTTAATTGTAGTGTTCAAATATTTGAAACTTAAAATGAACATGAGTACCAACCAGTGTAAAACTTTTCACGTGGACCGTTTCCAGTTTTATAAAAGTGAGTGACTGTTTTTAAGCTTTTGTCATAATAAGCAATAACTTCTGAAGAAAACCAATATTCTACAAGAACACTTACAATGTTCCAGAACCCTGGCCCATACTTGAACACTATGGTGTTGTAAATGAACTATCCCAAAGTACGTGCAGTGACATCAGACCCACTGGCGTAGCAACAACTTGACAACATGTCCCAAAATAATAAATAAAAACAAAATATGATATAAATGTGTATTAAAAGGTAATAATAATTAATAAATGATATATAACAAATAAATAACAAAACAAGAAGTATAAATAATTTATAAATAATAAATTTGTAACAATGAAAAGATGACAATTGTATTCAACAATAATTTTCTAATATGCATCAACAAATATGTAGGAATGGATATTAATTCAAACAATAATGTAACTTCCTTGAAATAATTAAAATGTTTTTTATGATGAGCTAATAAATAATAATAATAACTTGCATCAATGACAAAGAATTATGTAATGTATTTGTTGGTTAGTGAACAATGTATAATACAAACTATTCTTGTATTAACATAGGATTTGATAACTTATTGTTGTTAATCAATACTTGTATATAATTTGATGATATGTGTACTATGTATTTCTGATACACAAGGTATCGTTTTGTTTGATAAACTTGGTTCAGAACTAATGAATTGCACTCCAAATAAATAATAAGTATAACTCAATGACTTATTGTGTTTAAATATAATGATGTATCAATTTAAGAATGTATTAAGTAATTTAATGACTAGTTAATAATTATGAATGTATTTGGAAGATATTTAATGAGTAGTATCTGACTTGATGATGTTAAGATTTGTTTTAGATGTGATGATTTATTGGAGAATGTTAAAGATTGTATAATGGTTTGAGAATATATTTGAAAATTTGATGATTGTTTAAGGACGGAGAATTTACTTGTAAAAAATAAAAGATGGATTAAGGATTGAAATAGGGTATAGTAATTAAAGAAGGGTTAATGGATTGATAATAGGTTACGGAATTTAAAAACGGACAAAGGAATGAAACAGGATTTTAGCAATAAAAGGAGGGTTAATGGAATGAAAAAAGGTATAGGAACTTAAAAATGGGAAATGGATTGATAACAGGTTACAGCATTAAAGGAAGGGTTTAAGGGGTTGATTATGGATATCAGTAATTAAAGACGGTTAATGGAATGAAACATGATTTTAGAGTTCAAAGATGGTTTAAAGGATTGACAATGGGATTAAATATCTAAAAGGTGGTTTAATGGTTTGATAATAGAAATTTGCATTTAAAAACGGATTAAAGGATTGATGTCGAAGTTGAGAATTTAAAAATGGTTAAAAGAGTCGAGAATTTAATTGAAATATATGACCGGGTATTGAAAAATGACTGACAAATTAATATAGGATGTTGATGAAATACTTAAATAAATAAATGATGATTCATTTATAAATTGATGAACTATATAACATGTTATGGTGATGAATAGTCATATGATTTTAATGATGATGTTAAGATATGATAACTGTAAGTAAGTGAATGATTGATTAATTTTGAAATGTAACCTAGTAACTGATGACTTATATTTTGTTGATTTTGATATATGACTTGTGTATTTTGATGGGTGATTTCATATTGTGGAATGAGTCATTGATTTTAAATAAGAACTTGTATAATTTTTGATGATGTAGTGATCTTAGTTGTATAAATTTTGAAATGGTATTTAGCAAATGAGATAATTTGTCAATGAATACTAATCATTTAATGATTAAAAAGAAATCATAATTTAATGATTAATTAATTTTGATAAATACTTATATAGAACTTAAAGATGTATTAATTGTTGTTGTATGAATTTCAGTATGTAATGTATAATTTTGTTTGATAATTTTTAATCCAAGACTGATGGATTTTTGATTGACAACTTGTAATAATTAAAAATATATTAACTTTTTATGAACAATTATGTACAATGAAATGAGTTGTTAAACTTTTGATTTATAAATTATAGAATTGTTAGTTAACAATTTTGATTTATTGGATTACTGTTTGATAAATGTAACTTTTGAATTATTGATTTTTATTGATAACTGTGTAGGATGTGAATTTTTTGAATTTTTAAATCATAAGTGACTAATTTGTAATTGATAATTTTATGATTTATTGAATTGTAATTGATTAAATTGTATTAATGATTTAATGGACTTATTTTGATAAATATGGATTCTTAAATGTTGATAAGGAGATAATAATGTATTGCCATAGAATATGTAATCTGATATTGAATTATAGAATAGTTAACAGACTTAATTTACTAGATGTAATAAGTGATGTAAAACTAAAACTTATCTGAGGAACAATCGACAATTTGGCGAATCGTGTTTAAAATCAAGATTTTTTGACTCGCGTTACACACACATCGCAAAAAATCGGGGGGTACTGTAACAGGTCCACCAAATTGATAGGTAAATTAATTAATCTAAATAAACAATAAATTATTACGTAAATGAAAAGGGACATATTTAATTAAAATAAATAACCAATATTTAGCGAATGTTCAAATAATATTCAAAAATCACTGCAAGCGAGTGATAAGACCACCCAAGAAGACAGACAGGAGAGGGGCGTCTATATTTGAGATACAATGACAGATGTTTTCTAAGAATTGAACGAACAACGTGCCTTATTCATTGTCGTAAACAGACAAGCGCCATCATGTCACCAAAGGACGAGTCCAAATGGTAACCGAAAGGGGAGGCACTAGAACCAAATAAAGGACGAATCCAAATAAAGTGTCTAGTAACAAAAAAACCCACGGAGTGCAGCACGGTACGGGCGAACAGTATACGATATGGGCATCGACCTCGTGGTATAACCGGAAGGTCTACACTCTAAAAACCCAAGACCCATAGCTGTACCGGAAGAGAAAGTAAGAGTGGGGGGATTCGAATTCAACGGTTAAGAGACGTTTCTCTCCCCATTAAAAGTCAGATCATAGAACGTGAAGGATGTCATCATCCATCGACATCCCGCGATTTCGTGCATGTAGATTTTTTATTCGATGAATTTATTAAAATTCAAATGTAGTCTTGTCTTTTAAAATCATTTTTAATAAAGATAAACAAATAGTGCTTTACGATTTAATATCAGATTAAAATATGTGTATTAAGAACACGATATAGTCTATTAAACCACGCGGTTGAACTTCAAGACTACAAGGAAACTCAGCTAAGTTTTACTGATAATTTAAGTTATAATCTAGAAATCAATTATCAACTTTTTAAATAACATTGTTCTGATTGTCATTTTTAATATATTGAAATTGAATTTTTATTGTAATGCAAATACTAACAAAGCAACGTAATGATCTTGAATAATGTAAAATAAATTAAATTTTGTAAAGTAACTTTTGTTTCATTATACTACGTCATCTCACCGAATTACCCGTTTTAGACCCTGAGAAAAGAGATTTCATAAAAAGAATTCAAAGAAAAGTTAATTTGTTAAATAATTTAATTGAATAAATTAAGTGAAGTAATTAATGTAACGACCTCTTAAAGGCAAAACGTTACAACCCTAGGGTTTTACTTAACCTTTTTCAAACTTGTTCAATTTATTTTTTCTTGTTTAACAGCTGAAGATAAAACTCATAGTATAATGTTAAAAATGCATTAATCACAAAGCAGCTTTGTTATGTGGGATCAATAGTACAATGTTAAACATACAAAATAAACATGTTTATTCATTTACAAAACAGCTGTTATTAATTTACTAAAATCAACCTAATGTTATCCTTATGGAACAATCTTTAAGGGGTGGTTTCTACCCCTTATGAGTACTTTACCAATATGGAAATACTTTAGTTGTCCTATTTAAGACCTAAAGAGACAGTATACAAAATTGCAGCTCTCTACCTACATGGGAAGTTGGAGAATTAGTGATGAGTGAGTGAGTCAGTCAGTCAGTGAGGGCTTTGCCTTTTATAGGTATAAAGATGATATTACTTAGCATATTTAAATTGTTTACATTTCATTTGTTTTTGTTATGATTAATTAAATCTATATTTATAAAAGAGGATGTTTGTATATATGTTTGAAGTTTATGCGCTGCCAAACCATCCAACCGATCGCCATGAAACTTTAGGATGTTGTCCTGTATACTCCCGAGATGGTTTCTGTGAAGTTTGATGCAGATCCGTCCACAGGGTCCCGCCCCACGGGCTCCTAAAGATCCCATGTTATTCAAATGGAGAATCTGAATTGTTTACAAAAAACATATGACTGTGTGGTTTAATGTAGTTTCACATGCCATAAGCAGATTGAAGTTCTCACAACAACAGTACTGTATATGTTTTAATTAATTTACCCTCTTGCACTCATTTAATAAACAAGATTTTTTCTATAATTCTTTTTATTGCTTTATTTTGGTAGGTCAATGAAAAATGAAAGGCGAGACAACGTTCACCGGGTTCAGCTAGTAACTAAAATAACTGCATTAGATTACAATTAATTGAAACCTTCAAATCCAGTCTAGCGGAATCCTATTATGGAATATGAATAAAGCCATGCTTACATCCTTCCTTGGTTTATCATTATGAAAGATCTAACTTCTTCACTATAAAAAACACCATTGTTTATATTCCAACAGCTGTTTAAACATTTTGGAGGTTATTATTTACATTTGAACAGCTGTTCGGTTCGGTTCATTTAAATCTCTCCACATGTTATTCTTATGGATAAAACACCTACTTTGAGGGGTTTCCACACCCTTCAGGGTGAAAATACTGAAGAATTAAGACCATATTGCACCACTACGAAAGAGGCAAATTTTTTGACACCTCAACCGTTTAAATTGGTCAAGAAATAACGGAGGAGTTGCTTGACAAAAAACGGTTTCACGCATTATATATAAAGGATTATCTATCCACGTGTAACCCAGGTACGTGGAAGCCACGAGTGTGGGTTTCTCAGTATACTTGACTTGGCTTATATGACTGACAACATGAATATTTCCCACAACAGTTTATACTGTATAACTGAGTATGACATTGAGTAATTTGCAATGTAAATTTTACGAAATAATCACAAAACATAGTGGTGTACCTGATCATACTGTGTGATTTTTACATTCATTTATAAATTTTGCTTAGGTAACCTATCCATATGTGAGTTATATAATTATTATTGTTTTTTTTTTTTTACAACTTGAACCCTAGTAAACAAAATAGAGAAAATTCAACTATTTCTGTGTGGTTTAGTTCGATGTATAATCTTTTCAGTCCAAAACAATAATGAGCGACTAAGTACTATTTGAACAAGTACAAGTTTTCTGACTTGCAACTTTTCAACAACCAGGATAAAGAAGATAATCTGTTGAGCGTTTTTGATAAAACAACACTACATATTAGATAAAACAGACGCTAAATTCTCCGAATCAACAGTCTCAGTATGCATTTAATAAAATACATAATAATGCGTACGCTGAGCAGATTAAAAATATTTATTTATTTTTTAGTAAAGGATCAACTAACAATTTCTGCTAAGTAAAGAGTGGTTTTTATTTTAGTAACTACTTAATGATGGATATTAATTGACAGCTGTTTTTAATATCCATCATTAAGGAGGGAGAAAGAGTTCAAGCAAGATGCTATACTAGAGGAAAGCCTAAGTCGAAATTTGGTGTAATAATTGGAAAAAAGTAACATATTTATATTTAGTAAGATTATATAGTGGTGATATTTGGCGGAGACATGTTAACAAACTGTTAAGCTCAAAATTTAAGGGGGAGGAATGATGTATATTAATTGACAGCTGTTTTTTATCGTCCATAAAAAAATTTCAACCGGAGAGAATATTTAGGTGCATCGGTTGCGTTAGGCCGCTGTCACACTATCCGGTTTCGCCGCTCCGGCTAAACGGGTCCGGTTCAGAGGGATGGCCGCTGTCACATAGTTCCGGCGTCGCCGCATCAACCGGATCATGCTGCAGCATGGAGAGATGACGGGACGACCGCACAAAGGTTAGAATACATTCAGTCACCTTGTACGGTTGTGCCGTGCGGTTCTTACAGTTTTCCCCCTTTACGATATAAATGTACTGTTCTTTTTTTTTCTATCCTTGGCTAACGTCGTGCCAATTTAAACTATTTTGGTAGTTATTTTAAACTAATTAGGAATATATTGGATGACAAAGTGGGAACCAAACTGTTATATTACACTGTACATATCAGTAATGCATATGTCATATTTACCCTAATTTTAATTCTATTAAATGTGTTCATAAAGAAATAATATTGATAAAGAAATATAGTAAATATGAGTAACTTATTTTGCTGTACACATAAGTGAAAATGAAGCTGAGGTGATAATAAGACGAAATAACAACCAATTATTTAATTCCTAACCAATTCATTTCTCACGTTTTTTCCTCTACTTCGAGGGCTTCTTCCAAAATTCCACATGCTTTCAAAGGGGTGGGTTTGCGTATCTTCAAAATAATACCGTCTCTTTGACGAACAAAATTATGCAAAATACAGCACGCTTTAACTATTGTATACAAAAACTTTGGCTGTACAAGTATAGGTGTCACTCAGCTTCATTGCGGCGACGCAGGATTGTCATCCTGCCAAACCGCGTTCTTCTCAGCTGCATGTCGCCAAACCATACTGAGTTCATATCACAACACAGCTGAGTTAAAGGCTACACGGATAACGCGAATGGCCAGGTGACTGATGACGCCATTGACCTTGGCCAACAGATGACTCACTCCACTCCACACAGTGACGGGTGCGCACACCAAGATTAAGTGTGGATTGCTCCAACGTGAACCTCTCAAGAATTTTTGTTCTTCAAAAAAGAGCGGTTCGAATAATCGCAAAACTTAGGCAGAGAGAGTCGTGCAGAGCAACATTCAAAACCCTGAACTTGTTGACATTACCCTGCCTCTACATTCTTGAAACATGTCTCTTTTTTAAATCAAAATGCGAGTCCATAAGAGGTTGCGACATACACTCTTATGAGACTAGAGGCAGGGGTAACTACCGAACTGGGAAACACAGGACGGTAGCTTACGAACGATTGCCCGCACAGGCAGGTGTTCAATTTATCAACAAGCTGCCAAATTCAATCAAATGTGCTCCTACGCTGAAGGCGTTCAAATCTCGTCTGAAGCAAGTGTTGATTGCAGAGGCATTCTACAGTTCGGACGAGTTTTTGGCACATAACTGGGAGATCTAGTAAAATTGCAAGAGTAGACTGGCTGAGTGGGAAACAGTTTTTTTCTTTTTTTGAAAGAATGGGTGAGTGAATGCATGCTTATTGTATGTATGAATGTGGATCTGGATGTAAGCGTGGGTGAATAATTTTAGCTTAGTTTAAATATTTTATAGTAATGACGATTGCGATGCATTATACAAATGTAAAAATATGCAATAAAACACTTATTATTATTATTATTAAGTACGACAAAACTGAGATTAGCTTAAATACGAAGTACACATTACTGTTACAGGTACGGTACGCTTACTACCTTTCCTTGACTGCGCGACATGACATCATGCTTAACTTCCATATTTGTTATTGAAGGACATGCATAGTTTAATTTATCAACTACACACGTCTTACAGATATATCTGTTCCTTGCATAATTATGAATGGCTTAAAATAAAATATTCCTGATGATAGGGATTTTGGATCAAGTAGTTATAAGGCAGAATATAGTTGGCCGTAAACACAGTTTCTTCAGTAACTATCCCATTAAAAAAAATAAGGGATGTGATGTAAATAAATAAGGGATGTGATGTAAATAAATGTCAATTACATATCATGAACGACAAGATTAGTTCGCGAAAAATTTGATGTCACATTGTGATCTTAACTGATTTTGTTTGATTTAAGAATGAAATTATTAACAATGAATACACATCTATTAGATAGATCTGTATTCATTGTTATGTTACATTATTAACAAGATGTTGTTATGCGGTTTCTTGACATTGAATACAATCTGGATTTTTCTCCCAAATTATGAGCGAAACATTGGCTATATTTTGAGATGTGATATTTTTATCTCGAGAGAAACACGATTGTGCTGAGAAAATAGGAAAAATAACCTTCCTTCAACAAGGTACATTTTCGATAATCTAAGGTATTCACGTCACACTTTTTGACGTGCATATTTTCATGCTGAAAACGCATCTGAAAATCATTTGTCTCTTCATCAATTATTTCTCGAGAAACCTACTCGTACCTACTCGGCGAATCAAGTACCGCGGACGTATGCACGATAGTTACACTAGTTTAACGACTGAAAACTTTCGCCTGAGGAACGTCTGGCAGGCAAGGTATCTCGATTTCTTATGAAAGACATTTTAAGTGTTAGGTAAGGTGCGTGAAGTGTTATTACAGGTTAAAATAACAATTTTACGATAACACCAATGATATATTCGTAGTCTTAAGGTGATAATATGGAAAATTACATCATCCAATTCGGAAAATATATCAGATGCAAAATTTAAAAATGCAGCTTTTAAATTAATAGGGCCGTTTCCCTCCACGAAAAAACGTAAAATATTAGTTTCTATTTTCTACGATTCGCTCCGCAACAGTAATCGTATCGTAAACACCTATTCCGGAGAATCATAAGTTAGTTTTTGTGAAAAATTTGGAATTTTATGCTTTTCACAGTTAAATATGTGAAACTTTAAACGTTATTCTTGACGATTTCACATTAAAAACTCGCATTACCAACTTATGATCCGTCATAATTGGTCTTTAATAGTCATACAGCGTTCACCATAATTCATTACAATAATAAACACACAAAGTAGAGTTGAAATAGAAAATCTTTCCCGCGAATGGTAACATTGCATTGCCAATATAGGGCTTTCGACTTTCCAGCGGTGGCTTGGCGGTTTGTGAAATGGTAATTTTAGAATGAATTGGCAACAAATACGCGTTTTATAAGATTAAACCATTATATCCTCTAATTTAATCTATTTTATGAAACTGCCGACTATTGTGTGAACAAATCATGACAGTTATGGTTATTTACACCCATCATTATATACTATATTTATGACCCAACTTGACATGAGCGCTCAAGTGACGTTTGAGTGAAGTTCTGACACGCGGTGTAGTCAAGAGCTCAAGTCGTCTGGCAATCTACAACAATACATAAACAATAAGAGACTAATAGACATAATAAACAATATAAATATCCGGGATCACGAAATGTTTACAGGCACACAAAGTCTCATACTCAAACGAGCAGGTTATTGATCAGGTGTAGATAAAGAATTGAAACTTGAAAACCACACAAGGAGTTAAGGCTTGGCTATGGTTGCGGATGGTTCTGTGGTAATAGACAAGAGCGACAAGCTATGCTAGCGATCCTAGCGGCGGGAGCAGAGTATCGCGTATTTCTGCACTAATAACATCTACAGCTGTTATTAGCAAATGTCAAATAACTTTGTCTGTAAAGAGAAATATAATCTGTCATGTCACTGTTTCTATTGCTATTATTCCACTTCTTTACAAGACACAATGCAATACAACGTTAAATGTAGTGTAGTTTTAAACTCCTGTCATTAGGAGCACTATCTCCACAGCACTGCAATGGAAGTGTCGCTACTGTCTGTATAATATCGTCACAACATTGGGCGTAGCATTCCCAACCTCCTCGTAGTTCCAGCACTTGCTGTAAGAGCGCTCTGAAGTCAAGTCGCAGACTCAGTAAATGGATTAAAGTACAGTACTAACAAAATCAATTCCTACAACTTTATGAAAATATTTAGATTTACTAACTGGAAAGTCGTTTTACCAGTCAAATATCTCAAAATGACTGACATCTGCCCTTAAAAAACTGACTTCAACTTAGTGAAAAGGGGATTGTCGTATGCATTTTGAAAGTTGAAAGTGATCATAATTACAAATCCCATTGAGTTTGGGACAGGGCTTACGGTAAGACATGTTATGAAGAAAAATAAAATGTATTGAGATGGGATAACGTCTTGTATGATAGAAAAGGAACATAAGTAATATAAGTGGACTTAATTACAACACTGATCCAGTGAACACTGTTTTAACTAATCTTGAACACTCTTAAACTTGAGATATCGGTCGCTTGACGTAATTTTGGGTAGACACTTGTGATAAGGAAAGGTATCATGAAGACATCACTTCAGTCGAATCTTAAACAGTATCCAATACACATTATTGATAAAAATACGGCAATTCAATACTTTGGTTGAGTGTGAGGAAACTTGGGCGGGGATACAAAAAAATAAAGACAA
The DNA here is from genome assembly GCA_035578905.1 of Stictocephala bisonia. Classification (NCBI taxonomy): domain Eukaryota; kingdom Metazoa; phylum Arthropoda; class Insecta; order Hemiptera; family Membracidae; genus Stictocephala; species Stictocephala bisonia. Next base: position 1,741,379 of record JAQJVL010000149.1, on the reverse strand, counting down.
CTGTCAAGAGTAAAAATCTCAGTTAATGGAAAAGGACAAGAGCACCAGTAAATGATAAGAAAACTAACTGACATGATAAAGATCAGATTTAAAAGATCAAAAAAGAAAAGTTATGATGTACATTTTGCTACGTAATAAGATATCTTATAATAAGAAGCAAATTTATACTCAACTTTAATACATAATACCATTAATACATAAAGATAAAATCTAAAAGAAAATGATAAGGTCTGATTGATAAGGACGCGGGCATTTAACTGTTCAACAATTAAACGCCGTATGTTATACTGGGAACTAATTTAAATGCAAATAAAAACGTAACAGGTGTGTTTAACAGCACAACTGTTATAATCCCAAGTTAAATTTTACTTTCTGTTTGGCCAAATAGTTACTAATAGTAAGATACCAGACTGACTGAAGGCCTACTTATCATTTTACTTACAACATAGATAACTGAAGCCGGATAACACTACGGTGAGTGTAGCGTACACAAACCGACTGAGAATACCTTCAGTACAAAGATAAAGTTTGATTATTACAAGTGACAAGACTACCAAACCCTAGCAAGTCCGTGCCTACCTACCTGATAGCGGCCCCGTTTTTTGACGCCCGTGTAGAAGAAACATCGGCGACACTTGAAGTGCCTGAGGTCCTGCCATCGGCTGCGGCCGTAGCAGACCACCACCTCGGCCGGCCGCACCTGGCCTCCGCACTTGTGACACGCTACGCGCGACATCGCCAGTCACTGATAACAGCTAGCTCCCCACCTCACAGGTGTCTGCCAGCTGTGTGACGTGCTGCGCTCGCAAAGTGTGCGGCACTACTAACCGAGTCAACAATAATCTTATCACTGCTGCGAGATCATTTGGCAAATATAATTCAAATTTAAAAAAATCATTATAAGAGTGATCTATTCAGGAGATTTCCAGCCAGGAAAAAAATCAACAGGTTCTTCAAATAAAGGGGATTTTTGTTAATAGATTTTAACAATTTAAATTTTGACAAATTCGTGAATAAATGCTTAATAGTTGTTCAAATTTGTTCGGGCACTCAGTTAATTTATTTTTGTAATTAGAATAATTTAAAACACTTTTATCACAATAACAGAATGCGCTAAGCATTCCGCATTATCCATTACAAATGACACATCAAACAAAACGTATCGGAAAAATACGCAAGAACACGGTATACCCAAAAAACATTAGAGAGAACAGATCCAAGATGGCAGACTATTCCAACCCCCCCCCCCGATCGCTAAAACTTAATTAACATACAATTTTATACTAACTTACTTAACTTATCAATATCATGGTTCAACACTACAAAACATGTAATTAAGTATTTTACAACTAATTAGAATATTCACATTATGTTTTATCAGTCAAATCCAAATCACAAGACACCATTCACTGTAATAAAAGCTGTTACTACAATGCCAGGAGACAGGTTGTAGACGACAATGCCTAGTTATGTTCATTATATGACATCTTTTACTCCCCATGACTAATATTTCTGCCTAACAACGGTTTATAAAACAGTGTTTTTGGAACTGTGGCACGCACGCACGCACGCAACCACACACTGTAGCTATTTATATTTCATTGAGACATAAACATGCCTCAGAAGTATATACAATAGATAGAAACACTTGAGAAATAATTTTTTAATTTCTTTAACACATTGTTACTTTAATGCCCAGAATAAATATGCTAAAACTATCTTCATTAAAATTCAGATGTTTAGGGTTTTACTTTTTATATAGAACAGTAAAATGATTGTATTGCAAGTTAAATATTGCTAGTTGGTAATAACTAAATTTTCAATACATTATTTTATTTTAAAGAACAATTTTACAACAAACAATTTCGTGAGACATTTTGTTCACGTTACGCGAATACCCATCTTTAGGCTTTTCTGTTAATCGATTTGCATTAACTAAAAAAAAATTACAACAAAATAAATAAATAAAAACTGTGTCATTGATTTCATACCATTTTAATCTTCTGGAAATACTATAAAAAAAGGTTTACACCTCCAGCACTAACCATAAAAAAATAATCTCTGTAATAAAAAAATAATAAAAAAATAACCATAAAAAATAATCTTGTCTGATCCTATGAGGATCCTTCATTCCACCGGAGAAATTATTTTATAATACACATTTATTATATTTTTCAGTAAACACAACACATATAAGTTAGGTTGAAACGTGGCTAGTGGCTAAAACACTATGGGTAGTAGGGCCTACATCATTCAGTGATAACACATAACAACAAGGCTAAAATAAGTAGCCAGGATAAGCATCTTGATTTCATTTAATTAATTGCATTATTTAAAGATAATGAACCTACTACTTAGTTTCTCTTGGTAACAAATATAATGCCTAAAGAGTTAAGCAGTTTAACCAAACTCAATGGACAGGCTGAAGCAATTAGAGTTGAGACAGAACGTAGACAGTTTTTCCGTTTGTAAAAGTATTGATTTTGAAGTTGACCTTGACCTTAATTAACTGCAGCATTAAGTCAACCAGTTAGTGATGCCAACGAAACTGTAATAATTATAACAATTATTAAGAGAAATATTATGTAATATTACTTGAAAAAAATACATTCGGGCTGTGTATTTATGGCAGAATTTAAGAAAAATTATATATAAATAATGTTTTGAAAAGTAAATTTTAAATTTCAAGCAGTGAATAGTCATTTTGGTTTTTTATTGCACAGTCTATGCACCAATTTAAAAATAAATGATATCAATTATTAAAGTTTTAGAGATATCTCTTTGATGTAGTTTATAAGTTTTCGATTATACTAAAATTTGAAGTAGTTTTAGTTTAAATGGTCCCCGTAGATAAGTTTTTCTGTAACTTCCGGGGCTAGTGTATGTAAAATATTATGAATAACAGAAAATGAAAAAATACACTTTTAATACAGGTATTGATTAACAAGACATTTTTAATTTGACATAACATTCATTCAACACCTCTTGGACCACACTTGCATTGGACCGTCCGAAGTGAACAGTTTCCTTTTTACTGCAAACAGGTTTTTACTTAGGTACTGTGAGAACGGAAATGTTTGCATCACAACATTGTTGCAATAACCTTGAATAAAAACGAATTTTCACAAACATACGAAACACATTAACTTATGCAATATTTATGAATAACATTTATTTTTTCAGAAAATTCGTATAACATTTTACATTTGTATTTGTATACAGGGTGGGGGAAAAGTCCCACACCATCCTTGTAATTTTTAAAATAAATAAGATGGGAATTAAGAGTCTTTTACAATCTCTTTAGGTATTGGGTAGCTACTTTTAAGGTACAATTGTAATCATCTCACTCTAATAGGGGACGTCCTATCGAGGGTATCATCAATATTCTTAATTAAAGCCCATGGCTTGTGATACATCATTTTAAAGGGTATACTTTAACAAACTGAATGCCATAAATATCATCTCTATGGAGTCACCCTATCAGGAATTAGAGCAATTTGAAAATTTAAATTTTTAATATTCAAAGTGCTCTATTTTCTGATAGAGTGGTCCCCCAGAGATGCAGTTTGTGGCATTCAAATCAGTAACATACGACCTTTAAAATGATGTATTACTAGACTTAAGATTCTTAAAGAAATATTTATGGTTTCCATAATTGAAGGTAGCATGATTTTTCCATTGAATTTATACCTAATGCTACATCTCTTTAAAGGTCATATGTTGAATTGAAAGCCACACACTGCATCTCTGAGGGGATCTGAAGATAGAGCACTTGCGATGAACTCTACTAATGAACTTAATAAAGTAATTTGACGTACTATTCGACCTATGTTTTCATTCAAGATTTCCTTCTGACTCCTTGTGGGCTATTCCCCTGAGCATGAAAAAAAACTGTAGTTACTTCAAATAAATATTTATAGGTGGTAGTTATGATGTACCCAGTTTTATTTCTTTACCTGTAATCGTTCGGAAATTATTAAGGCCCTGCGGGACTTGTTCCCCACTCGGTATAATCACGGGTAGTATTATAAAACACATTATAGTGTGTTAAAAAGCCAATTCTCTTCTGTTACTGAGACTTAATCTTAAAGCAAATGTCACAAATTGGGCCTACTTTATATTACACATAAAAAAAATAAAAACATGTTCAACGCCATATACAACAATTTTACTGTTTGGTCGGTTGGAAAGTAATATATTTTTTCTAATCAATAAAACCAGACTAACCATTAAATAAATAAAAAATACCATAACCCCTTATTTAGTAAACAAAATTAAGATAAGCCAAAACTTTTTAAAAGCTTATTTTATTTGGTGATAACCACGTTTTATAAGAATCAGTTAATCAGTTAAATTTAAAGTAATGTTGAACTGGTGACTCTTTGTATATTATTCGGTATTAAGACCATTTATACTATCATCGTTATTGTAAAATCTAAATACTGTCTAAAACTAATTAAATAGTTTAATCTAATTTAGTTTAATTTAATTAACAATCAATTACTACATAACTGTTAGTAGACCGTACGAAGAAGGTTATCTTTGTTATAAAAGAGTCATAAAAGAATGCAACAATCACACAACTTGCCTTCAGACAATACGCGCAGTACGTCCGTGTGTGGTGTTGAGCGTGTGTGACGACATATTACGTAGGGACATTTATTGGCAAGTTGAACTCGGAGAAGTCTTTGAAATTCTCCTTTTGGTATTTTGTCTTTGTCTTTGTGTTTGTAACACAATTACAGCTATAAATGCGTTGATTTAAAATAAAATTTTAAAAACCAATAAACAATTGATACTTATACAAGATATGCATTTCATTATGTAACATTATATAATTTATTTTAAATTTTAAATACGGCTATGAGAAGGGAAACATCCACTACTTTGAACAGACAATGCCCGCAGTAGCTTTCATGATGTGCCACTACTTCTACGCGAGTTACGGTGGGCTGGCTGAAAATAAGTAAGTACAAACTCTTTATATTCTGTACACACTGCTGAAAATACGCTTGTTTTCTTCTTTTACTAGGCTTTCCCACAGAGAAGAAAGAAACAGAGCTCGCTTTCTTATGGCCGCGGCGGACGCTTAAGTGACAGTTATAAATATATATCAACTAATGTACACTTTTTAACATCTGTAGTAATAATTACACTGTTTATCCTTGCGGATTTGGGGAGAATAAAGGAGGGACTGACAAGGTGCTAGCCTGCAGAAATGACTACTCGACACACATTTAGCGCACTTTTGGATGCGACCTCTATTTCTTTCTTCTCTGTGTCAAGTAAAAAAAAAAGCTTTGTGCAGTGGCACATAAATAGAGATGAGCAAACGCTGAGGTAATCCGTCACAGTTGTTTTTGATTTCATAAGCCAAAGAACATCCATAGGCCTACACAACTATCACGGTTATATAGTTACTGAGAACGTCGTTTATCAACCGTCCAGATAACCATCACACATTTTGAATATACTAGAAAACAACCCAAATCAATCATAACTGATGTAAGACGTAAAGCTCATTTACGATTGGTTCATGCTATGGTCTGATTGATCGGATAGTTCCCATAATATAAAAATGGTAATTATATAGAACAGGCGCCTTGTCGACTTTTTAGCTGGACATTTAGAACATAACAAAACTAACCTGATGATTAAAAACATATGTAAACTGACATAACCTTACTCAAACCGGCACTTTTCCAGCGTTAACCCTTTTAGTGCCATAGTCATTTTTTAAGTGTTTCTCTGCCAGTGCCTGAGGATTTCTATTAATTTTTACAATGTGACATTAAATAATAACTATCTCTGTTATTTATAACACAACATTAATTATTGTCATACCTAATTAAACATAAATAAACAGTCTATTATTTATTTTTATTTATTTATTTATTCGTAAGACTCCGATCATCAAGATATGGGAGAATATGGATTTCGAATGAGTGTGATGAGTGTATATGAGTGAATGTAGTCATTGTTACAAACTAAGGCCGACTATTCCTTAGAAAGTGTCATTAATTAATAGCCCAATGACAAATGAACAGCCGGTGGTTATCAGCTGATCCTTCTCAAAATGTATTGACTCTGATTGGGATCGAACTGAGAACCGTTAGCACATGAAGCTGGGATTGAACCAACTACGCTACCGACCAATTAATAATTATTAAATATTAATAATAAATATTAAAATAACACATTAATATAGCCTTACACTACAAATGCTAATTTATTAAAATAAATTTACTAGACAAAAGTTCTATCTTCATTTTTTTTTTGGACATCCTTATGACCATGATAAAAATAGGCGGTCTTTATCATTTTTTGAACCAAAAAACGCTGAAGAATAAAAATTAAAAAGGCGATGAAAATATCACATTGTATTAGAGTCCATTACACTTATTACAGGTTGAAATCATTTCACAATCTATTTACTTCAAAAGTAAACAACGATAAGGCAGTTGAATCTACAAGTTAACCCATGAATCGTAGCAAGTCGCTCTTACATACAAGTAGTGTTACATTATTGGCTATTAGCAAACACTATTTACAACCATCAATAAACACCGTTCTTCATACAATAAATGCTAGGACACGATAGAAATATAGACTTTTTCAAGGTTAAGACAAGACGAACTCACCATCATATTGGAGTCCGAATTGACCAGCTGGCTTAGCATATCGATACTTGGGCTCACGAGGTCTTGAACGCGACTGACTGTACTTCGGTACAGTCTCGGCACCAAACACTGATAAGCAATCACTACACAAACACGATTAAGCTTGGGAGATGAGTCCGTCTATTGACTTCTCCATGGACGGAATAGTAAACTAGTTTTAATAGCAATTACATGAGCAATCAATACGCTTGGTTTACAAACACTGATCATAGACCAGAAATACCGAGGAAGATTTAAGAGTTGTGCACAACACGTTCATTAGGCCCTGTAAATAACACAGTCTTACTATTTACGTAAGTAGAGATAACTGCAAGTAGTCCAAATTGTTTGTTGATAAAACAACCGTTGTCGTTGGTCGTATTTTGCAATAGGTTGCAGCGTTCACGGCCCGAGTCGGTAGAAATCAAAGGCAATCGGTGCTTCATGAACTTGTTGAAAATTGGTATACGCCGTGCATCTTGTTTATAAAACATTGCTGACGGTGACGTTCAGTGTTGAAAAAGCACAAGATCTAGTAGCCCAAGAATGATTGAAAATTCTTCTCCGATTCTCAAGAGGAATATATTGAGCCCGTTGCCGCAGAAGTCATTTAGTCAGTAGAGATGAAAGTGTTGCTGAGAAGAAAAACTAGAATTTCTTAGTAAATCTAGTAATCACCACCATTGTATTTCTTCCAAGCTTCCAACAAAGGACGTACTTAAAATGATCTGTAAGCTCTGACATTTTTCGCACACAAGCGTTGTCACGTTCTAGACGCCATCATAGTCGTCACGTTCTCGTCGCTTGAAGTCACCATGACAACTTACGGTAGAATATGAACTAAACATGTTGCAAAGAACTGCTGTACATGAAAGTGATTTAGGCGTATGTTCTATACAACTGTTGAAAAAAGTTCAACGAATATAAATTTGAGTTTTATAGAACAAAAGTTTGATCAAACATGTTAAACAAACAAAGGTGTATTAGGCCCTAAACAAGTTGCATAGTTAGGGTTGCCATACATGTTCACAGTAAATACATACACCGGATATACTTGGGGGTCTGTGGAAGGGGGGGGGGTTATTTTGAAAAGTGTCTTTTGCGAATTTTATTATATACGATTCGGGTTGTTAATTTGGGAAAATAATAATTAACGACTTAGTGATATATAATATCAATATTACAACTATATTTTAATATCAGAGTACAGAATAATACAATATTGACAGACAGTTATTTTTTTCTTTGAAAAACGTCATTCATTAAGTTTAAGTTAATTCAGCAGAATTAAATAATTTATTATAATTGTTCCGGCATCTCTTGTGCTAGTTGTACTAGTATACTGGCTGAAGGCTGAAACCAGTCATATGTTTCTGAAGATACTAATTTTTAAAGTAACTAGCTGAACCCGGCGGACGTTGTCTCGCCTTTCATTTTTCATTGACATACCAAAATAAAGCATTAAAAAGAATTATAGGAAAAAACCATTATTTATTAAATGAGTGCAAGAGGGTAAACAATATTTTTGGTCTTCTTATTTGGGGTATAAATGTAAAGGTTTTTTGGTGAGCCTACTCTCGAGCAAGCGAATACAGATCACCTGATCAAGTAAAAGTAGTGTGTGCTACACTCTCAAGTTGAAATGTAGAACTACAATAAATCAAAACATATACAGTACTGTTGTTGTGAGAACTTCAATCTGCTTATGGCATGTGAAACTACATTAAACCACACAGTCATATGTTTTTTGTAAACAATTCAGATTCTCCATTTGAATAACATGGGATCTTTAGGAGCCCGTGGGGCGGAACCCTGTGGACGGATCTGCATCAAACTTCACAGAAACTATCTCGGGAGTATAAAGGACAACATCCTAAAGTTTCATGGCGATCGGTTGGATCGTTTGGCAGCGCATAAACTTCAAACATATATATATATATATATATATATATATATATATATATATATATATATACATATATACAAACATCCTCTTTTATAAATATAGATACATGTCATGCTATTGTTAACTTTGATGCTCAGGACAGCTTTGCCCTTCTCCACTGACAGTCTAGTTCGATTGTGTGTCCAGACATTTTACATTAGAATAAAACTCGTTCAAATGGAGCTTGAAAGTGTAGAGGATGAGCAAACTCCAACACTCTTTCAACATTTTCACACTTATTTTCGGCCAACTTCAAGAATTAAAAAACCTTTTTTAGGGAGAGGTAGGTGTATGGTACATAATAATAGAGGATAGTATGTGAGACATTATACAACCTTTCACGAGTATCAATTGTGAAATGCACGAAGTAGTAATAGTAATACATGTTTGAATTGTTTAGATTATTAAATATGTAAAATATATACATTTAATATAAATAGAAAGAAAAATAAGGACATTTATCCGGTTTTTCTTTGTACGGTACGGACACCGACATTGAATGTAAAATACAAACAGTCCGTACAAAATACGGACGTATAGCAACCCTATGCATAGTGTAAACGCGGCTCAATGATCACACCCGTAAAAGACACGTGGAGACTCACGAATGAATATACAGTTTTAAAAGTGTTGTTGGAGTTCACAATAATCATCAACGACGACAATTATTGTCGACAGACTTGTTAGTATAATGGCTGTGATTTAACAGGAAGTCGGACATTTATCAGCCTCCGCAGTTTCCTTCCAACTTATCTGCTGTTATCGACCGTGGATTGTAGTGGCCGTGTCAAACAAAGCGTGAATTAAAGCTGTCATCCACTAAGCTTGGGTGCGCACTGAATCAAACTGATTTAAAAACGAGTTTTTTTAACAACTAAGCATATCTGCAAATCAAGAAAATTTACATTGAAAAAGTCGATTAAGTAACTGTTATTCATTGTACGAGAGATCAAGTACTTGCCGGCGTGGTACATCATTATTTACATCTCGACAGCTGTTACAATTTCACAAACATTATTATTATTATTATTTACATTTGAACAGCTGTTATTAATTTAGAATGATTTAAATCTCTCCACGTTATTGTTATGGCCGAAAAACGTACTTGAAGGCTTTCTGTGCTCTTCATGGTAAAACTATTGAAACACTTAGATCTTATTGCACCACTCAGAATGAAGCTAAACGTTTTACATTTTACCTCGTTAAAATTGATGTCAACATAAGTGAGGAGTAGCTGTTAAAGCAAAAATCGGCTTCACGTATTATGTAAAAGATGTTCAAGTTTATAGAGTGTAAATGGACGATCTCGCGGGAAATTAACTTTCCGTCGAGGAAGGACGGAGGAACCAGGAGACACTCTTTGTATATCAGCGGGAGGGGGGGACGACGTGCTGATCACAATAGTCACCTCTCCTCACCCGCGGTTATTGTCGCTAAACTCTCCCAGCTTGCCACGCCACAAAATTCACTCTCATCTACGATATAAATAATTTACTTTTTACTCCACATTCCGTAGCTATACTACATTAAAGTCAAATAAAACATACAATTGATTGGTAGGATGAGTAGGCATGTTAATGAAAAATGTACACTTGTAAAACATAATTTCTTCGGTTTTGATTTTTCCAGAAATGAGTTCAGATGGTATTGCACCTAAATATGTGTTTCTATAGCATCAAGTAACATGCTTGATTTGCATACTAGAACGCAAATTTAAAGTTAATAATGGTCAAACAAGCAAATCATGTATGTGCCTTAAAACAGTAGATTAACTTCAAGACAATTTTGTAACAGAGCATTTTTATTTCGGAGCCATCAACTCTAACGATAATCTACTGAAAACATTTTCGCGATTTCCATTAAATAAAATAATGGAAATATTTATTGTTTATAAATATTTCAACATTAAACTCGCAAGTAGAGAGAGACACAGTTTGTGATTAAGCATGCTTCTTCAGTTTCACAATTACCACAGTTGCTACACCAAGGGATAGTCATGTCAATTTGAACACAAAGAACCCCACTAACTCGTTCAACTTACGGTGTATTTGAACACAAAGAACCCCAATAACTCGTTCAACTTACGGTGTATTTGAATACAAAGAACCCCAATAACTCGTTCAACTTACGGTGTATTTGAACACAAAGAACCCCAATAACTCGTTCAACTTACGGTGTATTTGAATACAAAGAACCCCAATAACTCGTTCAACTTACGGTGTATTTGAACGCAAAGAACCCCAATAACTCGTTCAACTTACGGTGTATTTGAACACAAAGAACCCCAATAACTCGTTCAACTTACGGTGTATTTGAACACAAAGAACTCCAATAACTCGTTCAACTTACGGTGTATTTGAACGTAATGTTAGTGGCTATTCCCAGAAAACTATTTAAATTTTGAAAACATGCATTCCAGTTTAAATATTTTATGAAATCTATTCAATAAGCTTTGAAAATACTTTAATTATTACAACAATAGCATTTTTGTTTGTAATTTTTTTATTTGATTGTAATTCACTAGTTAATATCCTTAAGATCGTCGTTGTCCCGTTTTGAATTTGATTGTCACTATAATGTGAGGGAAGCATTATTTATGATCACATGAGGTGAAGAATAATTGATCATTAAAAAAGGTGCCTGACTCATTTAAAATAGCGATTTCTTTAATTCGGTGTAAACTGAAATTGAAAATATTTAAACATATTTTAATTTATGCTAATGAAAATTTTTAAATAATAGGCTACGGAATATTCAGAGGTCGTCAGAGAAGAAAACTAGGACCTCCACGCTAGGGGAGGGGGTCGAGGTAATCTTCCAGCTGACCTTGGGCTTAAATACACTGCAAGTAGTTGCTAGAATGTATAAAACCATACAGGAATTTAAATACGGTATTGATGCACAAACATGGAATAGCGTTGTATTACAGCTAACCCAATAGTTAGATGAAAATAAGCAAGCGAAAGAAAATAGTGAGATTCTACATAGGTAACCCTACTATATTTTGAGTTTACAACAGTTTGTACTACTAAAATAGCCACGTTTTTATTACTCCCGCTCTGGGTGCCTCCCTGTGAGTGAGGGTGCGCGGGTAAAAACGAATGTCAGCCTGAAAACATTGGTTTTCTGTGAAAAAAGCCGACCAAGATTGTGATTTTATTGCTCTGAAGAGACGAGCCCTTAGGGGTTTAGTGTACTCGAGGAGACCGACACACCACTAGTCAGTCACAAACTGTCTTCTGTCCAGTAACTCAGAAAATACTCCTTTATACTGGCACCCATCTGATGATAAGGCAATAAATCTACCCTTGTGCTCGGGCCGGTGAGGGACCTTTAGACGTAGTATGGAGTTTGGCTAGTAGCGGCCGACCCAGAGCGGGACTTAGTTGGCGCAACACAATAATGTTCATGTTTGGTAAATATATTACGTGGTAAAGTTGATAATGGTGTTAATTAGGCTTATTTGATTGGAAAAAGGAATTGTGAAGGGCAGTGAGACGGCGTATTGACCATAGAGAATAGCACATGTTGTATAATTTTTTATAGTCTGAGGCAGGGCAGATACAGTACAGTACAGTACTTGTGAAAGACGATCTCGGTTTAAATGTGTTTGAAGAGCTAAGCTTAGAATGTTAGTAAATTCAAGTATTCACTAACATGCTTAGGGATTTAAGCGTGAGAAGTCAACCATCCGGACCGGCTTATTCATTGAATAGGCATGTCAATTCAAAATTGCTAAATTTACCCTAATGAAGCACCACAGTCTGCACAAGTAACTTAGTTGACATTTCAACGCATTGCACAATATGAACTATTAAACTTTTGACAACAGTAAATTTAATAATATAATTATTTTTTTAATTGTTAGTTTCTGTAAGTCTCAGATGCAAGTTAGTAGATAAGTATCAGATTAAAATATTTGTACAAATTCAAAACGCGAATAAATGAACATGTTATAGAGCCGAAATGGAAACTTGAACCCGTGTAACACTTTACACTTCTTTTTTATCGCATTTAAATCCTCTAATTGTTAGAACAATACTGACTACGGTTTGGAATAATAATTGGTTATGAACGTGTGTAAATGAGGAGTGTGAGAATGGGGAAGAGGCATCTGAAGTTGGTGACCGTATGTGTGAGGGAGATGCTATCAGTAACGTTACAATACCTTAAAGCATACTAATTGTGAAGAGTAGGCGTGTGCGCCTGACAGTGTTGGGTCAACAGCGCGGTGCTTGAGGTGGACTGTCTTACCACCCACCCTGCCACCGCCTCCAAGCCGAGTAGCATTATCAGGGAGAACGTACAATCTCTTATTTAGACATTTTAATTGAGATATTTGGTATTTTAATTTATGATTAAACACGGGAAAAACATCTGATTGTTGTCTTAAGGTGGCCGTTTCCCAAACCGCCAAGTCACCGCGGGGAAGTCGACAGCCCTATGCTAGCAATGCAACTTTACGTACGTCAGGACAAACCATGCCGTTCTACTTCAACTGTACGGTTCGTGTTTAGTATTATAATGAGTTAGGTATGATTATTAAAGGTCCATTCTAGTGAACCATGCGTCGATATTATGAGTTTTTTTAAATGTAAAACTAGCACGAATGACATTTAAAATTTCACACATTTACCATGGAAAGTGTAAAAATACTAAGTTCCATTAAAAAAATCATGGTCCACTGGAATAGGTTTTCACCTATCAAATGACGTTCAAGCGTTACAGTACGATAATTATTACGCACCGAATCGTTGAAATATAAACCCTTGTTTTTTAGAGTTTATCGCGAGGTAAACGGCCCCCAAGGTGGTGCAGTCGGTTTTCGGTGAGTTAATTATTTCCCAATTTTATAATCAAAATTAGTTAATGTACCTTCCTTTGAGACAGGAAAATACAACAACATTTTTTTAACCACTACGTTAGAACTTGTGGCCTTATGAAGTGGTGAATTTATGTGATTTTAAGACAAAACCGTTCAAATTACAACATTAATTTTTTATGACCACGGTTTTTACATATAACGGAAGGGATTAAGATGTTTTTCATTCTAAAAAAATGTAAACATATTTATAATTTTAAAGGTAAAAAAGGCACTAAAGAGATTAATGGTTAAATGAAGTATTTGTTACCTTTAAAATTATAAATATTTTTACATTATTTAAAATTAAAAACATTTTTATCCTCTTTAATATTTTTCCTGTTTCAAGGGAAAATATTAAAAAAAATTACATTAACTAATTTTGATCGTAAAATTGAGAAATAATTAACTCACCAAAAGAGTCTATCGGCCATGTTGGTTTTAATCCCATAAAAACAATGTTATTTGCGAATCCATATATTTTCGCTATTTATTGACAAAAAGTTGTTTATGAGTTATCATTTTAAAGTTCTCATATAACATTGGGTTTCCGTTTGACATTTTCAATACATTCACCTAGTTTTGAAAAATAAGTTAAAATAAATACATGAAACTAAATAATTTTAACATTTTTCTATAATACTAATTAGGAATTCGAAAAGCAATTCCAACGCGCAATTTTATTCTTGATTAAATGCAACTTGTTTAAGAAAAATCCGTTTAAAAATAACTGTTAAATTTGGATACGTGTGATCGGATGTCTAGTTCGAAAATAACATTGTTTTTATGAGATTAAAATCAACATGGCCGCCAGCCCCTGCAGACAAATTTTGTATTGAAACTTGAAACTAATCTAACTCAAATTTTAACTCAGATATATTTCAACTCTCATCAGCCTCTATTAGCCTAGTAGTTGGCACTCCCGACTAAAATTCAGGGGTTACGAGTTCAAATTCACATCCTGGGAGGTATAACTAAATTTAGCTTGATGGGGGATTATTGTCCCAATACAAGATTGGAATACTTAGTTAAAAATGACAAAAAAAATCCAAATAATTTCCCCTACTAACGTTCTAAAGGATATAATTCTAATGCGATAATTGAAACTACTCGGCGCTGTTCAACAGTTCCCACGGAGTGTCATGCCCACTCCATACATTCCAGCCGTTAAAACGTTCAAACTGGACAACTCTTATCGGCCGAGAGGAGGACAACGGGACTCTGTCCGTCTTCACATGTGCGTCAGAACATGTTCCAGATAGTGGCGGGTAGTATAGGAGAAAGTACAAAACTCAAGACAGGCCAACTGAAGCACAAGAGCAGGAACAGAGATGGCAAAAAGAAGTACGCGAGAGTACGATAAAAATAAAATTGTAAATTACTGTAATTGTTGGTTAAATGCTTCACATGTTGTAATTCCTCTTAGGCCACCCAAACGGACAACCAGAAAGTTTTTATTTACGCTGGGATGTAAAAACTAAAAATAAGAGTTTTTAAATGTCTGATGGAATGAGAAAGGTATGTCAAAAGTATAATCCGTGATTGTACTAATTTACTGTTTTGGAAACAATTTTTTTTCGATTCATATGGGCTAACTTCTGTAGCGTATTTATTCGTTTCATTCGAAGGGATCTCAATTAAACCTCTCCTCACACGGCCGAAGCTTAGAGGTTGAAAGGCTTCCTTGCATGCTATGATCAATCCAGATCTAATTCCAGGTGAAATACCATACACTGATTGTACCTTATGTCATGGTTTACAAATGAAGACCAGAATAGCTTATTGAGCTAAGTGCTAATTTTTCACATTTTCACTTTTTCCACGCAAAATGGTCTATGAACAGAGGCCGTTTCCCTGCTAAGTGAGCTATGTTCCAATCTCAACTGATTTAGTTGCTATGGTCTCCGCAAGAATGCGTTGCCTGTATCTCCATAGTAGTTCGTCGTGCTAAATGTACTAAGTGCCAACTTGTTGCTGCAGCCATTTTGACTGCATTCACTTGTCATTTCGTGAACTGTTATGTTTGTTTCTCATGCAATAGTTGTATTTAACGATGGATATGAACAATACTATAGCATTTGATGATGAAGAGCGTATTAGTTGGAGAAAACAACAGCAAAAGGCTAGATTAACCCTTTTAACGCCGACGATCGCTATATCGATCGTCGGCACTTGTGCGAAAATCGCCGACGATCGATATAACGATCGTTCATAGTCGCGCTAAAACTGCTAACGATCGCTATATCGATCGTTCATTTTTATTTTTTTTTCATGTCTTTAATATTAATCAAAGTCAATGAAATTTGGCACACTCTTTCTATAGTATATAAGGAACATAAAGAAAAATATTTTAACCTCTTTGGATTTTTTTCTATGCATTATACTCTATCTATGGAACCAAAGTTGTTTTTGTTTACTTTTGTTAGATGACCCAGTTCATCCATTCAGTGTGTTTGTGGTTTGTTTACAAATTGTATGTAGACCCTGTAAATATAAAAAAGTAGGCTTATTTTATTAGTTTAGTAATATTAGACTGTTGTATAAGTTTTTAGTGCAATTTAATACTTTTTATGAACTTCAAATGAAAAATTGTGTTACCATGGTAACATGTGATTTTCTCAAAATGTAAATATCTGGAAAATGCAACATAACATCTGTATATGTCAAGGTAAATTCTTCAAATGTTTATTAGTTTAGTAATATTAGACTGTTGTATAAGTTTTTAGTGCAATTTAATACTTTTTATGAACTTCAAATGAAAAATTGTGTTACCATGGCATAACATGTGATTTTTCTCAAAATGTAAATATCTGGAAAATGCAACATAACATCTGTATATATCAAGGTAAATTCTTCAAATTTTGTGCATGTGCTAACAATTAAATGTTTTATATGATAAAATACTAACATATGTGGTGGTTTGATATTTATGGTATGTTATGATACTACAAAGTACAAAAATTTTTAAAAATAAAAAAAATAAATTTATATTTGTTTTTTAACAAAACCAAAAAATGGCCAACAATTAAAACTTTTATTTTTATGTTATAGTACAACTCAATACCAACAAAACAAGACTAATTTCATTAATTTATGACAATTAATGAATTTACTGTGAATTTTTAACCAAGACTCTGCATTTTAGTCAAAATTGGCTTGGCGTTTTTCGCACATCTACTGAAAATTAGCTTGGCGTTTTTCGCACCACCATGAAAAATTAGGCTGGCGTTAAAAGGGTTAAGCGGCAAAGTGTACCTCACACAGAAGGAAAAGAAACTGAAACCTGCCAAAAAACCACCAGAAGTTGAGGTTAGTAATTTTTATGATAGACATGTTAAGCATTTCTTCAACTTACTTCTTAATAACTGAAAACGTAATATTTTAGTCAGCGACTGTGAAGATAAATACGTAGGCCAAGGCCTAATAATAGTTTTGCTGTACAGTTGTAAGTTTTAACCTCTTTTCATAACAATCATTGAAACTAAGCTCATCTTTACTCCATAAGTGTTGTAAGCCTGATAGAGTATGTTTTGTTTCAGACTACATGCAAGTGTAAATTTGCATGCAAGGAAATAGCAGATATGAAAATTAAGCTGTTTGAGCAGTTTCCCACTCTGGATCTCGGTCGACAAGGCAGCTACCTAATGGGCCTAGTTGAAATACTCCCAGTACAGCGGCGTCGACATGGAACCTATGAAGATTCGTCTGCGAGTAGAAGACAAAGTACGGTGAGCTACACTCTCCCAGACGGTAATGGAAAGTTGGAACGGGTATGTAAGAACACTTTTATGAACACGTTTGGAGTTTCTAGTCAAAAACTCGCAACGATTGTTAAAAAGAAAAAGGCTGGAGAAGTAGTTTTTAAAGACAAAAGAGGTGGGCCTACTTCATTCAAGTACACTTACCATGACAGACAGATGGTAAAAAACCACATAAACTCATTTCCTAGGGATGACAGTCATTATGGCAGAGCTAAATCAGAAAAAGAGTATTTGAGTAGTGACTTAAATCTGACCAAGCTGTTTGAAGCATTTAAAATTAAACACCCTGACACTGACATAAAAATTAAGTTTTACAGAAAAGTATTTGTTAAGGACTTTCCAAAGTTATCTTTTCGAAAGTCTCGAGTTGATACTTGCAAAACGTGTGACTTGTTAAATTGCAAATCAAAGAGTTTAAACTCTATAGAAGCTCGAGAAGCGAAGAAAAACTTGGAGATTCACCTTAGAAAGGCTGAAATGGCTTATAGTTTGATGAAAAAAGAAGCTACTGATAGTATGCTTCCAAGTAGTAGTACATGCAACATTGTTATGGATTTGCAAAAGGTTTTCCCACTACCCAAGTTTTCACACAGTGACATGTACTACAGTAGACAGCTGTCATGCTATAACTTTGGTTTGCATGTTTCTGACACTGGTGACGGAGTAATGTGTGTATGGCATGAGGGTAACTCAGGGCGTGGTGGTAATGAAATGGCTTCATGCCTTTTGCAAGCTATTAATTTAGATTCTCTTAGAAATGAGAAAAGAAACCTGACTATCTGGAGTGACAACTGTGGTGGGCAGCTGAAAAACAGAATGCTTGTTTGCTTGTATATGTTTCTCACTTCCTGTGGAATAATGGACAATATTGAGCATAAGTTTTTACTGAGTGGCCACAGCTATTCCTCTGCTGACAGGGATTTTGGTTTGATAGAAAAAAGGGCAAAGGTTTCAAAAATGGAAGTTGTAACAGATGTTATACAAGTAATTAAGAGTGCAAGGACAATCAAACCATTTAAAACTATTGAAATGGTCGACAAATTTTTTAACTTTGACGCTGCTTCAAAAAAATTTCTAAACACAAAAACACTAGGCATTTCAAAGTTAACTTCCCTGAGAATCACCAAGGACGAACATGGATATGTTTTGTACAAAAAAAGCTACAGTGAACTAGAGTCATGGAACAGGTGCTACGTCTTTCAAGATGGAGTGACTGTGGAGGACATTAAAAATTTGCAGCTAGAAAAACTAGAAGGAAACTTGCCAACTTCAGAGGCCAAAAAGAAAGACTTATCGGCAATGATTCCTTTTCTAAAAGAAGAAAACAAAGAATTCTACCGGGGATTATGTGGCACAATGGGCTAGGCTAATACAACCTTGGACTGTATTAACTTTTTGAACGGTTGAAATTTGTCTAATTTTGTCAATGGTTACTGGTACTTCAGTTATTTTTATTGTTCAGACAGATTTTAAATACATATTTTTGAGTTCCTAGTTTTCTTTTGTTACTAACCCACTAGTGATATTACCTCAAACGTATCTTAGTTACAATGAAAAAAAAACTCAAACTTAGGCTAACAATGTAAATGAATAGAATCATTGCTTAGAAATAAAAGCATGAATATGGTCAAGAGGTAGTGAAACTTGTTTTAAAATTCAAGTGATATTGATTTATAAAACAAAGTTATGTTTATATTGTAAAAACAATATAAAGAAATAAAAAAGGAGATATTTTAATTGGTGGAGTTAGCACAAAAAGCATGAATGCACAACATGGACTTAGTACAATAAGCATGAAACTATACTCTGGACATAAAATGTTCTGATGAAATATTTTTTTTCTAAGTTAATTATTAACTTTTAAGCTTTAAACTTTAAAACTTGTTTTTTGTGTTTAAATTACACAAATGAAAAATTTAAGTACTATACTGAATATGTTATTCAAGGAAAAAAACAGTTATTATGTGTTTTCCACAAATTTGCTTTTTGGCACTTAGCTCAATAAGCTATTCTGGTCTTAAAATACCATACACTGATTGTCTCTTATGTCATGGTTTACAAATACCATACACTGATTGTATCTTATGTCATGGTTTACAAATACCATACACTGATTGTCTCTTATGTCATGGTTTACAAATACCATACACTGATTGTCTCTTATGTCATGGTTTACAAATACCATACACTGATTGTATCTTATGTCACGGTTTACAAATACCATACACTGATTGTCTCTTATGTCATGGTTTACAAATACCATACACTGATTGTATCTTATGTCATGGTTTACAAATACCATACACTGATTGTCTCTTATGTCATGGTTTACAAATACCATACACTGATTGTCTCTTATGTCATGGTTTACAAATACCATACACTGATTGTCTCTTATGTCATGGTTTACAAATACCATACACTGATTGTATCTTATGTCATGGTTTACAAATACCATACACTGATAGTCTCTTATGTCATGGTTTACAAATACCATACACTGATTGTCTCTTATGTCATGGTTTACAAATACCGTTAATTATGTGGCTTCCACAAACAGACCGCGTCTGTGTCATGGGAGGTTTGGATGTACCACAAGGTTGTGGAGTGACGTAGCAGTAGCACAGGACGTGGCGATGAGACATATGCGTTCGATGTCTCCATGGCAACGAGCCAGCGTCTGTGTCATGGGAGGTTTGGATGTACCTCAAGGTTGTAGAGTGACGTATCAGTAGCACAGGACGTAGCGACGAGACATGAGCGTTGAATGTATCCATGGCAACGAGCCAGCGTCTGTGTCAAGTGAGGTTTGGATGTACCACAAGGTTGTGGAGTGTCGTAGCAGTAGTACGGGACGTGGCGACGAGACATGAGCGTTCAATGTCTCCATGGCAACGAGCCAGCGTCTGTGTCATGGGAGGTTTGGATGTAACACAAGGTTGTGGAGTGACGTAGCAGTAGTACGGGACGTGACGACGAGACATGAGCGTTCAAAGTCTCCATGGCAACGAGCCAGCGTCTGTGTCATGGGAGGTTTGGATGTACCACAAGGTTGTGGAGTGACGTATCGGTAGTACGGGACGTGACGACGAGACATGAGCGTTCAATGTCTCCATGGCAACGAGCCAGCGTCTGTGTCATGGAAGGTTTGGATGTACCACAAGGTTGTGGAGTGACGTAGCAGTAGTACGGGACGTGGCGACGAGACATGAGCGTTCAATGTCTCCATGGCAACGAGCCAGCGTCTGTGTCGTGGGAGGTTTGGATGTACCACAAGGTTGTGGAGTGACGTAGCAGTAGTACGGGACGTGGCGAAGAGACATGAGCGTTCAATGTCTCCATGGCAACGAGCCAGCGTCTGTGTCATGGGAGGTTTGGATGTACCACAAGGTTGTGGAGCAGCAGTACGGGACGTGGCGACGAGACATGAGCGTTCAATGTCTCCATGGCAACGAGCCAGCGTCTGTGTCATGGGAGGTTTGGATGTACCACAAGGTTGTGGAGTGACGTAGCAGTAGTACGGGACGTGGCGACGAGACATGAGCGTTCAATGTCTCCATGGCAACGAGCCAGCGTCTGTGTCATGGGAGGTTTGGATGTACCACAAGGTTGTGGAGTGACGTAGCAGTAGTACGGGACGTGGCGACGAGACATGAGCGTTCAATGTCTCCATGGCAACGAGCCAGCGTGTGTCATGGGAGGTTTGGATATACCACAAGGTTGTGGAGCAGCAGTACGGGACGTGGCGACGAGACATGAGCGTTCAAAGTTTCCATGGCAACGAGCCAGCGTCTGTGTCAATGGAGGTTCGTATGTACCACAAGGTTGTAGAGTGACGTAGCAGTAGTACGGGACGTGGCGACGAGACAAAGCGTTCAATGTCTCCATGGCAACGAGCCAGCGTCTGTGTCAAGGGAGATTTGGATGTACCACAAGGTTGTAGAGTGACGTAGCAGTAGTACAGGACGAGGCGACGAGACAAAGCGTTCAATGTCTCCACGGAACGAGCCAGCGTCTGTGTCAAGGGAGATTTGGATGTACCACAAGGTTGTAGTGTGACGTAGCAGTAGTACGGGACGTGGCGACGAGACAAAGCGTTCAATGTCTCCATGAAACGAGCCAGCGTCTGTGTCAAGGGAGATTTGGATGTACCACAAGGTTGTGGAGCAGCGGTACGGGACGTGGCGACGAGACATGAGCGTTCAAAGTTTCCATGGCAACGAGCCAGCGTCTGTATCAATGGAGGTTCGTATGTACCACAAGGTTGTAGAGTGACGTAGCAGTAGTACGGGACGTGGCGACGAGACAAAGCGTTCAATGTCTCCATGGCAACGAGCCAGCGTCTGTGTCAAGGGAGATTTGGATGTACCACAAGGTTGTAGTGTGACGTAGCAGTAGTACGGGACGTGGCGACGAGACAAAGCGTTCAATGTCTCCATGGCAACGAGCCAGCGTGTCTTCCACTCACAACAGAATACTGCGTATCTCATCTGTTGAGGGGCTCCTGATAAAATCAATTACAGGTTGATAATTACTTTATTGATAACTAAGGCTGTATTTGAGAAACAACCCCCGTTTGTGCAGAGAGTCCAGGCGCCCGGTGTTGGGAGGACATATCCTGCAGTCCTCCGTGCTATAATAATTATTTATTGAATTTTTTAGTTTCTCAATCCAGTTTTCTATTATATACAGGTTAGTGAAAATATCACAAAAATAAACATTGATAACATGCAAGTATTGTCGGAAAGCTGGACTGGCAACGTTATATTTACAATAATGTCATATGATAACAACAACGAAATGAGTTTCTAATTAAGTTCATGTTAGCAGGTTTAGCTGTTTGAAGAAAATTGGTCTTTATTCTTACCAAAGGTTAAAATAATTTCTTTTAAATGTGATCAATTTTTTTTATAACGATGAAAGTGTTATACTTTTCCTCATTTTCGTGTCAGTGAGAGTATTGCAAGTGGTTAAGATATCAGGGGCTTTTCGAAACGTTCATCACTATATTGGTGGATAGTGGGTCTGAGACAATAATAAAAATATAAAGTCTTCTGTTACAAATCTAAATCATCAAACAATTCAAGACCTTCCTCACTGTTTCTGTTTATGCTGGCTAATCCATCCGTAAAAGAACGTAGAAGGCACTCTGTAATTATGTGATCAGTTGTTTGGATAGATTCCCCACAATAGCATGACTGATACAGTGTTAACGCCCATTTATATTTCCCGTAATCTACCCACACCAGTTCGGAAGCGAGTCAACAGTGTCCATTCCCTACGAGGGTAGTTCATCCCGCATACAGGGATTGACGGATCGATAATAAGGAACTTATTTCGTTCATGAAAACTGTTCCGCGACCGCGCTATTGCCCAAGCTATTAGTCGGGCCGTAGAACGATTGGCACACATTTTTGGCCGATTTGGAATTGCACGACTGGCACAGTCATTAGAGGGGATTAAGAAGGGTCAACCTGTAAGTTTCAGAAAGGCACGATTGGCACACACCGCCTGGCCAGGTAGTAGCAGCCAGGTGGCCAGAATGCGGGAAAATGGGAACTTTTTTGCCCCCGCAAATTCCTAACCTAACCTAACCTAACCTAAGAACAAAAAATCAATTTAAAAAAGCAATTTAATTGAATTTTATGTGTAAAACATATTTTCTATAAGAGAAAAACTTAAACACCAGTGAGGTTTAAATTTAAAAATTTGTTATATCACGGGCAAATGACTGCCACGCAGAGTTGACGGGAATAATAAAATTCCCGTTTTCCCTCGTTCGATGGCGTCTACCTGGTCGAGCGACTGTGCCAATCCTGCCTTTTCCAAGCAGGCGAGTTGACCCTACTTATTCCGCTCTAATGATTGTGCCAATACTGCCATGGGCAGAAGATCCAAAAATGTGTGCCAGTCGTCCCGTCCCCATTAGTCGTGCCATCTTAACTTGAGTCCGCTACCTGGGCGGAAAATCCAGAAAGTGTCCGCTACCGCTCGACGGGAGATTTCCAATTGCACCGGGGTCAGGGATCGGCCCCAAACTGATGTGTCCAGTTGCACCGGAGCCCCTTTTAGGGGGTGTTCCAATTGCACCAGAGGCCCTTGTTTATGACATGAGCCGGGAAAGTCCAACCAGGCCGGATTCCTAGTACAGTAACCCCAAGCTGACCGTGCCAAATTCCACACCCTTTGTTATGACATGAGTCATGAGTCGGTTAGGTTAGGTTAGGTTAGATTAGGTTAGGTTAGGTTAGGTTAGGTTAGGTTAGGTTAGATGTTAGATGTTAGTGTTGCCACGGATAAACACAAAATTAAACATTAAATACATAGTTACCATATTTATTAGTTAGAACCTGCTATGGTCTACCATTAGTATGTGCCACGAAACATCGGCAAGTGTTTGATAGAATATTCCATTGCGAAATTGTTAAACACTTATAAACTATGTTTGAAGAAATGTAGTGGGGTGGGGAAGGAAGGGGCCTTCCAATTGCACCGGCTCCGGCGGTCGAAGGAATTTGCAGCGGGGATAAGTGAGGTGGGTAGATTTTGACCACCGGTGCAATTAGACACTTTTCGGACGGAGGAATGTTTTGACCCGTGGAAATTCCTTTGACCGCCGGTGCAACTGGATATCAGCCCCGCTCGACCCTTTCCTCAATCCGATTAGCTACGGATCAGAGCTCTCCCTAGTACATGTTGAAAAAAGTTGCATGTTATATTTAAGTAAAAACAGAAATGTTTGTTATAATCTACTTTTAAAAAGAAAAACAACAGTTTTTTGTCCCGTTGAAATCGGTTCGCTACAACTTTTTACATAACCACGGCTCAGTTCACTCTCAAGTACACGCAAAGATACTTTAACATTATAGTTAAGATAATAATAGGCCTTTTTCAGTACAATTTGAATTTCGGATAATAAATTATAGAAACTTCATCCGATATAACTTAGTCCAATTGATAGTTTAGACATAACTTTTAGTTTATCAAATAAAGACAGTAATTATATTTCTCACCCGCAAGTGAGTCACTGCATTGGGTAGTTCGTGAGTCACGAACTCACCCCTGGACTGTTCACATTCCAAGAAACTTTCAACTGTCAATAATGAGTCATCTTCAAGCCGCTATTCAATTTTCCTATTTCTGTGTCACCATCCGGCCAGTAAACATGTCACTGAGGACTTCAGATAGGACCATCCTGGCAGGGAAATACATCAAGATCCACCCGCGAGGTAAGCCACTCAACACCTGACAGAGGGAGATTGTTTCAACTGTTTTTGGAAATCTTTTAGTGGAATGCCCTGATGTACCTATAAAAGACCTGTACGAACGTACGGCAATTTTGACTGGTACCAGTAGAGCGACAGTTGAACGGATCAAACAAGCATTTGACAAAGGAGAACCTCTTTCAACTCCAGGGAAGAAGCGACCACGAGCCGTAGGGACAAGAACTAGGATGGTTAAATGTGATGATTTCACTAAAATTGGAATAAGGAGAATAGTTCATAACATGTTTCGGGCGAACAAACCTCCAACAGTAGAAGCGGTTACCGAACAAATTAAAGAAGACGATAGCTTACCAACATTTAGCAAAAGGACCATCCACAGGTATTTGAAAGACCTTGGTTTTACTTACGAGCGCCGAAATCGGCAATCTGTTCTCATCAAGAGGGATGATTTGATATCTTGGAGAATCAATCAATCAATCAATCAATTTTTTATTGCAGTATTAACAATTATTACATCGTATTGCAAAAGTCAATATGTGTTTTAAAAATATATAAATTTGACACAAGAAGGAAGTACTTGCGAAATATTCGTCTATTTCGCACCGAAGGGAGACCAATATTTTACCTTGACGAGAGCTATTTGAATGCTGGACACACCATTAGTAAAGCTTGGCATCAGAACTACATAAAATATGCCAAACAAGCATTCCAAAATGGTGAAACCACAGGTTTAAAGAGTTTGCCAAGTCGAGGTGGTAGACTTATAATCGCCCACATCGGAAACGAAGAAGGGTTCTTGAAGCCTCCTGCGGATGCCAATCAACAAGAAGATGCACGCCTTATTTTTCAGGCTAAGAAGAAAACTCAGATTGGTGACTTCGAGGATTGGTTCCGAACTATCCTCCCAATGCTTCCTCCTCGTAGCATTATAGTCATGGATAATGCGTCTTATCACTCTCGAAAGAAAGAAAAGTTTCCTACGATTCTTTGTACGAAATTCAAATTGTACTGAAAAAGGCCTATTACTATCTTAACTATAATGTTAAAGTGTCTTTGCGTGTACTTGAGAGTGAACTGAGCCGTGGTTATGTAAAAAGTTGCAGTGAACCACGGTTATGTAAAAAATGCAGTTGAACCGATTTTAACGGGACAAAAACTGTTGTTTTTCTTTTTAAAAGCGGATTATTAAAAAAAATCGCTGTTACTTAAATACAACATGCAACTTTTTTCAACGTGTACTGGGGAGAGCTCTGAGCCGTAGCTAATCGGATTAGGGAAAGTCCGCGTGAAGGGTGGAGCGCTTCGACCCTTCCGTCCCTTCATTACCCCCAGGTAGCGGTACACAGCTTATAGTATTGGGCGAGAAATTTTATTTGCTCTGCTGGAAAGCAGTATTTTCTAGCTCCCTGTTAACATAGTTATGAGCGGCTAGAAAGGCAATTAACAAACAATTAACATGAGTTTAATTAATATTGTGGCCTTCTGCCAAAAATAACTTATTTCTTTTGTAATATATAGTTTTTCGCTCAACTACCGAGCTGTGATTTAACACTCCGATTGCCGCCCGTGATCCTATCGCTTGTCTGGTTTTGAGCCACCCTCCGTACGACTTCCAGTTTGATGAGGGATGGGTCTCAGGGAGTGATGTACGCGTACACACAAATCTTCAAGTGTACGTACCCGCTGGGTAGTTATAAACAAGACACAAACCTGGTAGATGGACCGTCACGAATCTGTGATCTCCCAGGTATGGCAACTACCACAAAAAATAAAGGCCCTTTTTAGGACCAAGTGAAAAAATTTTACACTCGTTTAAAACATCTGTTGATAAATGGGGTTCCTCTCCAGGGCAAAGGCTAAGCTGACTACTACAACGTAACAATTTACACAATGCACAAATAAGATGACACTCAGCATCAAATGCTACAACGAGAGATGTATATGACCTGCAAGTCGTTTCTGACGTGCGCTCATTAAATGTCGTTTAGTGACTCCCACAAGCACCCACAGCAACCACCAGATTAATTAATTGGATTTGGTGGTATTTGTTACTACGTCACAGCCATTACACGACATTAATCTAGATTGCAGGAACGACATTTTAGCGTACAGTTCAATACTTAGTTATTTATCGACCACAAATTTCTGTCAATTTATAAACGCTGTTGTTTGGTACATCTTAAATAAGTTGCTTGGCGATGTTTGGTATTTATTGTATGAAACCAATTCGTATAAGTTTGTATAACATTTATACAAAAACAATTAATGATGAAAATAATGATAATTTCCTTTTGTACAATAAATTACTTATAACAAATATACAGAATGAATAGTTAAACGGTTTTAATTTAATAACCGTGGTGTCTACCGTTATATACTCAGCTTGGGTTGATAACTGCGATCATCTTGGCTTATACTGAAAGCCATTGGGGTCCAACGAGCGAAGTGAGTACTCGTATATGTAGTTCAATTGTAAACAAACTAATAACTAGCTGCATTTCTCGATAGAGTTCCTTTAATACTGTCTATTGCAGTGACATATGTTATAAATTTATAAAACATCTTAATTGTCAAATAATAACTTCGGTTCCATTTCTAAAAATCACTGTCATCAAATTACACTGTTCAATGAGCAGCTTAATTATAATAAAGATTAAACTCCGTAAAAATAGTTGGTTAAATAAATACAACATCCTCAAAATTAATTTTCGTGATAAAATAAATTACAACAATAATCTACGCAAATGATCTGCCTCACTCATGTAGGCAGAACTTTGCTGGGCAAATGAAAACCACAATGCTCCCACGGGAGTCTAATGTAAAAAAATGAACTGTTGTTTTAATCCCAAAAATATGGACATAATGGCATTCCAACAGAAACGTAGTTCAGGGGATGACTCACAAACTATATCCTCGTTAGATAAAAACGTGTTCTGGGGGTTATCTCTACCTAGATTCTCCTTAGGTTAAATACGTGTTCTGGAGGTTGTCTCACTATCTAGATCCTCCTTAGGTTATATACGTGTTCTGGGGGTTGTCTCACTATCTAGATCCTCCGTAAGGTAAATACGTGTTCTGGGGGTTATCTTACTATCTAGATCCTCAGTAAGATAAATACGTGTTCTGGAGGTTGTCTCACTATCTAGATCCTCCTTAGGTTATATACGTGTTCTGGGGGTTGTCTCACTATCTAGATCCTCCGTAAGGTAAATACGTGTTCTGGGGGTTATCTTACTATCTAGATCCTCCGTAAGATAAATACGTGTTCTGGGGGTTGTCTCACTATCTAGATCCTCCTCAGGATAAATACGTGTAATGGGGGTTATTGCACTATCTTAATCTAGATCCTCCTTAGAATGAACTAGTGTTCTGGGGGTTATCTTACTCTAGATCCTCCGTAGGATAAATACGTGGTCTGGGGGTTGTCTCACTATCTAGATCTTTCTTATTTAACTTAACTACAGCCACCATTCAATTGTTTTTCAGGGATTCTCCGTTCTACGTATCAAGTCCTGGTGCTAGGGTGCAAGTGACTGCGGCGGTCATTTATCCTTGTCTCGTTTAACGAGAACAGTTCGTTACGCGTTCCTATACCGACAGTTCATGAATAATTTCTCTGTCACCTTTAATGAAATATCATAGTTCAACCAACAAATTGGGTATTTTTTAAGAACAAGTTCAATTCAATCTACTTGGGCTAGCAACACAGTACGTATAAATATACCTGCTAGAGTATCCGGACCTCTTGGAAGCTAGACAGTGCAAACACATAGTCAATCGATATTATTATATATTCAACACCCATAAAGTTAAAGATAATAAGAGTTTTTACTGTATATTGTTTGGAACAAAGCGATGTTTGATACGTCATTAATACGAAAGATGCATTATTATAACACTGCGAACCTGTATTTGTAAAGAATAAGAATACATTTTCCCACTCTCATAAAATACAGAATTAAATTGTACAAAACTTGACTGAAAACATTGTACTGTACACATCCTAAATATATCACGAACTTTGATGGTTTGTTATCCGAAACCTTAACTGACATGTACTACACATATTCCCTACTAATACTAGTTCAACATTTACAATAATTATTATACAACTGTACACACCGTCAAGCATTACATATTCAGACAACTGTAACCAATGTCTGTCGGCAACCCTCGCGTTGCAGTTTTTATTAACTTCCACCTTACACAGTCGACAGAGTTACTTTATTATTCTTATTCACAGTTTTTGAATATGATTAAATCAGCTGAATCGGAACTGTTGCAACAAGTTTCTTCCCCACATATTCAGATTTTGACATACCGATATAATAAAAACTGATTATTTAGACACATTACACTGCATAAATTTTGAGCACGTAGTGAAACACGGGTGAAGAGATTGTTCAAAATATAACAACATATTCTATTGTAAATGTCTTCTCTACAGGGAGGGGGTTAACATATGAAATATTGAACTGGAGATAATCCCAGGGAAGAGAAAAATACGTACTCAAATTACGTGAAGTTAAAAAAACTTAACATTTATTTTTAACAATTGTCCTACAATTTTATTTTCAACCACAAAATAAAAATCAACTTACTGGTAATAAAAAAACAAAAATGAAGTAAACAAAACGTCTTAATTTCAATCTTATTCAAATGAAGCTCCTAACACTGTATTTTGTATGTATTTTTAAAAAACGTGTGTAAATTATGAACGATGAAAATAAATAGTTTGGACATTATTGTTGACCTATTTCTCCGGATGGTAAACGCGCGAACGTGCTCAAGTGAGAGAGGGGAACGAGCACCAAGTGATGCTTGATGACGTATACAGGACTTAAAAGGATCTGCGTCTGTCATACTTACGTTTAACTCCTCTATTCTCACTTCACATACAAAATGCTGGGTTGGAGTGATCCGTCATCTTGAATTGAGAACATTCAACACTAGTGCTAGGGAAAGTATACTGTATTCGTACTGGCCTAAAGTCGTCAATTTCAATGCCTCTGTACGTGTATGGGCGGGCGGGTGGGTCAATGCCACTGTAAGTGTATGGGCGGGCGAGTGGGTCAATGTCACTGTACGTGTATGGGCGGGCGGGTGGGTCAATGTCACTGTACGTGTATGGGTGGGTCAATACAACTGTACGTGTTTGGGCAGGTGAGTGGGTCGATACAACTGTACGTGTGTGGGCGGGGTATATTCCCTACAATAACTTACTTAAAACTGAAAATAAGCAAAATTGACTTAGTTAAAATTCAAAAATTAATTAGTAGAAGCAACTATACATAACAGATTAAATTAAATACTTGAAACAATCCACTGACCTGAGAACGGTGGGCTGATAGGTCTCCGTAATACTTCTAATTTTTAAAATTGAATATTGTAACAGATTTATGTTGAGTGACGTACACTTGTAATTATTCTCCAAATCCAACACAGACATGTAGTAAAGTACACTGCTACTGTTCAGATGTAGTACAGTGGTTGAGACGACTTCACCTGTTGTGAAACTCCTTGGTTGGTAACCACTTGAGACGACAAAGTACATTACTTGCAACTGCCATTCACACGTGCGGAAAGAGGTTGCGTGGTTGAGACGACTTCACCCGTTGTGAACCTCCCTGGTTGGTAACCACTCGAGACGAAAGTAACATTACTTGCAACTGCCATTCACACGTGCGGAAAGAGGTTGCGTGGTTGAGACGACTTCACCTGTTGTGAAACTCCTTGGTTGGTAACCACTTGAGACGACAAAGTACATTACTTGCAACTGCCATTCACACGTGCGGAAAGAAGTTGCGTGGTTGAGACGACTTCACCTGTTATGAACCTCCCTGGTTGGTAACCACTCGAGACGAAAGTAACATTACTTGCAACTGCCATTCACAAGTGCGGAAAGAGGTTGCGTGGTTGAGACGACTTCACCTGTTGTGAAACTCCTTGGTTGGTAACCACTTGAGACGACAAAGTACATTACTTGCAACTGCCATTCACACGTGCGGAAAGAAGTTGCGTGGTTGAGACGACTTCACCCGTTGTGAACCTCCCTGGTTGGTAACCACTCGAGACGACAAAGTACATTACTTGCAACTGCCATTCACACGTGCGGAAAGAAGTTGCGTTGTTGAGACGACTTCACCTGTTGTGAACCTTCCTGGTTGGTAAACGCTCGAGACGAAAGTAACATTACTTGCAACTGCCATTCACACGTGCGGAAAGAAGTTGCGTGGTTGAGACGACTTCACCTGTTGTGAACCTCCCTGGTTGGTAAACGGTCGAGACGACAAAGTACATTACTTGCAACTGCCATTCACACGTGCGGAAAGAGGTTGCGAGGTTGAGACGACTTCACCTGTTGTGAACCTCCCTGGTTGGTATACGCTCGAGACGACAAAGTACATTACTTGCAACTGCCATTCACACGTGCGGAAAGAGGTTGCGTGGTTGAGACGACTTCACCTGTTGTGAACCTCCCTGGTTGGTAACCACTCGAGACGACAAAGTACATTACTTGCAACTGCCATTCACACGTGCGGAAAGAGGTTGCGTGGTTGAGACGACTTCACCTGTTGTGAACCTCCCTGGTTGGTAACCGCTCGAGACGACAAAGTACATTACTTGCAACTGCCATTCACACGTGCGGAAAGAAGTTGCGTGGTTGAGACGACTTCACCTGTTGTGAACCTCCCTGGTTGGTAAACGCTCGAGACGAAAGTAACATTACTTGCAACTGCCATTCACACGTGCGGAAAGAAGTTGCGTGGTTGAGACGACTTCACCTGTTGTGAACCTCCCTGGTTGGTAAACGCTCGAGACGAAAGTAACATTACTTGCAACTGCCATTCACACGTGCGGAAAGAAGTTGCGTGGTTGAGACGGCTTCACCTGTTGTGAACCTCCCTGTTTGGTAAACGCTCGAGACGAAAGTAACATTACTTGCAACTGCCATTCACACGTGCGGAAAGAAGTTGCGTGGTTGAGACGACTTCACCTGTTGTGAACCTCCCTGGTTGGTAAACGCTCGAGACGAAAGTAACATTACTTGCAACTGCCATTCACACGTGCGGAAAGAAGTTGCGTGGTTGAGACGACTTCACCTGTTGTGAACCTCCCTGGTTGGTAAACACTCGAGACGAAAGTATCATTACTTGCAACTGCCATTCACACGTGCGGAAAGAGGTTGCGTGGTTGAGACGACTTCACCTGTTGTGAACCTCCCTGGTTGGTAAACGCTCGAGACGAAAGTAACATTACTTGCAACTGCCATTCACACGTGCGGAAAGAGATTGCGTGGTTGAGACGACTTCACCTGTTGTGAACCTCCCTGGTTGGTAAACACTCGTGACGAAAGTAACATTACTTGCAACTGCCATTCACACGTGCGGAAAGAAGTTGCGTGGTTGAGACGACTTCACCTGTTGTGAACCTCCTTGGTTGGTAACCACTTGAGACAACAAAGTACATTACTTGCAACTGCCATTCACACGTGCGGAAAGAGGTTGCGTGGTTGAGACGACTTCACCCGTTGTGAACTTCCTTGGTTAGTAACCACCTGAGACGACAAAGTACATTACTTGCAACTGCCATTCACACGTGCGGAAAGAGGTTGCGTGGTTGAGACGACTTCACCCGTTGTGAACTTCCTTGGTTGGTAAACACTCGAGACGAAAAAGTACATTACTTGCAACTTCCATTCACACGTGCGGAAAGAGGTTGCGTGGTTGAGACGACATCACCTGTTGTGAGACTCCCTGGTTGGTAACCACTTGAGACGACAAAGTACATTACTTGCAACTGCCATTCACACGTGCGGAAAGAGGTTGCGTGGTTGAGACGACTTCACCACCACGGAGTAACAAAACACTTAGCGACATGCATCACGCATCGATCTTAGAAAACCAGGTCAAGCAGCGCTAAAAACCCTCACATCCAACACTTCAACGACCTGTACAAGTTGTTTAGATTTGATTTCCTTCCGTCACATAAGTGGACAGTTTGTAATACATGACCTGATTTGAGATTACTTATTATCAGGAGTCCAGTTCAACGGACCAGCCTGACCGGGTTTTTAACTTGGCGGTATCGATCTGCTTTTTTTTAGGCGTTAGGTTTAATTTTATAGAGTGACTTCATCGTCTCACTATCACAATCTCAAACGTAACGTTTAACAATAGCATTATTTTTAGAATTAGTCTTTTGTCATTTTTATTGCAATTAATGTAACGATAAGATGACATTCTAATCAATCAATAAATGTTCAATAAAACGTCCACATCTGTGTGTATCACACATAAAATGCACCATTTTATTGTTGAAAGGTCCGTTCCTCTCCGCGAAAAACACTAAAAACAAGCGATTTTTTTATCAAAGATTCGATCCATAATAATAATAATCGTATCGTAATTAATACGTAAAGTTATAGGTAAAGACCTATTATATTCTAGAGAGCCGTAAGTAGGTCCTATATTTTTGTAAAACTATTGAGTATTGTTATACTTTTTCAAAGTTAAACACGAGAAATTTTAAATTGATAATTGACGATTTACATTAAATAAAATTATAATATCAACTTATGATTCTCTATAATTATGGTTGCCATACATTTTCATAGTAAAATACGGACATCAGTATATTTGGGGTTCTTAGGGTGGGGGGGGGGGGATTTTGTAAACGTTCTGTTATGAATTTGATTATATGCGATTTAGGTTGTTAAATTGGGAAAAATAATATTAACGGCATTTGATGTTGAATATTAATATAACAATTATATTTTATTTTAAGATTTCAGAGTAATACAATACTAAAAAAAACATATTTTGCATGTTTTCAGATGTTCATAAACTTAAGTTAAGTTGGCCGAACTCAATAAATTTTCATAAATCTCCTTGAAAATGTTTAGGCATAACTTGTACTAGTGGTACTGGCTGAAGTCTGAAACCAGTCACATTTTTCTGAAGATATTAAAGAACCATTGTTTTTAAGGCCTTTAAAACATTCAATGCATGACATGTCACTGTTAAATTTGATGCTCAGAATAACTTTGATCTTCTCCACTGACATAAGTAAAAAAACTCGTTCACTGGTGCCGAAGTACCGGGTAGGGAAAGAGCAAACTCCAACACTATTTCAAAACGTTCGCTCTTATATTCGGCTAAGCTGAAGAGTTGAAAAAATTCTTCTTTTTGAAGGGGAGGGAAGTGAGTAATAATATAATAATAGTGCTAGTATATGAGTCATATTACAACACACAACCTCCCACGATTGTCGATTGCTCAGAGTAATAGTAATTACATGTTTAGTTTGTCTTTTTTACAATATTATATATTTAAAATATATTTTTAATAATAAAAGAACGAAAAATACGAACATCTAACAGATTTTTCCTTTGTACGGTACGGGACACGGACATTGAATGTAAAATACAAACAGTCCGTACAAAATACGAACGTATGGCAACTCTATCTATAATGAGCCTTTAATAATCATACCTAACTCATTATAATACTAAACACAAACCGTACAGTTGAAGTAGAACGGCATGGTTTGTCCTGACGTAGGTAAAGTTGCATTGCTAGCACAGGGCTGTCGACTTCCTCGCGGTGACTTGGCACCCTTAAAATACACAGACTACAAAACTTTTTAGTTACAAATATTTACATAAACTTATTTATATCTTGTTGTAAGCCAACACTGACGATGATCTTGCGAGAATGATTGATTTTGTAATTAAATCAATTACGATCTATAAATGTTTACTTTTCATAAAAACAAAATTGTCCTCATACATATATGAACGTATCTCAAGGTGCCTGGTAAATTAACATACTTATCATTTTTAAACCCAAACCAAACCCTATGTCGGATTGGTGTATCAGCCCCAGTTGCCATTTTCAACTTGATACGACACAAGAGTTATACGATGAAATATCCAATCTTCCATATACGATTGGAGTAATCTTCCAATCGACAAAGACGTACGACTTATAATTCATGATAAGTCTGTTGTCTGTTTTTTTTTTTTTTTTTTACATTACTTTTATGTTCAATAATGCACATGCTTTTGGCACTTGGCTTCTTATTAAATGTATCTCTAGATGCTGGGCTTGCAGGACTAGTTTAGGATGCCAGGTCGACTAATGCAAGACCTGAGTCCTGTATCACATTGCCGGTGAAATCGAATATCTAGACAACTACACTACTCTGCGATAAACTCAACTTTCCTCGATTGATCTACTCATTGGATCATCAATAAATTGACCTTTACATAAACCAATTGAACTCAGTTCTCAACTTGCCTTTGGATTATCTCAAAATATGTAGTATTAAAGCCAGACCTTGATGATTTCTGGCAGTGCTGACAGAACCTGTCTATTGAAATTTAATGTCACCTATATTAACTCATGACCTACTTAAATCATTTTTAAAAAATCGAAAACAAACAAACATGATCTGACTGAAACAATGTCGGAAGAAGTCGAAGTTAATTGGGGTGTGCCTCAAGGATCAAGGTTTTAGGGGCCCCTCTTATTCTTGATATATATATAAATGATGTAGGGAATATTACTAATCCAAATCAAACTATTTTATACGCTGATGATACCTCTGACATATACAGACATAGAAACTTAATAGATTTAGAGATTAATGGACATTTACGAATAAACAACTTTGTTCAATATTTTAATGAAAACGTTTTGACAGTCAATGTGAATAAATCAGTTGCTGTAAATTTTACCTCAAATAATAAGTTCTCTTTTGAAATTCAGATGGCAATTGATGACTTTATTATACCAACTCAGGATTCCATTACATTTCTAGGTTTGATTTTGGACAAACATTTAAATTGGAATGAAAATATAAACTCTCTTTGTCTAAAACTTTCCAAAGGTATCTTTATAATTCGAAAGTTATCTGCATTTTGCGATTACCAAGCTCTTAAAATGGTATATTATGCTTTTTTTCTATTCCCATTTAGTTTATGGAATAGAGTTGTGGGGTAGTACGTTTAAAAAAAACATAAATAAAGTCTTGATATTGCAAAAAAAGGCAATACGCTATATTTCTGGAGTGGGTTACAATGAACCATGTCGACAAATATTTAAAGAACTAAAAGTTATGACAGTACCATGTATAATTGTGTACAAACTATTGCTGCATATGGCTACTTCATACAATTCTACACACAAAGATTACCACAATTACAATACTCATGGTGCTAATAATATTGTTATTAAAAAAATACCATCCAGGTCTAATACATTAGCAACACTATCATTAGGACCAAAATTGTGGAATAAACTACCAATTAATTTTAGATTACTGCCATTTAAGGATTTCAAGAGCAGGATAGGCTTATTCCTCTTGGATAACCCGCTGTACGATGTAAGTTAATTTTTCAGTATTGTCCATAAATTAAATGTTAAGTAGATTAATCTCTTGTTTTTCAGCCTTTTCTGTGATTTTGTAATGACGAACTGGAGGATTAAATGTATACCAACTTGTACACTACAAATTTTCCCAGTAATAAAGAATATTATTGAGTTATAGAAGTTGAGTATCTGGATTTGTCCTAATCCAACTCGCTAAAAACTATTATTTTGCTGTCTGTAAGGACTTTGAAAAATAAATAGCTTTAATCATAATGCATGTAATGTTTAGCATCCAACACTTTGTTCATGATTATCGTTCAGTAACCAATTCTCATTATCAGCATCCACTAGCTACATACATGTATTGTGTAATCACGGCAAGGTACTTGATGTGAACAAAATAACCCACACTACCAAACAAGGCAGGAATGGTACTATTTATACAGAAGACGCTACTCTTATCTATTCACATGCCTGATCTTATTTTCTTGAATAATGAATATAATCATAACCTTTTTACAAAGTACTACAAATCA
Organism: Stictocephala bisonia; assembly: GCA_035578905.1. Taxonomy (NCBI): domain Eukaryota; kingdom Metazoa; phylum Arthropoda; class Insecta; order Hemiptera; family Membracidae; genus Stictocephala; species Stictocephala bisonia. The sequence goes on along the minus strand of JAQJVL010000149.1, from coordinate 1,705,016 downwards.
TTTTCTCCCCATTTTATAAATCAGTTTGGTATCCCCCAATTAAATTGCTAAAAACACTAATGTTATTAAAGTGTCTTTAGTTTAGTTTTTCAACTTATCTTTTAAACGTTCTTATTTTTTAACACTTTTCGGATTTGTTATATTATATCTGCGAACTGTTAGGTCTATTTTACGATGTTTTGTCTAAAATATCAAAATGTTTGTTGCTTGTTAGGAAATATTACGACACTTCTGTGACTTAAGTGATTTTTTAACTAAACTTTATCATTTGCTACATGGCTTGGCGTTGTTATGCAAGATAAATATAAAAACTTTATCTTCCACAAATAGTTATAGGATACTTACATTTATTCATAATTTGGGGCTTCAAAAACGCAAGAAGAAAGAGTGCATGGTCACAATATTTTAATTCCCAGGACAAAGTTACAAAGACATAAGAAGGCCACATTGCAGTTGAGTTGGCCACGGTAAGGGATGGCCATAAATATTTACCCCCAGCCAAACGTCAGTGACTCACCCACCCTGTCTCTTGTATCGATTCGCGTGATGAATCATGTGGCACGACCTTGAGCGTACTACAGGCTGCTCACTGACCGAGGCAGCGAAAGCGTCCTGTGCTGGCTATGTAATCGTAAATTAGATGTAAGGGCCCATTTTTTAACTGGTCGCTCAGAGTTGCCACACCGGTCTGGGACTGTGAGTCACCGACTTGTACGCTTCATTCACCAGTACGAGGTTAGCATTCCCAGAAGGTAATGATTCACGTCAAGTATGTTCATTCGCTCAAATTTGGTAACTTTTGGAAAATCAGAAAAATTATTAAAAAAAACTATTTTGCTAAGGCATAGAAGGTCCACTACTTTCTTTGAATATTTAGGTGTACTATACAGAAAAAACTATTCATAGACGTACAATACCGAAATACAAAGCACTGAACATAATCAGGTGCAATAGTAGTCTAACATCTGTTATCATGATGAAGTTCACTTTATTAACAAGCACGTGTGACTGACAACTAGGCGGCAATCTCTTGATTTACGAGACAAACATAGAGCTGACACATGAAGACAAGGAATATGTACAGTTCAATTAAACACTTTACCTGTAAATGTGTTATTTCTATGTCAACAAAATAAAGACAGTTCTCATACGTAGGTATTGTATTAGAATAGAAGAAGAGAGGTTATGTTTGGTCTCAAGATCTCGCCGGGCGTGTCGGGACACACGTGTGGGTCCATATGGCCGCTATATTTAGACTACTCACCGCTGGGGCGGCGTCGGGCTGTTCGAAAAGCCTCTGTCGGTTGGCTAGACGCTCGAGGCCGGCCAGCCGGTAAGTCGCAGGGGATCCTGAAGTATACTTGGGAAGTGTAGGAGGCGGCGTGGGCTTGGAGGCAGCGGCGGTCAGTAGGCTCGTGCTGCTTGTATAGTGGTAGGAAGCCGGACTGGGGGCAGCGCCGGGGGCCTTACCCGCCACTCCATTACTGGTAGCACTCATCACAACACCACTATGTACATAGCCGCCGACCAAACTGGCGTCTGCCGCGCCCTCGCCACTGACAGCTGGCTGGTCGGCTACACTCGGTTAGCCTCGACTGTCTTCGGCGCCGTTCGGCAACGATCGACTATCTCCGTCGCCATAATCCAATATAGCACTTTGCAAGTTAAAATTCCATTAATTCATTAAATTACAGAACATAGAAATTTGAAGATATTACCAACAAAATAAAACTTATTAATAATTGAATTAACTGAGCTGAAACATTTTACAAACAAGTGCTATTTTTGTAGACACTAATACGGCACTGTAAATGTTATGATGTATAGTGGTCACAGGTTCTGTTCTCAGTCCTCTAATACCGACAGAGCGTGATCACTGTGATCAGAACTCGCTGAGGTGACTGTGGGATGAATATCGAGAGAATAAATCAACGCAGCAGACTTGTCAGTTTGGCGAAAATCAGACCGATATTACGTAATTCGAATAAGCTGAAGGCTCCTTAGCTTAGGTGTATTGGCTGTAATAAATGGTCCTATCTAACGATAAATAAACACTAACGAAGACTACACTCAACAAAACAGATGTGAACAGCTTATTACAGTGGTTTGGTTTAAACAGACTCGCAATCAACGTGGAGAAAACAAATTTAGTCGATTTTTCTATTATTAAAAAAGAAAGCCACGATCTATGTTGCTTGTTGCAGGATTCAACAATCATATCTGTGGATACTGTTCGACAGTCACGTAGATAAAGTGTGTAGGCAGGTGAGCTCTGGTATTTTTGCACTACGAGTAATATATCATCTCCTATTGAAGGTCAACACATTTTTACAGCGCACTACGGGATTGTTTACACATGTCTTTCATACGGGATTCCTATATGTGACTCTAACTCTGTGAGAACAAAGTAGATTTTTAGACTGCAAAATAGAGCTGTTGGGATTATATTTAAATAAAAAAACAGACTCCTGCAAGAATTGGTTTTAAAAATACACTTCCCTCAATTTACGTTTTAGAAACATTAACTTTGTTACTAAAAACCGCATTATTTTCTATAAAGCACAACAACCTCAACATATCTCCGCAAAACCAACACACACGGGATTAGGCCAACTTCTTTTTTTGAAAATCATTTATTCATAAGTGGCATCATATTGTTCAACTCTCTCCCAGACCCACTAAAATACAACATAAAGGAAAGTAGTCGTAAAGTACAAGAATAAAAATATTGCTTAAGGAAGCCTTTTATAATGTAGCAGATTTTTTAAATTATAAATAAATGTTAGACATATGTATAATTTATGTTACTTATGCCCATGTACCTTGTATTTTATGGCAATAAAGAATTTGATTGATTGATTAATTGAGTAATTCCCATAAGCCTGAACATCTCTACGATCGGTGACTTAAATAGAAAATAAAAAAGACGACAGAAGTCTTATAATTCTCCAAACAAAGTGTTGGATTAGAAAAACGATAAGAAACATTAAAACATCATTATTATAATTAATTAGCTCATCACCAAAAAACTGCAGCTCTGTCAAGCTCCTTCAAACAACTGTATTTCATGTAACATCATTTACTTTTTACTTTCTCCCACATGCGTTAGCACAAAGTATTGTGATCGTCAAAAAAAAAATTTTTTACAAGTTGATCTAAAAATCCATTTTAGGGTCCTCTGAAACCTAAAAAAATGTTGTATCTGTCTGTATGTATGCATGTGCAGTTCGCTTGAGATCAAAGGGATGGATCATTTTTTTTAAAATTAAATTTGGTATGTATCTGTATTTAGCCAATATCTCCAGGCCATTTTTTCACTTTTGAGTTATAACATTTCTTTATAGGCAAAAACGTTTAAAACTGCAATTTCAAGTTTTATTCTAACGATTTTTATTAAATTTTCAGTAAATATGCAATTACAATTAAACATATTTTACTTACCACCTCACTAAGTTGGGGCTGGAGGCCCAAGGCCGAAAGCCACAACTCAAGTTGTTGAAGGTTGTTTACATAACATCTGGCTGTCATTAATTAAACAGCTGCTTTTGAAGATTATTTTTGTCCTTACTTTTATTTCAATAAAATGAGTGTTTCGTTTGTACATTCCTTAGAAATGTAAGTAATTGAACACATCCATTAATTTTCATTTTTATACTATTTTTGAAGTTATACTTCTTTGCGCCCGTTAGACACTTTGGGATGGGATGTTGGTCGAGAAACCGCGTCACGCTGAAAAGTAAGAACAAATTTTTAAGAACTATCGATTAATCGATTGTTAATCGAAGAAATTTAATCGAAGAAATTACTGATAATGATAATATAGGTGTATAATATAATAATGAAGTCACGTATAATATATTGAAGATAAATATATTGAATAATATTGAAAAATGTCTTATATTTCATTTATATATCCTGTCTGTTTGTGTGCGTGAGTGGGTGTATGAGAATGGCCAAAGAAGTATAACTTCCACCGTGTGGTCCTACGCACACCCAATTTTTTTAGCTGTTTGATACCTTTCTGTGTAAAACTGTGTTTATTTCGTTCCTATATTTTTTTATAAATATTTAGTGATTATTGTTCTTATTAACTGTAAAAATACTTAAAATATGTAAGGAAATTCGCGTTTTTGTGTTTACTTGTGTATTTTCTTACCAATATATTGATCTGAACCTAATTGCAAAGTAAATGAAATCCTAAAAGGTTATCCCGTCAAATGTAAACAAAGTTTTATTTATTGATATGGGAAATGACCACAATTAATTATTGCTCTAATGAAGGAGTAGTAGTATAGTAATAGTAACCGTCAATCATGATATTGTCACCTCCACCAATATTTGTCCCAAACATTTCCGATATGGTATTTATGCAGTTTCTTTCCACCAAACAAATTTGGAACATTTTGTTTTAAATGGGTGTAGAATTAGCTGTATTTTCACGAGATATGCATTTTATTCCGCGGAAATAACATATTTTACCGAAAAATTCAAAAAACTAATGTCACAACTTTTAGTATTTTTGACATATTTCCGTTAATTTAAATGGTATTTTAACCATCTTTTTTTTATTTTGATGTATTATTTTGCGCTGAATACAAATTTGAAAACTATTTTGGTCTATTACAAATATTTCTCGAGATATAACGGAAAACCTATAATCGCGGCGGATCGCGATTAGCGGCCATTACGCGATCATTATATACAACAACTATTAATCACAAAAACCGAATTCACCTATATTCCCACCGGAGTGACACGGAGGCCAAACACTCGAATTTAACGCAAATTACGAATCTTTGTTGAGAAAATAGACAATTAGGAAAAGTTAGGTTGTTTGGTTATGTCAGTAAAAAATGCATTTTCGGGCTGAAAAAATAATGTTACTACAAAACCAGTTATATATTTGTGTTCAGCATAAAAAAAACACGAGAAATTAAAAAAAGTTGTTGAAAAATAACGATTTAAAAAAATTTGGTTTTTTTTCACTATCAGATAAAAAACTAGTTTCTCGATTTTTCGGTAAAAAACGAGTTTTCCGCGGATTAAATCAACTCCTCAAGAGATATAAACTCATTTTTCACCACTTTGAAGCTACATGTGTACTATGTGGTGGTGAGCACCCTGCCAATTATAAAGGATGCTCTGTATATAGAAACATTAAAAACAAAGCTTTCCCTACTTTATGTTTGAATGTTTCAAAAGGATCAGGGACTTCTTCTCCACCGAGGAAAGACAAAGTTGTTAAAAACTTATTACCATCGCCTATTGCCCAGGCTCGAGAATCTTCTTTAACAACAACTACATCATCTCTGACTTACACAGGCGTAACATCAGGTCAAACAAATGCAGGAGAACATTTTAATAAATTAATTGATGGATTTCTAAACAAATTTGAAATGCTCATGTCCAAGTAGTTATACAACAAACAACTGTTATAATAACAAGCCCAATAAGTAGATAAACTGATCAACCGTCATCTCAAAACTAAAGTGACTAACTTCTATGATTGGTCTTTGGAATGCCAACGGCTTGGTCCAACATAGCCGGGATATTAAGATTTTTATTTCAGTGCATACAATTGATATAATGCTAATAACTGAAACACATTTTACTGACTTAAAATACTTTAAAATTCCAAATATTTCTATTTATAACACCAACCACCCCGACAATACCGCTCATGGGGGGAGTGCTGTTTTAATTAAAACTACTATCAAGCATCATGAAATTACAAAATTTCAGCAAAATGATTTTCAAGCTACCAGTGTTGTGGTTGAAGATTGGATGGGTCCTTTGACAATTTCTTCTCTTTACTGTCCTCCTAGATTTAAAATCTCAGACCAGCGATTCAATCAGGAAAGCGACCAAGTGAGCTGAAAAACTCGCAGCTTTCCTCGCAGGACGTAACTGCAATGCTAAACATGTAATGTGGGGATCAAGACTAGTAAATCCTCGGGGAAGAAATCTGCTAAAATGTATAGATAACAATAATTTAAATTATTTATCACTGGTCATCCTACTTATTGGCCAACAGATGTAATTAAAATTTCAGACCTGCTTGACTTTTTTGTAACTAAAGGGATTTCTCAAAATTACGTGGATATCACCTCATCTCTTAATTTTTCATTTCTTCATTCGCCTTTGATACTGATCATAGGCTCGTCTATTATGTCAAAGGAAAAACCTCCCATACTGTCAAACAAAAATACTAATTGGGATCAATTTTGAGAGTTGTTTAACAATACCTTAAATCTGACCATTCCCCTAAAAACCGGAGGAGACATTGATAATGCAGTTGAAATCTTCACTTCTTCCGTTCAGGCTTCTGCTTAGAAATCAACTCCGGAACTGCGTAATGAAACTATTAATCAAACTAACTATCCGTTTTACATAAAACAAGATTGCTGAGAAAGTCGCTTGCGAAGAATCTGGCAACATTCAAGAAATGCTGTTGATAAAACTAACTTCAACCGGGCCTCCCGACAGCTGAAAAGAATGTTGCTTGATATAAACAATGTTTGGTTTCAGAATTCACATCAACCCTTTCTCCCAGTGAGGCGACTCATTACTCATTATGGAAAGTGATGAAAAGGATGAGGCAGCACCAAGTCCCAATCCCTGCTATTTCCAAGCCTGACGGTTCTTGGGCTAAAAGTAGCATGGAAAAGGCAGACTTGTTTGCCAACCATTTTTCAAATGTATTCAAACCTAACCCTGCAGACAGATGTAACGACATTGGTCCAAGTGTTAAAGAATTCTTGGACTCACCTAATCAGCTTGAAATGCCAATAACCTCATTCGAACCATCGGAAGTAAAGGGAGCAATCGAAGGACTCCGTGCTAAAAAAATCTCCTGGCTATGACCTTATTACAGGAAAGGTGCTAAAAGAGGTCCCTAGGAAAGCGATTGTTTTCCTTACTATATTGTTCAACGCCATGTTGAGACTCGAGTACATTCCATCTCAGTGGAAGGTAGCTGACATTATTGTTATTCTGAAACCTGGTAAACCACCTCATCAGGTTACTTCATACAGACCGATAAGTCTCCTACCAGTCCCATCAAAACTGTTTGAAAAATTGTTTTTGAAACGATTAAATCCATTATTAACTGAGCTAAATTTACTTCCAAATCATCAGTTCGGATTTCGACCTAACGATTCAACAATTTGTGCATCGAGCTGTTGATAATATCAGGCAACCCTTAGAAAAAAGGAATTTTGCTCATCAGCATTTCTCGATATAAGCCAGGCTTTTTATAAAGGTTTTTGAAAGCATGATGTGCTGTTGTTCAAAATTAAATTACTTCTTTCTCTTAATTTCTACAATCTAATAAAATCTTACCTATCTCAACGATACTTTAGAATAAAATTTCAAAATTGTTATTCAAATCTAAAATTAATTGAATCTGGAGTTCCACAGGGTAGTGTATTGGGCCCTTTATTGTACACAATATTCACAGCTGATATTCCAACTCACCAAGAAACTCTTAACTGCAACATTTGCAGATGATACTGCAGTCCTTGCTTCTCATCGAAACCCTTTTATAGCTTCTCAGATCTTGCAAGATGTTTTAAATTCAATGACAGATTGGATAAAACGTTGGAGAAAACAAGTAAACGAGAGTAAATCTACACACATTACATTTACGCTTAATTTGGAAAACTGTCCAAATGTTTCCTTAAACAACACTCTACTAACTCAACGAAATGATGTTAAATATCTAGGAATTTACTTAGATAGGCGACTGACATGGCAGAGCAATATCTGGAATAAATGATTCCAACTAAATACAAAATGTTCTAAAATGTATTGGCTTTTTGGAAAAAGATCCCACCTCTACTGAAAATACTATTACTGTACAAAGTTGTCTTGAAGCCAGTGTGGACATATGGCATACAGTTGTGGGGGACAGCATCATTATCAAATCTGAACATTATTCAACGTTTCCAGTCAAAGGTACTGAGAACTATATTGCAAGCTCCATGGTATGTTAGGAATGCAGTAATCAACAAAGACACAAGAATTGACTACGTGCAAGATAAAATCTCAAAGTTTAGTTTACGTTACCTAAAGAAGCTTGAAGCACATGAAAAAAGTACATTTATAGACTAAAAAGGCATGACTTCCTTAGTTTAAGTGAATTTTTAATCCGTTATGTTGTTTACAGTCTTTGAAAGGTAATCAACCATTGTTATTTAAAACAGATCTAATTTATTTATTGTTCATGTATTGAATAGTTTGTAAATATTAAATAAATGTTATAAAAAAATTATACAATCTGACATAACAAAGGGAAAGGTACAAAGTTTGTGCCAGTTACCTGGTAACAAAAATAATGTTACCATTTATTTTGTTAAGGGACTTACACCAATGTAAACCGCACCAACATAGTCCGATGACAGCTGTAGCATGAGAAACCCCCCCCCCCTCCTCACTTCTCGCCCAGCAATGATGTCAAATATAAATTAGTTGAAAATATTGATAATTTGTCTAAATATCTGTTACAATCTAAACACTATCATTTGTTATTACAAACCACGGTACATAGAAAAGAAGACGGTAGATATCACGCAAATCTCCAATGACGTCACATTGGCGAAATTGCAAAAATAAACACAAAAATACTGTTCTAATTCCCATAATTACAATTCCAGTTGATAAGTGGATTTACCTTGCTTAACTATTCAGCTGAATGCTTCTATGTAAATGGTGGATTTAGTTCCCAGTATTTAATAGAATAAACAAATCAGCTGATTTCGCCAATATTAATTGACAGTATTGAACATACGCATACTTGTCATAGATGATAAATGTGGTTTGGTGATTCACAGAAACGACATGGCAACACCGCCTAAAATGTCATCGGACTATTTTGGTGTACTATTTCGGTAAATTTTATGTACTGTGAAAACTAGTTCACATTCCGGTATTTTTTTCCAACTAAGATAACAATTATTAGAACTTATAGTAACATTTTGAAATTCATACTTCATAACGCACAATCAAACAAAACAATGGAATGATTGGAGTTTTCATAGTTCTCTTACTTAGAAAACAACCGTCAAACTTGGGTGCACGTGATGTCTGCGCGACAGTAGCCCTAGCCAGTCAGAGGGGACCACCGCACCGACGTGTGTACATGCAATAGCCGCACTACACCAATGTTGTGTTTTGATTCTTGGTGGGTACGGCACAGAGAAAAAGATACAGAGGTCGGTTACAAGTGCAATTTACTCAATGCAGTTACAAGTAAATTTCAATTAATGTACATCTTTATATATCTGTAGTAATAATTACTACGTTTATCCTTGAGAATTTGGGCGTTATAAAGAAGGGACTGTCATCCATAGCATAGTGGAGAAATGACTACTCGACACACATTTAGCTCACTAATGGATGCAACCTCTGTTTCTCTTCTCTGTGGTTACGACCATAGGTCTCTTGCATCTAAATCCACCGTGTTTAAAAACCGATCTGAAGAAGAGAAGCGCCACTGTTATACACTCACCCGTCGCAAATACTATCTGATCTGACTATACATTCCCGCTCACTAGACGTAAATATGACCTTATCTTACAATACACTCCCACTCACCCGTCGCAAATACGATCTGATCTGACGATACATTCCCGCTCACTAGACGTAAATATGACCTTATCTTACAATACACTCCCACTCACCCGTCGCAAATACTATCTGATCTGACAATAAACTCCCATTCCCCCGTCGGAAATACTACCATATATGACTTAAACCTATGGGGGGTGGCCCAGAGTACAGACCACTTGGTATGCCCAACAACCCACCTAACGTAAAAGGACCTGAATCCATTCCGCATACATGCAAACTAACACTGAATCGACATAGAAAACACTGAGTTCAGAACTCATCACCTGAATCATGCAATAGCTTGCTTTTAGATAGCAACGAAGAGTTTTTGATAGTGACTAAACACAAGTCAACTGTTGACGCTTGTAAAACAACGAAACATTCTTACATTCTTACATATAAGACGCCGACACAACGTTATGCCGGTTGGTAAAATAAACGAAGTAAAATACCACTAGAATAGACACAGTCGCGGATTTACGTGTGATTAAATGCAGTATCATTACTACACTTTATTAGAAAAAAAGAAAAAGTCTGTATGTTTGAAACAAAGAGTGAAATTGCCAATGACGTCATGGAGGTTATACAATAGAGGCGCGATAAGGCACGCTACTAAACCATAGTTATTGTCTGGGGTTATCTATCACCAGATTGCCGAGACTACCATTAGTTAGGCGCTATCACAGGTCTAACGCAGGATGCACACAAATTCCGAATTGCTGTAGTGTTAGTTATAGTGATTTTCGGAACGAAGAAACATTCCAATATATTTCTGAAGAAAATAGAAATGAGAGCGAGGAAACAAACAGGTAAAAGTAACCCTAGCCACTAAAAAAATCTTAATGCAGGTAGAAGGCGTCTTGAGACTGAATTGTTAACACAACATTTATGACTACGACAAAATTGAGGTAACATTTATTTTTGGCAAATGGACTTCAATATTGACACACTCGTTGAGCGCGGAGTGTAGCCACATCCTACGTACCTACACTATGTGAACAATGGCTTCACACTTTCACCTCTGACCGTCTGTATGAACGACAATTTCAATTCTTTGTATTTCTAAACAAGCTCTAGCTAGTTAATGCCTGATTTATTATTCTTTAATTACGCTGTTTAAAACAGTAGACATAAATTTGACCAATCATCACGTGACACATCAGCTCCACGGGACCTTTTACCTGACAGCTATTTTCACAAAACTTTTCAAAAACACTCTTTATCTTGGATTATATGAGTTTCCGTAAGAGAGCCATTTGCCTAGGCGAAAAACGCCAAAGACATGGGTTTGTACTTGAACGGTTGGGTCCGCTTTTACATTAAAATGTAAAAAAAAATTAAATTGAAAAACTCAAATATTCACATGGTTCGTTAGAGTGGGTCTTAAATAATCATACAGCGTTCACTATAACTCATTATAATAATAAACAGGAGCCGTACAGTTGAAGTAGAACAGCACGGTTTGGCTCGCTGACGGTACTAGTAGTGTAGGGAGGGATGTTGCCTTTCCAGCGATGGCTTGGCGGTTTCGGAAGACAGTTAGTTCAAGTTATCTTTTTATTTTTAATAGTTACGCGTGTTTTGTTTAAAAAATTGTAAATGTAAACTTAAAATTAGACTGTTTGTTTAAAAGAACAACAAACACTCCCACTCATCCGACGTAAATATGACATGACCTGACAAACACTCCCATTCACCCGACTCAAATATGACCTGACCTGACAAAGACTCCCATTCCCCCGACGCAAATATGACCTGACCTGACAAACACTCCCACTCACCCGCCGTAAATATGACCTGACCTTACTATGTACTCCCACTCACCCTTTTTCTCAATTTTTATTAAAGAAATGCTAATTGTTCATGTACACAAATATAAAAAAAAATGCAATTTTTTAAAAAAATTAATCAAAAACATTTTTAATTACTTTATATCAACTATTAAACGCCTCCCAAGTAGTTCTTTTATTAAAATTATGTTTAGAGTTATAAATACATCACCTCAAAGATGCGACTTTGTACTTTCTTGGTTCATATAGAAATAAGAAACTATTTTCCCGATTATTCCCAAGTTTTAAAAACAGACCCTCACAGGAATGGTCTTGCTAATCACTAATCAGTTATTTAATATTACGTAATTTTTCTGCAAATTAGTAAATTTGATTTTAAATAATTAATGTTATATGTTTGCTTTTATTTTATTACGACGAGAAATACAATGTCGTGTTTGGCATCTTGTGCTTTTTAATACCACACAATTTACAAAATCGATTAACTTTATATACTCAATTTTTGGTTTTACTTTTACCCGCATCTTTTATTAAAATCCAATCGCTACGCACACGTACAGCGAGATACAGCATCCGCAGGATCGCGCTTAAACGACCTCCTGCAATTATACCCCACCCATCCTAGGGGAGGGGGAGGGGTCGACTGTCTGTGTATGAGTAGATTGCAGTCAGACGTACAGTCAGCGCTTCGAGCGGAATTCAGTTGTCCCTAAAGCCGGCCGAACCGCCTTATGGGTTCGTTGACTAGGGCCTTAAGAAAATAAAATTTTACTTCATTCCGGTTGTTTTTAATTATTACTCGTATTGTCTTCGTTAGATACATGTCCTCTTCCTCGCACCGGTTCGCACTAGTATGTACTGTGATTGCGTTACCTTGAGGCTCGGCGTTAGAGATTCGCCGAGTGTCGTGGTTAGTTGGCATGTACATTACTATATGCTACTTGAAAGCACAGAATAAGTTCTGTGGTGTAAATTAGGGAGCCAAGCTCAGACAAATATTAAATTCACAGACAAATTTTAAAAACAGGACATTTCAAACATTCTGTACTTTTATTCAGGACATAATCTGTCAGGCAATGAAAAACTACATAGCATTAAATCCGAAATAAGTAGTCTCTTCTGCCCACCCATACACGTGTGGTAGTATTAACCCACCCACCCATACACGTACAACCCGTACACGTGAGGTAGTATTAACCCACCCACCCATACAAGTACCACCCATACACGTGTGGTAGTATTAACCCACCCACCCATACACGTACCACGCATACACGTGTGGTAGTATTAACCCACCCACCCATGTGGTAGTATTAACCCACCCACCCATACACGTACAACCCATACACGTGTGGTAGTATTAACCCACCCACCCATACACGTTCAACACGTGTGGTGGTATTAACCCACCCACCCAACCAAACTCGTGCGGCGATTTGGTTTTAGTAAATTTATTATTAGAAAAAGGGAATTTGTTTAGAAATATAAACAATAAAATCTCTCTACTTTAAATAATTTCACAATAGACTGATAATCTCTATGCTTCCAACAAATGATAGGTTGTCACACAATTCAAAGTCAGTAAGTAAATATGGTTAGTAACTGTAGTTAGGAGTTTAGTAACAACAGTTAGTAATGATGTCAGGTTGTAAGTACATTTAGAAACGAAACGATCTAAGTTAGTAACTAGAGTTAGAAACAATCTCAATTAGTAACTCTGCTAATTTATAAAATATTCAAAAACATTCATAGTTAGTGCAGTTAGAATAAATTTCAATTAATAACTACATTTAGTAACGAAGTAAGTTTGTAACTACTATCAGAAATTATGTTAGTTATTCACTAAAGTTAAAACCAATCTTAGTTATAAAGATGTCAGTTTGTAATCATATTCAGAACTTTCTCAGTTAGTAACTACAACAGTTAGTAACAATCTCAGTCTAACAACTACGGTTAGTAACTATCTCAGTTAATACGACATTAGTTACTAACTGTGTCAGTAACTACGGCTAGTAGTCTGACGATAACGGGTCGTCACGATCTCATTTTTACTAATTAGTTAGTAACTACACTTAGTAACGATCTCAGTTAGTCTTCCATAACTATTCTATTACTCACTTTCGGCATTAGATAGATCCTGAGTCGTGATTATAATCTGGCAGCCAAGCTAAATCCTAAAAATATCTTTAACAAATGTAAAGATATGTAAAACAATTAATACGAATATAATATCGACATAAAAAATAGTAACTCACGATAGAAATCGGTGAAGCCCTTGGCCTGTGAGAGGATCTTGTCAGCTTGACCGATGTAGGGTATAGCTGATAGATAGGCATGGCGACACAGCGGGCAGCGTGGCACATAGCGTATGACACGGGGTGTGGCCACATCCACCGATAACGTGAGATGATAAGGGAAGGCTACACGCAGGACTCGTCATACACTTCTTGGTCTGCCCAATAGAGATTTAGATAGCAATTGTTATGAGTTAAATTAGAGATTCAGTTTGTTATCGGTACGTTGGTTAGTACATGACGTCCACCTGTACAATGAATGATATTGGGAGGGCGTGAAATTCACTATTAAAACATCCATTTATAATTTTCTGAAACACATTTTGAGTTCACAAAAAAGTGAATTTTCATGAAATGTAATATCAAGTTTGATGTTATTGAGTCACAGGAGTTATTTTGATAGTAATTATAAATTGGTAATTTTTCTAATACGAGAATAAATATTTTACCACGATATTGCCGTTTCCCAAACTGCCACCTCTGAAAAAGTCGACAGCCCTATAGTATCAAAGCTATTTTACCACCAACGGGACAACATGCTTTTTCTATTCCAACTTAACTGTTTTTTTGTTGTTTGTTTTTTTTTTTATACAAAAATCAACTTATGGTGCACTTGAATACTCGTAGGTCTTTACCTTTCAAATGACACTTCGTTACTATACAATCATTATTACGAACAGAATCGTTGAAATATAAACTAATGTTTTTGGTGTTTTTCGCGGAGGGAAATGGCCTTCTTAGATATTTTTTTGTTTGCCATAAAAGTATTAAACACATAATATATAAACATAAACACATGTAGAAAACTCTGATGTCAGCATACAGAACAAATATCTGGTGAGGAATAGCGGTAAATCCTTCATGAAGCTTGATTCGTCAAGGAATCTGAACTACTGTAAGTTGATTTTGGCGAATCAACAACGCACAGTTATCTCAATTATGCAGAATTAACTTTTTAAAGTGAAATATAACTGATAGTGACCACTGAGTTGAGTTTCTGTAAGCCAATGGAACACGTGTTTAGCTCCGTAGAGGTCCCTTAATTAAATACTTACAGGCGCGTGATCTTTGAGAGTTAAATACACTCTTGACTAGCGGTAGGTCATTAGCGGTAATTGTCGACTTGACCCTTCAACTTTCCAGGAGCACCGCCAACTTGGTGCTTGGAAACCTACAGATAATGATAGTCTTGATTTAAAATAATTAATGAGTAATTTAAACATGGATAATAAAATAGCACATGACTTATTATTTAACATAAACCACAGAAATATATATAAATCCTAAATAGAAGACATATGTATGGCAATTGTATTTTTCTCCAACACCTCCAGTATTTATTTAAACAACAGCACGAGTACATTTAACATGGATTGTTCAATTTATTCTAATTTAGAACAACTTAAAGTGTGTGAGATTTTGCACAAGAGCCAGTTACGTAACGATCTTTAGACTTCGGTAAACACAATATTTTGAAGATATGACATTTGGAGCTATGAGAAATCAATCTTTTATAAACTTTACAGAAAGGATGAAACGGTCAAATGTTAGGATGGTCGGTTCTCTTCGCGAAAAACATGGTTTTCTATTTCAACGATTCTGTTCGTGATAATAATCGTACCGTAACAGTTTTAAGCGTCATTTGATGGGCGAGGACCTGTTCTAGTCGATCATAAGTTAGTTTTTGTAAAATATTGAACATTTAAATACTTTTTTCAAGGTTAAATATGTGAAACTTAGTCTTGAAGATTGTACACAAAAAACTCATAATATCAACTTTATGGTCCACTAGAATGGACATTTAATAATCACACAGCATTCAATGTAACTAATAATAATAAACACGAATCGTACAGTTGAAATAGAAAATAGCCCGCTGTCCACTTTCAAGTGGGTGGGTGGGTCAGTACCACTGTACGTATATGGGTGGGTGGGTCAGTAACACTGTACGTATATGGGTGGATGGGTTGGGTGGGTCAATACCACTGTACGTATATGGGTGGGTGTGTCAGTACCACTGTACGTGTATGGGTGGGTGGGCGAGTGGGTCAATACCACTGTGCGTGTATGGGTGGGTGGATGGGTCAGTACCACTGTACGTATATGGATGGGTCAGTACCGCTGTACGTGTATGAATGGGTGGGTGGGTTAAAAGTGGAAGTGTTTGGGAAACGGCTACTATAAAACACTTAATATATAAAACTAACCGGGTGTCGGAAATAATGGCAGCACTAAATTGGGAACATACCATATAGTTTTAAATCAAAGCATCATTTGTGTAAAAATTTACTTCTCACATGTGCTACAACAGCTGATTACCGCACCAGTTGTTTGCTACCTCACCGAAAGGATCGCTAGCATCGCTTGGTTACATGTAAAACGGCTGAGCTTCGCTACTGTATGTTTATACAGTACGACTGTATAAACCCAATACAGTCGACCCCCACACGCCCACCCATACACGCACAGTGGTATTGACCCACTCGCCCACCCATACAAGCACAGTGGTATTGGCCCACCCGCCCACCCATACACGAACAGTGCTATTCAATACATTGAGCCCACTTATTATGTTTATACTAGCCAATCCCACCGTAAAAGAACGCAGGGGACCTTAAATTATATTGACACTAATGAATTACATATGGTATTACCCACCCACACAGTGGTGATGACCCACCCACCCACCCTTACACAGACAGTGGTGATGGCCCAACCACCCACCCTCACTCGTAAAGTGATGTTGAACTACCAACCCACCCTTACATTTACAATGGTGATGAGGGTGTAATACACCCTTACATATTAAGGGAGGGAGGGAGGGAGGGAGAGAGGGAGAGAGGGAGAGAGAGAGAGAGAGAGAGAGAGAGAGAGAGAGAGAGAGAGAGAGAGAGAGAGAGAGAGAGAGAGAGAGAGAGAGAGAGAGAGAGAGAGAGACCTCTGTTATCACCTCTGTACTTGAATGGGTAGGGCGGGTGGGTCAATACCTCTGTACATGTATGGGTGGGCGGGCCGATACCACTGTACGTGTATGGGTGGGCGGGTGGGTGGTCCAATACAACTGTACGTGTATAGGTGGATGGATGGGTCAATACCACTGTACGTGTATGGGTGGGTGAATGGATCAATACCACTGTACGTGTATGGGTGAGCGGGTGGGTATATACCGTACGCGTATATTAATGCCATCGAACGTATATGGGAGGGTGGGTGGTTGGTCAATACCACTGTATATGTGTATTGGTGGGAGGGTTGGTCAATAACACTTTATATGTATTAGGGGAGGGTTGGTCAATAGCACTGTACGTGTAAGTAAGGGTAGGCAAGTGCATACTGTGAAGGCAGAGTGCCAGCTGTTTTCGAGTAAACTTCTGTATTAATGTTCTTGCCACTGTGTCTAACATGATTGATTATATTTTATACGTTATAACATTGACTATAGAAACAAACAGAATGTCCAAGCTTTCTGAGGACACGATCATGTACTGCTATCTAACGGTGATTCGTTTAAAATAAGCGTTTTCAATACTATTTGGCGCACTACTCACTGGCTCAGCTGTGCGACACTTCGTCGTGTGCAGGAGTGAAACAGAGATATATACAGAGAGGGACTTATGGGGTGCTATTTGAGGAAACCTAACAAAAACATTGTTCAACGAACAGAAACCCGGCTTCACGGGGCCCATTTTAGCGGAGTCTACTTGTTTCTATAGTAAATGGTTACAATTAATATTTTACATACTAGTCGACCTACTGGTCAATATTGTGGAATTTAAGTAGCGCCTACAAAACGAACGCGGCAATGTGAGACACGACAAGCTATGCTACTGCTTCAGGATATAGCAGGCGCCAATGCAACCACAATAATTTGTATTAGACGAAATCTATATGCACGTTAGGATGTTACAAGAACATGTAATTTAGAATATTACTAAATATTTTGTCGCATCAAAAAAAGTATTAAAGTAAATATAAATGAGCTTTACTCCTAACCCCAACCTCATAATAACTAATTAAGTGCATGTAATAGTACAATGATGGAGTTAATTACTGTATGAACATTTATTTTCATTAAAAAAGTATGATTCTACTAATAAATACAGTATTAAAAAATTCTATTGAATCTATATCCCACTTTTGCCATCGGCCTCTTCAAATTTATGCCTATAAAGAATATATATCTCTTTTCAATTGGTCCCTCGATTTACTAACTGACTTCATTTACAACTTGTTCGTGAGAGCGACAACTTCTCCACTCACATGCTTTCCTTGATATACCAACATCATATGCAAATCACTCGCCGAATAGAGACAAATCCCATTTACCAATAATTTGCCTGCCATGGCCTCCACTAGCCAAAATTATATAAAAAGATTGGTAATTATGCACTTTCTTGCCACCTCTGAAAATACGATTTCATGTTAAAAAAAATGGTGAAAAATGAGTTTATATCTCTTGAGGAGTTTGATTTCATCCGCGGAAAACTTGTCTTTTACCGAAAAATCGAAAAACTAGTATTTTATCTAATAATGAAAAAACAACTTTTTTTTAAAATCGTTATTTTTCGACAAATTTTTTTCCATTTCTCGTGTTTTTTATGCTGAACACAAATATATAACTGGTTTTGTAGTAAAATTATTTTGTCAGCTCGAAAAATGCACTTTTTACCACATAACCAAACATAACCTAAATTATTCTAATTGTCTATTTTCTCAACAAAAATTAGTAATTTGCGTTAAATTCGAGCGTTTGGCCTCCGTGACGGCCTGCCGGTCGTCACTCCGCGGGGATATAGGTGAATTCGGTTTTTGTGATAGATAGTTGTTGTATATAACGATCGCGTATTGGCCGCTAATCTCGATCTGCCGCGATAGTAGTTGTTCCGTTATTTTTCGAGAAATATTTGTAATAGACCAAAATAGTTTTCAAATTTGTATTCAGCGCAAAAAACACATCAAAATAAAAACAGATGATTAAAATACCATTTAAATTAACGGAAATATGTCAAAAATACTAAGAGTTATGACATTGGTTTTTCGAATTTTTCGGTAAAATACGTTATTTCCGCGGAATGAAAAGTATATCTCGTGAAAATACAGACAATTCTAGACCCATTTCAAGCAAAATGTTCCAAATTTGTTTGGTGGCAAGAAAGTGCATAATTACCAAAAGATTTGATATTTTATAAAGAATACGAGTTAAAAATACGCTTTGATGAAAACTATTGGAATGATTTACCGTATACGCTCGATAGATACGTGATGTACTTCAGTAGGTAGCCAAGGTCACAGATTCGTTACAGCTTAATCACTGTGCTCTAATCCTTTGATGGTACACTTCATAACTGATAACAGATGACTATACAAAGCAAACATTATTATCACTTTGAACTCGTTGAAATGATAATACGACACACTCGCCCGCCTCCATGGCACACGACATAGTGGATTGTGTATGACACCACACAGAGGAGAGAAACATTCAATAGTGTGTCGAGTAGTTGTCATTTCGCCAGCACCTTGTCAGTCCCTCCCTTTAACCCTCCCAAATCCTCTAGACTAAATGTAGTACTCTAGATATATAAAAGTCAAATACCACTGACTCACTGTTCACTAAATCTCAAAAGCCACCGTACGATTTACACGAAATTCTAAAGGAAGTTAGCTTTGGTAACGAGGGACCCACTAAGAAAGGATTTTTCGAAATTCCATTCCTAAGGGGTACAAACAAGCCCTAAAAATGTAAATTTTTCCATAAGAATAACATTGGGTTGACTTAAGTAAATTAATAACAGCGGTTTTGTAAATAAAAAAAATTGGGTGTGCGTCGGACCACACGGTGGAAGTTATACTTCTTTGGCCATTTTCATACACCCACTCACGCACACAAACAGACAGGATATATAAATGAAATATAAGACATTTTTCAATATTATTCAATATATTTATCTTCAATATATTATACGTGACTTCATTATTATATTATACACCTATATTATCATTATCAGTAATTTCTTCGATTAAATTTCTTCGATTAACAATCGATTAATCGATAGTTCTTAAAAATTTGTTCTTACTTTTCAGCGTGACGCGGTTTCTCGACCAACATCCCATCCCAAAGTGTCTAACGGGCGCAAAGAAGTATAACTTCAAAAACATATTTCCTTTGTATATTTGACATTAAACTATTTATGCATTAAGAGTTTAATCTTCAGCTGTTAAAACAAAAACAAATGAAATAAACACGTTTGAAATAGGCTAAGTAATACCATTGATTATATAAAAATCAATGGTAATACCGTTGGTATTTGTACTAATAAATAGGTAGCAACGCAAGTAGTGTGAGTAAAATACTGTAAATAAAATGTAAATCTAACAGCTGTTAAATAAAAACAAATTGAATAAAAATTTGGTTGGCTAAACTTTTAAATTAAAAAATAATTGAGTACAGTTAGTTGAAAAGACAACTAAAAGTAAATTAGTTTGTTTGATTTACTTTAGGTAATTTTTGAATGTTCTTGAATTTATTGGAATTTTTACTTATATTTTGAATGCAAGTTTTTAAAGGGAAAGCTTGCTGCACATTTCGATTTGATAATCAAACTCAATATTATGACCTGCGAAGCGGGCGGGTACTGCTAGTTATTACTATAAATTTATAATGATAAATATTAGTTGTAATACATTTATAACTTCGACTGAGATTTGTTCTTTGTGGTAAAAAATGAAACTTTAATTATGAACAAAATCTTACTTTCAAGTGTACAGGTATATAGTTCTGAAGATCTTGTGAGACAGTCAACCAGGGAAACTTCTATGGCTATTTGTAAGTTACATTAATATAACCATTTAATCAAACTGAATTATTAATTTTACTAAAGAAATAATCTTAAGAAAAAAAAACCAGTTTCAAATATCGCGGGGCTTTCTGGTGTGCCTCTCTCGTGTTTTGGTTACGTGTTAAGTAGTTGGGCCTACATTTACGTAGGTAGGTATGCTAAGAGGACTCATGTACGTAGAGGTGATAGTTGGACTCATTGTCTAAGCCTACTAAGTCGTTTAACATCTCTAGTAAGTGAACAGATGTGAGATTCGTCTAAATTTCTACACTAGGTCCTAAACTGTGTAAATATCGAAATTCTAATCACTTAGTCGCTTACATTAGTCAGAATGCAGGATTTAATTTTTAAGACATATAGGATAATTCATTTATTCACAGAAGAAAACGTTGCAAGAAAATTAGAACAGCAGACAATGCTGTTCGTGATTGAGCAGTGAAATCCTCCGAATGCATGGCGAACCAACGCTCTCTCTCATCGAGGCCGTCCGTGTTTTTCTCTTTTAAAAGCACTTGAGTTGGCCTTCAACTTCAATCCAGACAACAGTGCTCTACCTTTTTGGGCCCTCCGTATGTCCTTTGCCGATCCATTTGCTCACATAATTCGCTTAAAGATAACAGGTTGTATAACACAACTAAAACATAAGTTTCTTAATGCACCTAAATAGTGGGTGCTCCTGTCATGTTCTCAACCGCCATCAATTGTAGCTGAACATCGAGGTGAAGCACTTTTATCACCTAAATAGTGGGTGCTCCTGTCATGTTCTCAACCGCCATCAATTGTAGCTGAACATCGAGGTGAAGCACTTTTATCACCTCTACGTAACGATAGGCTACCAACTGTGGTTTTCAACATCTTTAGGCAAACAGTCATACACCTGTATCTAAAATAAACTAAGTCTTGTACAATTTGAATGTTATTAAATTCAAGATTATCTTTTATTTTCCTTCGGCAGTACAGTATTTTAAAACAATGTTTAAACTAAGCATGCAGTGATTTGTATTACACTTATCAAATGTTGTTCTCAATCGTTTAACACAATATCCCAACATAACTTACTCTCGTCAGTACGAGAGAAGGTGTAAATCGAGGGTGGCAACATTATTATGAGGTGAATTATTTGAGAATGTCTGAGATAAAAACAACAAGTGTTTGGTTGTATTATAAGATAAACTCAACAAGTAATTTGATTGAATAAATGTTAGAACAAAGCTATAATTAAGTGCGTTGGCATCGTTTCTTTAGTGCAGATTGCTATTCAGACTTGTTATCTCAGCTTCCTTTGATAATATTACTTCTTTTACAATGTTAAGATATTTGTTGTTTTTATCACGGTTAAAATTTGAGACATTATTTAAGTGATTAGTAAAGTATAAATAACTTTAAAAACATTTAAATGCACATATAATAATTGATAATAATAAGTAATAAACATAACGTAAATTGAAAAATACAACACAGCAGTCAAACGTCTAAAAGACAAAATAGAACACAGCAGTCAAACGTCTAAAAGACAAAATACAACACAGCAGTCAAACGTCTAAAAGACAAAACAGAACACAGCAGTCAAACGTCTAAAAGACAAAATACAACACAGCAGTCAAACGTCTAAAAGACAAAACAGAACACAGCAGTCAAACGTCTAAAAGACAAAATACAACACAGCAGTCAAACGTCTAAAAGACAAAACAGAACACAGCAGTCAAACGTCTAAAAGACAAAATACAACACAACAGTAAAACGTCTAAAAGACAAAATACAACACAGCAGTCAAACGTCTAAAAGACAACATACAACACAACAGTCAAAAGTCTATAAGACAAAATAGAACACAGCAGTCAAACGTCTAAAAGACAAAATACAACACAGCAGTCAAACGTCTAAAAGACAAAATACAACACAGCAGTCAAACGTATAAAAGACAAAACAGAACACAGCAGTCAAACGTCTAAAAGACAAAATACAACACAGCAGTCAAACGTCTAAAAGACAAAACAGAACACAGCAGTCAAACGTCTAAAAGACAAAATACAACACAGCAGTCAAACGTCTAAAAGACAAAACAGAACTCAGCAGTCAAACGTCTAAAAGACAAAATACAACACAGCAGTCAAACGTCTAAAAGACAACATACAACTCAGCAGTCAAACGTCTAAAAGACATAACAATAGTTTTTCAGATTCGTAAAAAATATAGAAACGATAATTTTGTGTAGTTTAAGAAAAAATTAAAATTTTTATTCTCAAATAATTTAAAACTACTAAATAAGTCATGGAAACCGTTTGTTGGACCACTAAATGGGGGATTATTGGCACATCGTCAAATTTGCATGTGCATCCCTCAATGCATTAGGTATCCTTATGTATATAATACGTGTAGCCGTATTTTGCTAACGCAACTCCTCCCTTATCTCTTGATCAATTTTAACGATTAAGGTGTCAAAAAGTTGCCCTTGATCACTGATCAGATTATAGATCTTTCTTAGTGTTAGAGATAGTAAGTTTGATTCATTCAGTGGAAATTTTGTTTGGTCTACAAAAACATAAAAAGGTGAATGTATGTATGTTTATAATAATTAGCTATTAAATAAAATATATGATAATTTTAGAAATAGGCGAAGTAAAAACATTGGGTATTTATATTATAAACAGGTTTCAACTCAAGTGCAGAAAGTGCGGCTACTGTAAATACAGAAGATTTACATAGTATGATTTTACTTGATACAGTTAAATACTATTCACAACCCGAGGCCTAGGGTGTTGTCCTGCGAGGCGTGCGGCCAGGGGTGTCCCCTAGTCAACATTCTCGACCCGAGGCCGAGGGTGTTGTCCTGCGAGGCGTGCAGCCAGGGGTGTCCGCTAGTCAACATTCATGACCCGAGACTGAGGGTGTTGTCCTGCGAGGCGTGCGGCCAGGGTTGTCCCCTAGTTTATGACCAAGACGTAACTGCGCAGCCAGTGCCGCCACCTGGCCGGAGGCCAGTATTGTGAAGCAGAGTTGTTTATGTTTTGTATAACTGATAGTTACACCACTGTGAAAGTCCATAAGTGCTCTTACTTTTTCCGATAAAGTACACCCCCTTTTAAACAGTCAACTAGGGGGGTTTGGCTTCGTGTGCCAACACAACCCGTCACTAGCTGCGCTCGTTACACCTCGGTATCCGGCTGTGAATTTTCACTTCGTATAGTAATAGTATAACTGTATAACGTAAAATTACAATATTAAATTTATTTACAGTATCTCACTCACATTACTTGCGTTACTACCTATTTATAAGTATAAACACCCAATAATATTACTTAGCCTATTTCAAACGTGTTCATTTAATTAGTTTTTGTTTAACAGCTTAAGATGGATTAAATAACTACAATAACTGCATTAGATTACTAATGAAACCTTCAAGTCCGGTAGAGTGGAGTCCTACAATCGAATGTGAATAAAACCCTGCTTACATCCTTCCCTGGTTTAACATTATAAAAGATCTAACCTCCTCACTATTACAAACACCATTGTTTACATTCCAACAGCTGTTTAAACTTCTTGGAAATCATTATTTATAATTGAACAGCTGGTCGGTTCGGTTCATTTAAATCTCTCTCCCCATGTTATTCTTAAGGCAGAAAAACGTACTTTGAGGGCTTCCCACACCCTTCAGGTAAAAATATTGAAGAAATAAGACCTTATTGCACTACTACGAAAGAGGCATTTTTTGACACCTCAAGAATTTAAATTGGTCAAAACATAAGCAGTGCCGGATTTACCACTAGGCCGACTAGGCCCGACTAGGCCGTAAGCAAAAGGGAGCCGCAGCGTTTCGTACAAAAAAATGTTAGATCAATAATTGAATTTTATAAAATTAATAATTACCGCTATTGTACAATATATCGAATACACATTTTTGTTAACAAACAATACAATATAATTAAAATAACCAACGTATATGTAAAAAAAAAAAATATTAACGCTTGCCAGGATATAGAAGCTACAGAATGCAGGTGGACCCTGCACTGGCCTGTATAGATTTCATTAAACTTCAAGATCACACTGGAGCATACATTTCGGAAGATATTTTAAGTACCCTGTCAGAGTTATGTGCGACATGAGAGGCCAGTCTTATTATAATGCCTTATTATGTCAGCCAAATATAAAGGTTTGCAAGCTCTAATAAAAGAACAAAACAATTTAGCATAGTACTGCTATGCTCCGCTCATTCGTTGGATCTAGTAGGCACTTATGTGGCTGGTTGTTGTTTGGCAGTAAGGAAACTATTGATGTTTATTCAAGAATTTTACGTTTTCATGAATGCATCTACTTCAAGATGGGCCGTGTTGGAAAACATTCTCAAAAATCAATTGCGAAAAGAAACTCCTTCCAGAAAGAGTGAAGGTACTAGATGGGCTGCCAAATAGCATGCTGTACAAGCCCTTTTACTCAACTATTGGAGCTACCACGATGCATTACAAAGAAATAACAGACGATACAGGGGAAACAAATGTGAGCCGAGCTGAAGCTAATGGAATCAGTAAACAACATTTTATAACGTTTTGACAAGAGTAGCAAAACATGGCTCCTAACTTGAATGTGACTTGTAACATTTACAAATATCTAAAGAGTACGTATTGAGTCTGAGAGACAACTTCGATTTTTCGAAAAAAGAAGAAAAGTTGTCTAAAAATGAAACCTATATTCTTGACGACGTTGAAATGAAAAGACGCCCGAAAAGGAAAGCTCTCCCTGGCGAAGATAAAGATTAACCCCGCTTTAATTTTAATGGCAAAGAAGACTCAAGTCTAATACGTTCAATGTTGTAATTGAAAGGTTGTATTTAGAATTGAATGAAAAGTATGAGTTTATTTCAGTCTCAATGAAGAATTTGGATTTTTGAACTACTTATCGTCAATTTCCAATGAAGAAATCAGTGAACAAGCTACTATTTTCGTTAAAAAGTATGGAACCGACAAAGATGGTAACTTTGGAGAAGAGTGTGTACAGTTAAAAGGCTTTGGAGAAGGAATATTTGATGAACAAAGAGAACCTCATGATAACAATATTATCAAGGCTTCGAGGAACCACTTTTGGAGTATCTGCAACTCATTCGTGAAAAACATTTGAACACATAATTTCAAAATATGGACACAGCTTTGCGCATTCTACTATGCAATATGACATCTAATGAATATGGAGGAAGATCATTCAGCGTGTTGAAAAGAATCAAAAACTACTTAAGGAACTCGACTTCTGACAAAGATTCTAGATTATCTAGTTTTGTTGCAAATGCTGAGCTATTATTTCTCTGACGTCATTTTTAATATCAGCTGATACGGCAATTTTAAAGCAACGATATTCGTTTGATTCATTGTGCGTGTTTAGATTGCTCCTCATCTATCTATATAAGTAAGTAATTGTAATACTATTATAATTAAAATATCAGAATAACATTGCATTAGCAGACCTATATACGAATATTTTAAAATAATACAGCCTACTGTATTTAAAGAGACAAATAATTCTTTTTATAGAAAAGTGCAAAATTCTACATAAATTTGTAGTAAGCTATATAACTTTAAAATAAATTACTAAAATCTACATTTTCCAGTAACAACCACGTCAAGGTACTTACTATCTACAGTATTTACAAGATAACCAGACGTTTCGCCCATACTGTGATGTGCCATCCTCTGTATGGTAAATATTGTAGATAGTACCTTGACGCGGTTATCACCGGAAAATATAGATTCTAGTTATGACACCGGCCGCTTAAGCCTGTTCTAAGATTTAGAATACATTATTAATTTTATTTATAGTTTATTTTGTTATAAAATTTTTCTTTTTAATTTTTAGGATGTAAAGCTTGCGTAACGAGTAATGTGTGTTCATTACTGAATAGAGTTTTCAATGGTACTATAATATTGTATTACATAATTAAACAGCTGCACGTATTACCGTATTTCTTCGTGCACTAAAATAACACGCTATCTTTATATAAAACTTGAAAGTAATATCACGCCCTTTATACTGTAGAACAAAATAATATATGCTACATGATTTTATCGACTGGAAGATAGGAAGTTTTTTTTAACCTACTTGGAGTTTTATTATAGAAAATTTATTATTCAATGACAGAATCACGAAATTTAATTTATGTTTATTAATTTTCGATTACTATATTTTTCGTTTTCGAATATTTCCTTGGCGCAACTGCGATGTACAGTGAGTGTAGGCGTACATTTTATAGATCGTTTTGTTGTTGTTGTTATTTATCTAACTAAAAAATATATTTCGAATCGGTATTAATAGGTTTGTCAATAGTAGTTGATTTGTACATGAGTAGTTACAAAATCAATAGAACAAAGAAAACGAATAAATATAATTGTTGTTCAATAACAGCTTGTACAATAGTTACAGCTGACGCACAGACCGCCAGAGCAACACATGACGCAATGTATATAAACAATGACGTCACCGGCAAACACTAACTACAGCATGTACAGGTTAGCCAACGTGCAAATGTACTTACAGCTGGAGTGAGCAAGCAGGCAGCACCGGCACCGAGAACAAACAATAAAGGTTATGTTAACAACAACAACATAATATGTGAAAATCAGCTGATTAAGTAGTAAACATGCACACTTACATGAGAAACAGCAAATAGAGGCAGACATCTCGACGACCGGGGCTCTGTATATTGATCCGACCGACGCAGCCGCGGTCCTTCCTCACTGCCAAGTACGGAGAAACTGGAACTTAACAGGCTCGTCGAATTGTTTATTAGAAATAAATCACTCTCAGTTTTTAATACTGGGAAGAGAAGAAGAGTGATCGATCTTTAGCATATCACCCTCCTTCCATTGGATACCTTTGGAAGACAAATATTTAATTTAGGGTACATTTTTTCACTATATATGGACATAAATTCGGGGACATCTATTATTTATAAACACCGCAAAATAATAAGCTACAGTATGATGTACAATAATGGCATATATAACTAATCAGGGCTATAATGATATGCTATAAATAAATTATGTATTTAAAAAAAGAACGCTGCCATAAGAGATCGTAAGAATTTATCTCATTTCGTCAGTAAGCACATTGTATATGTACATTGGCTAGTTGGTTGTGTTTACAGAGAATAAACTATTGTGACAAAAATTGCGTGGAGGCAATACCTTCTATAAAATAAGACTTGACAGCTGAAGTGTGACGTCACGGCAGACGGGTTACGATAGTTCTCGTGAGATCGTTCATCGCAGCAAATTGCTCAATACAGTATATTCGTTCATTTTGTAAGGCTATGATGAGTTGCCCATCATTATAAAGCCTATTGTTTTCTGAATAAGAAGCCACAAGTTTCAAGTCAAAGAACTGTTCTATCATAAATAGCGATTTGTTAATATTTCTTAGCTGTGATATTTGAGTGGGGATTCAACATGTTGTAAAAGCCATTTATGAAGCTATGTATTTCAGAAATAGAAAATTATCTTAAAATGATATTAGTGACATAATAGTACAAATAACTCCTAGAACGGAACTGGCTTTCAAAACATATTGAATTCCCACTCAAATATCACTGCTGAGAAAGATTAACCAGTCGCCATTTCTGATAGGGTGGTTCTTTTGAGTTGAAACTTGTGGCGTCTTATTCAGAAAAATAGGCTTTAAAATAAAGGACATCTCATCATAGCCTTTCATTTAAACTTTTTGCGATATCTTCCGTGAGCCCTCCCTCTAGGTAAAAAGAATAAAATCTGCATCAAACCGCTCTGCAGAGGCATACTAAATCTCAATAATTTATCTAGACCCATTTAAGAGATATGAAGGTGGTTCCATACTTTTCCAACGTCCTGTACAATTGCTTTATGACTTGCATAACGAAAAAACACAGATACGATGTAACTTTATGTACGATGTAAATTTATTTGAAGTAAATTAATGTAAATAGGTAGTATTTATAATTAAAAACTACGTAGTCTCGTATGCCTACATTTGATAAGAACACCAAATAGCTCATCATATCCTTTTATCTACATGTTTATTTACTCACCATTTTGAAAATTCCAAGAACGTTTATTACTACTTTGTGCAGATTGATTAACATAAAGATATTTATAGGCAAATGCCCAAAACTATAAAAATGCAAGGCTATAGACAGAAAATTCTGGGGAGGGGTTTGGGTGGTAGCTATTTAATGAATGTCTGTGGTGGAAGGAAGAAAATGTGTGTGCATGTGCGATTGTAAGAACGTGTAAAAATAGTAATTAATATAGTGTTTGTAGGCCTAGGTATCTCAAGTTTCATCAAAATTAAATTTAGATGATTTAAAAAAAAATTTTTTAAAATGAATAAATATCTAATCCGCTTTAATTTCCTAAAGTCGCTGACAAGCGGCAACACCTGATATTCAAACCACTGACAGAGGCTGTCGGCATGTTGGTTTTAACATTTTAATCCCATAAGAACAATGTTATTTTCGAACCGGACATACGATCACGCGTATCCAAATTAAACAGTTATTTTTAAACATATTTTTTCCAAACAAATTGCATTTGATCAAGGATGATATTGAACGTTGGAATTGCTTTGTGAATTCTTAATTAGTTTTATAGAAAAAAACATAAAACATATTTAGTTTGAAGTTTTTAATTTTACCTATTTTTCAAAACTAGGCGTGTCAATTCAAAATATCAAAAGCAAACCCAATGCGCAATACGATAGCGTTTAAAATGACAACTCATACACAAATATTGGTCAATAAATTACGGAAAAATAACATACGGAAAAAAATCGCAAATAACATCGTTCTTATAGGATTAAAACCAACATGGCCGACAGCCACCGCAGACTCATAATGTTCGTTCCTTAACAATTTAAGATCATATCTAGTAGTATGTTTAAAATGACTGCTGTACACTCGCAGGAACTTTATGAGACATAGCGACAGTGAAACAGATGTTATTGCTTTTTAAAGCGCACTAAATAAAATGTCTTCAAACAGTTACGCAATTCGATTATCAACATTCTGGTTGTAAGGCGTTCTTTAACGATGCGTTACAACAGCAATACTAACTGTTACACTTCACCCACTACAATACCTCAAGATAAATAATTATTACTTTAAAAAACAACAATTTAATTAATGGGAATATATATTTATCTCAAAGGTAATGATCCTGTCAAAGTTACTATTACAGTAATTAAATTGGTGGGATATTTTCTTTTAAAATCTGTATGTAGTAGCCTCGATTATATATATCTACAATAGATAAACCATCTACTAGGAATATTTGTGGCAGTTATTTTGTTACTCAGCGAGGCCCGCAACCACAGCTGGTTTAAACTGCATTACATTTACATGTGACTACACTAGCACTCCACAGTGGACCACAAAACAGGCGATATTTTGACTCAAAATTTAACATTGGATGGGAAATATATTTGAGTATAAAATCAATGATAGTAGTATCTATACGTGTATATAAACGAATGTATGTGTGTTTGACCTTTATGCATTACTAAACCACTTATCGGATTGACATGAAACTTTGAAAAGTTGTGGAATTCAAACCCGGGAAGGTTTCTGGCATGGTTTCATTCCCTTCAACTCAAGGGCTCCACCCCACTGGCCTTTAAAGTTTAAATGATAATGTAATGGAGTTACTTTATTTATTTGACACCGATAGCTGAACAAATAAAATGAACACTTTTGAAGAAGGCTAAGTGGTACTTATTGAAATTTAATATTTAAAATAAACTAAAACATTACTGTTTTCATGTTAATCCCGTAGCAAGGCGCGGGTAAACAGCTAGTTAATTATGAGCCTATTGTAAAATAAAACGATATAAGTGATTCCAGATGTGGCTAAAATTTTAATATACAAGGCTCAATACTAGAGGGGACGATGGAGATATTCTTCTAGGCATATGAAACAAATCCAATTTTAAAAAACGACATTTGTGTTATTCTCCTTTACTATTAACCCTAGATCCTAGCAATGCAAAACACGGCAACCGGGCGGCCTTTTAGAGGGCGCGCTGTAAGTCTTTATTGTAAATTCGATGAAAAATAGTAAATGGAGGCGTACATTACACAATTGCATATTGTTTTTCTTCTCATGAATCATACTTTTACATAAAATTATTATAAATAGGGTAACAAAATTGTAAAGAATTGCTATCCTGAGTAGAGTGAAACATTTCAATAGGTGCGCGTCGTGTTTTTGTAACTATCAACCCTTATAGCTGGTATACAAATTTTTAGGAAAAATTCCAAAATAACTAACAAGTATTTATTTAATTAATAAATACTATCCAGTAATAAGATTTTCAATAAAAATATAAGTAACCTGTCGTTAGCAGTTAAAAAAAAATATATATAAGTTGAAGTATTTGTTGCCCTCAAGTGTTATGTACGAGTATGTTATAGGCCTACACACACAAGTAAAAGCAATAAAACTATAAAAAAATGTTAGTTTCGTTGGGAATCATAGTTAGTATAGAATTAATACGTGTTTTACTTTGAAATAAGTGTAAATATATTTTTATATGGAAAGATTAACAAAAGTTTTTCATCGCAGAAACGTTTTTGTAAATTTTCAGGAATTAGATAGTACTATTCTAATCTAGTAATCAAATAAAATATATCTAAATATTGTATTTGATTACTTTGACTGTATATGCCCTGCAAGTACATTTTATTGAAAACACAAATCATGCTTCAAGTATAAAAAATAATGAAGATTACATTGTTTAGAAATTTATAAGCGGAACATGTATTTTGACAAAATCTTTCGAAAAAAATTCTAACGCACATATAAAACATAAAAACATTCTTGGAATTTTTGTTCTACGTATGTTATTGTATAACACATTCTTCATATTATTTCGATATATAATTTGTTAGGGTTTATTTCGAAATAAATTTTGTAATCGAAAAAACTTGCAAGCTTAATTTTTTACATAAAAATTTCTATCATTATTTCTGAGCTTTTAACTGCCTAATAATGCTACTGTTTGCCAAAATAATAGACAATGATCCTCTGGTCTATTCCAATATGAGAATACTGTATATTCCTTTTGTCGAATCTAATCAAACAAGGCGGCGGCAACAATTTTACGTGCGAACGCTGCCTGTTGCGGGACATTTGAACTGTGAACTTGTGTTCTGCGTTCGTTATTCGCTTGTAGTTTTTTATTATTGCAGATATCAACAAAAACTATTCTGATTTGTATAGATAATCAAATTCTGCATCGATTAGTAATAATTTCGTTGCGCTAAGTTGGTAAACAAATGGTTGACAGCACTTTGAATCCTAAAATACAAAATGTGTTAGGCTCGGATCTAGGGTTAAAAAATGCGCACATTTCACATAACAAATATAACATTGAGCATCATCACAAGAGTTAAGCGCACTACAGTATTAAAGCTCCTTAAACAAGTCGTGATCACACTTGGTGGGCAGTGATCGACAGAAGGAGGACTTGAAAAATGTACGTTTGCTAATTATTAATTGGTTATTTTTTTAAAAAATATGGTCTAAAAATTGTTACTGAAATCTTGTATTCCTTACACAATTATGCCATGTTCTGACTATTCAAATATATTTTTATAGTCACTTAAGTCTTTTTAATCAATAAAACGTTAAGTAAAACTGAACCAACATTATTCCATATTATAAGTGGAGTACATTAAAGCAACATTCAATAGTATAATTGGAGTAGATTAAAGCAACATTCCATAGCATAAGTGGATACATTATCCACATCTAAACCACACATCCAAGCTAAAACTGACCGACCAACGCTGTTGACCGTGCTGGTTTTAATCCCATAAGAACAATGTTATTTACGAATCCATATTTTTTCGTTATTTATTGACCAATTGTTGTGTATGAAGTGTCATTTTAAACGTTATCGTATTGCGCATTGGGTTTGCTTTTGATGTTTTAAATACATACGATTAGTTTAAAAAAATATGTGAAAATAAAAACTACAAACTAAATATTTTGTTTATTTTTTCTGGAAAACTAATTAGTAATTGGCAAACCAATTCAAACGCGAAATTTCAATCTTGATCTAATGCAATTTGATTTGAAAAATTCGTTTAAAAATAACTTTTAATTTGGATACGCGTGATCGTAGTCTGATGCGAAAATATGATTGTTCTTATGGGACTAACATGGTCGATAACCTACGGTCGGGTGGTGCTATGATTATAATTAATGAAAGCGATTCTTCAGTCATATTAATTTGCAGATGCAGAAGTAAGAATAGGAAAACTAAAGGTTGAAAAACGCAGTGATTCAGTGCAAACCCTGTATTACGACACTGATCATTCAGTATGGAATATTAATTTTCTCGAGAAGGAACAATTTTCCAACTCATCCAATCTCAAATAATCATTCAGTAGTACCTATTAGAATGATGACGGTTTTTAAACGGGTGTCAAGCCAACGTGAGAATGCCAAACTACTATATGCTGCTCAGGGAGAGTTGAGAGTGAAGCTCCACCCTCTGCTTGTGAGACGTAGCACTTGGTCGATTCACATGATGCTGTAGTGATGAACGGTCTTTTTTAGACTGTAAATTCACCTTATTGCACACTTAGAAAAATACTTTATTTTGTAAAAAACACACAATCTGATTTTTGTTCTGAGGAGACAGCAGTCCCATAACATGGTCTTTTTTTGTAGAGACAATTATATACAATACTTTTCCCAACACCAACCATTTCGGCAATCTTTTGCATCACTATATCAATCGGTGCCTTGATGTTCTACGATTACATTTTAATACAAATTAATAACACATTGTTTTTTATGACTACGAACAACTTGCCCACGTTTGTTCTTTGCCACTGGAGATATAATATCCATATTTAAAAATGAAAGGATTAACTAATTAATTACACTATTTGCAGAATAATATTTACATTAACTTTCATATCGAAAACTAAAATAATTACTGCATTAACTAATGTCACACACGGAACCAACCGACAAATATTTTACGATACAAGGCAGAACGTATGAGAAAACTGACTGACTGGGGATGCATATGAATCAGTTTTGTTGAAAATCAAAGGTCTACGTAGACATCCTTTTCTTATTGGCCAACTAACTTGATACAGGGACGGTCTAGCGGAGCCTACTCTCAAC
Organism: Stictocephala bisonia; assembly: GCA_035578905.1. Classification (NCBI taxonomy): domain Eukaryota; kingdom Metazoa; phylum Arthropoda; class Insecta; order Hemiptera; family Membracidae; genus Stictocephala; species Stictocephala bisonia. The sequence goes on along the minus strand of JAQJVL010000149.1, from coordinate 1,671,330 downwards.
TCTCCCTGAACAGCATATAATAGTAGCTCAAGGCCCATCATGAAACTTCGCTGCGGCATTAAAAAGTTAAGTCTTGATTAAATTATTACTATAAAATTAATGGTTAGATTAACAAACATTTTCAACAGCATAAAGATAAAATCTGCTAAATAATAAACGAACATTTAAAACGATTAATGACTGCGCTTGTGTACGTGGATTGACTGGCGCGAGGGAGCACCTAAACTGCTAAGGACAAGGAAGGGCTTGTAGTGTTAGCCAACATGCTATTTAATTTATAGTTAACAAATTAAACGTATAAATCGTACGGTTTTCAGTGCTAACAGCTAAAAATGATGAATATTTATATTTAAAATTTAAAGAATATAAAATCTAAAGATATTCTGGGTTATTCTTTAAATATTTATCTCCTGTCACAGAGCTAAGTCCAGGTTTCGCAACTTTTCAACACCTACTTCTTCGTTTTCATGTGGTATTCACCTTCCCACCCACCCATATACGTACGTCGTACGGTGGTAATGAACCTCCCACAACTGACTCCACAATCACATGACTGATCATCCCCACTTATATTTACATAGTCCACACCTTACGAGAAAAGTTAATTCCACCTATCTCCATGGTCATACCAGTAATTTGTCCCTTGGGGATAGACGATCGACGATTGTGGTACCCGAACTGTCACATGTGTGATCTCCCAGCTATGCCAGCTTTCAACCAAAAAACGAATTAGGCCTAAATTGAACGACCATCTATACACGTTTAATACTAAGTTCAGAGCACTATTTAGACAACAATCCGAACTAGCTATCTTTCAACAGAACAACAGTAGTGCGCTTCAGCAAACAGAAAACCATAGAGAGCAAACTTGAAGCTTTGGATCGTAGGCTTACATAATTAATGAACAGAATTGTATAAAAAGATTTTCAGTACTCAAAAGTATGTTCACCCTAGCGAAATTGGATCTAAAGCTTCCCTTAATATCATACATAACAATTGATATACAAGTTTTAAAACGGCTAAAAAAAACAACAACAATAAGATAACAATTGTTGAACTTATCAACAACTTGATGTAGCCATTTTATACTAAAACATTGTGAGGACGACAAGAAGAACTAAGTCAATACTGGTGCACATCATATTGGAATCACATCACTAAGTCAATAAAAGTGCACATCATGTTAGAATCACATCACTAATACTGGTGCACATCATATTGGAATCACATCGCTAAGTCAATACTGGTGCACATCATATTGGAATCACATCGCTAAGTCAATACTGCTGCACATCATATTGGCATAACATCGCTAAGTCATTACTGCTGCACATCATATTGGAATCACATCACTAAGTTAATACTGGTGCACATCATATTGGAATCACATCACTAAGTCAATACTGGTGCACATCATATTGGAATCACATCACTAAGTCAATACTGGTGCACATCATATTGGAATCACATCACTAATACTGGTGCACATCATATTGGAATCACATCACTAAGTCAATACTGGTGCACATCGTATTGGAATCACATCACTAAGTCAATACTGGTGCACATCATATTGGAATCACATCACTAAGTCAATCAATACTGGTGCACATCATGTTGGAATCACATCACTAATACTGGTGCACATCATATTGGAATCACATCACTATGTCAATCTGGTGCACATCATATTGTAATCACATCGCTAAGTCAATACTGGTGCACATAATATTGGAATCACATCACTAATACTGGTGCACATCATATTGGAATCACATCACTAAGTCAATACTGGTGCACATCATATTGGAATTACATCGCTAAGTCAATACTGGTGCACATCATATTGGAATCACATCACTAAGTTAATACTGGTGCACATCATATTGGAATCACATCGCTAAGTCAATACTGGTGCACATCATATTGTAATCACATCGCTAAGTCAATACTGCTGCACATCATATTGGAATCACATCGCTAAGTCAATACTGCTGCACATCATATTGGAATCACAACACAAAGTCAATACTGGTGCACATCATATTGTACTCACGTTGCTAAGTCAATAATGGTGCACATCATATTGGAATCACATCACTAAGTCAATACTGATGCACATCATATTGGAATCACATAACTAATACTGGTGCATATCATATTGGAATCACATCACTAAGTCAATACTGATGCACATCATATTGGAATTACATCGCTAAGTCAATACTGGTGCACATCATATTGGAATCACATCACTAAGTTAATACTGGTGCACATCATATTGGAATCACATCGCTAAGTCAATACTGGTGCACATCATATTGTAATCACATCGCTAAGTCAATACTGCTGCACATCATATTGGAATCACATCGCTAAGTCAATACTGCTGCACATCATATTGTAATCACATCGTTAAGTCAATACTGCTGCACATCATATTGGAATCATATCGCTAAGTCAATACTGCTGCACATCATATTGGAATCACATCACTAAGTCAATACTGGTGCACATCATATTGTAATCACATCGCTAAGTCAATAATGGTGCACATCATATTGGAATCACATCACTAAGTCAATACTGATGCACATCATATTGGAATCACATCACTAAGTCAATACTGGTGCACATCATACTGGAATCACATTGCTTTTTTCTGAATTCCTATTTTGATGTTCCATTAGTTTTGTTATTGTTAAGGGTTCTTTGAAGGTAGGATGCCCAACTGCAACGAGAAAAAAATATTCAATGTTTAGTTTCAAGAAGAGTATTGTCATATTTAATTTGATGACCTGTACTGATTAAATTGATGATCTGATTCAACAGAGTTATTATCAAGAGTAAATTTTACATATAAAAATGTGATTGGCTGCAATTTATGACTTTTTAAAATCACTATAACTTAGATGTATATGACTTAACAGTAATTAATTTAGAAGAGACTAGTTTCATTGAAAATTGTTATTTTCTATCGAGCTTAAAGCCGAGTCAGATCGACCTAACCGTTCACGAGTGCTTCGTATTTGTTAACTTCTATAACTCCGTATGATGCTCCGGATACAAATTTTGTTTAAAAGTAACGCAATATAATTTTGTCCATTAATTACAAGACAACGTGTACGATTACTGACATTATTTCCTTCGATACAACTGAAAGTATCTTAGTTTCGACAGGTGAACAATTACTCGTACGTAGAGGGTTCATTGAACCCTGTAATGAAAATACAATACACTAAATTATATTACTAGGCCTATAAGAATGTTGTGTCGTTGATATCTACAAGTAAATTAAGAATTGCTAAATCGAGCCACAAATTACATAAAATATATTAAATTGGCAGGATTAATTTATTTGATTTTAGTGGGGGGAAAATATACCGCGATCTAAAGACGACTATTTATACTTATTTCTTACAAAAATATATGCCGATGGTTCGGTGGGTAATGTCCTAGACATAAATCAAGTTGAATATATCGCACCACACTTTTTACTTGTAGACAGTAAATTGCAAATATTTCTCGGAGAACAAGCTGACGTATAGGGCACGTCGTCCACTGGGACAGAAGGCTCGGGTTACCAGGACGGGGCAACGCGTCTGTAGCCTTGACTCGGTGTCACCTCGGCATCGATATCTCCGCTACGAGGACAGGGACACGGATGCCGTCCGACACACTACATCTTCACGAGCTGTTTCCTAACATAATGACTGAAATGTGGTGCACTTGCACAATTGGGTCAGTATTGACGAGACGTGGTCTCGAGTTTCAATAGCAAACAAAAACAGTTTCCGGTGTAACCTTATCTACGTAACGCTAAATGGACGAGAAAAGCGTTGCGCTACGACTTGTACTGTACTGTATTTGTGTCAACTCAGCATCGGAGACTGGAAGTGCCTCCCAGATCAACAGGAAACAGTGTCGATTGGATCTCTACCACAAACAATGTGTATACTCGTACAACACGCGATCTGATGATGTAAACAAAAAGGTTCGGGTTACCAGAGATGCCTTGATCTCGTCAGATTGCCAGTGAAAGAGAGGCGCAGGCAAACTATTTTGAAGAACATTAAACAATCAAGTTGTTGGTGGAAGACTTACTAAAGTGGAATTTCACGATTATAAAAAAAAATAAAAATAAAATTACGATAATATTAATATGCACAATCATTCTTTAATAAAGTATAAAATCATTATTTAATTAAATATACAAAAGTGCTATAAATATATGGGCAATTAAAAAAATTAACGTGATGAGAAAATATTACTAAATAAAACCAAGAATATATTCATTGATCAAGCTAAGAACAATAATAAAAATCTCTCAGTCAATACTGGTGCACATCATGTTGGAATCACATTGCTTTCTTCTGAATTCCTATTTTGATGTTCCATTAGTTTTGTTATTGTAAAGGGTTCTCTGAAGGTAGACTGCCCAACTGTCACGAGATAAACTTATTCAATGTTCAGTTCCTCAAATATTAGCCATATTGCTTTTAATAAAGGAATATTTGTTTGAGTTTGAAACTCGAAACTGTTTTTATTCAAGAAGAGTACTATCATATTTGATTTGATGATCTGATTCAACAAAGACGGAGAATAGTATTTTGATCAAAATACACCCAAAAACAATGAAGTAAAAAAGAAACTTTTGGCAACAGCTTTTTTTACAAGAATAATTGTACTATCAAAATTATAATGATGCCTAACAGATAAAATCACAAATTTAAAAGCACTGTAACAAATAATAACTTGTTATCAATAAATAATTATAGACAGTAAAGTAAGAACCATATAAAAATTTAAGTATGAATCCTAATAGATAAAATACAAAACAATGTACTCACACTCACAAAATGTCCTGATTCACTAAACAGATTTTGATGAAACTTGGAAGGAAGTTAGAATTTTGTACCATGGACACCCATTAAGGAAGGATTACTCAAGATTTTGTACCATGGACACCCACTAAGGAAGGATTACTCAACATTTTGTACCATGGACACCCACTAAGGAAGGATTATTCAAAATTTTGTACCATGGACACCCACTAAGGAAGGATTACTCAAAATTTTGTACCATGGACACCCACTAAGGAAGGATTACACAAAATTTTGTACCATGGACACCCACTAAGGAAGGATTACTCAAAATTCCATTCCTATGGTTTAGAAACAGCACCTAAACTTTAATTTTGTACCATGGACACCCACTAAGGAAGGATTACTCAAAATTTTGTACCATGGACACCCACTAAGGATTACTCAAAATTTTGTACCATGGACACCCACTAAGGAAGGATTACTCAAAATTCCATTCCTATGTTTAGAAACAGCACCTGAACTTTAATTTTGTACCATGGACACCCACTAAGGAAGGATTACTCAAAATTTTGTACCATGGACACCCACTAAGGAAGGATTACTCAAAATTTTGTACCATGGACACCCACTAAGGAAGGATTACTCAAAATTCCATTCCTATGGTTTAGAAACAGCACCTGAACTTTAATTTTGTACCATGGACACCCACTAAGGAAGGATTACTCAAAATTTTGTACCATGGACACCCACTAAGGAAGGATTACTCAAAACTTTGTACCATGGACACCCACTAAGGAAGGATTACTCAAAATTCCATTCCTATGGTTTAGAAACAGCACCTGAACTTTAATTTTGTACCATGGACACCCACTAAGGAAGGATTACTCAAAATTTTGTACCATGGACACCCACTAAGGAAGGATTACTCAAAATTTTGTACCATGGACACCCACTAAGGAAGGATTACTCAAAATTCCATTCCTATGGTTTAGAAACAGCACCTGAACTTTAATTTTATAATTTATTTCAAACAGCTGATACAAAAACCATAAACATGACACAACAGCTTGGCTAATTTGGTTTTAATTAACTGTGAAATGTTAAAGCTACCAACTGTGACATGACTGCACTATTTTGCATCCCCATAAAAGACTTAAATAACTTGTTCTATACCATAAAACTTTGTCATCTAGGAAAGGCAGCAGGTTGAGTCTTTATACTGATGTGATAGTTTAGAGAGAATTACGGAGGGAAGGGTAAGCAAGCATAGAGAATCACCCTGTAGAGTAGTAAGGGCTGTCAGCTAGTATGTAAAAATATTGAAAATATTACTTATATTATTTACAGCCAAACTATACTTTACCAAACTATACTATACCACTATGTTCCAAACGTCCTCGATTTTAAGGAACCGTCCCTTATTTACATGATTTGTCCCAGTTACATGATTACCTGTTTGGTTTTCACAGGTAGCATCAGCGGCCTCCCTCTCCAGCACACACTGAAGTTACTAATAGCTGAGCTAATAGTACGCTCAACAGTTGTCTGAGCACTTATTTGAAATCAATCACCGTTAGATAGCAGCACATGAGTGCTTCTACAGTAAATGCATTGCATTGCTAGTCTGTTTGTCTCTATATTTAATGGTAATATGAACAAAATAATATTCTAAATATGACGAAACATAAAAAGGGTTAACTAACTTTATATTTACAACAACTTTAGTGAATTTGTTCTGTTATACATCCTGTTAGTACTTCAATACAAACAGGGATCCAAGGATCATAAGACACTTTTAATAGTTAATATTAGAAAGATAAAGCTCCTTGTCGAGTCAAATACAGCCCTATAATGTGCTTCTTGTCCCTCCCCAGGTAATATTTGGTCCCATGTTTTCAGATTCTGAATTTATTTGACGACCCTGATGTTGAAGAGTGCATGTATGGATAAATATTGAACTGATCTAAGTTTAAGAATACCAATATATTAATTAATCTATTTCTTCTTTGAGTTCTTTATTGGAAAATGTAACTAATTTAAGAAATTCTCAAACATTCCAATAAAATATTTTTTTTTATTGTAAAATATTAATTAATGTTGTAAGCCATGAAGATGATTATTATTATTTAGTTCCTATAGCAACGGTTGTCTTAATACATACTAGAGTCATACATTTTTAAATAACAAGCAAAACAATTAGCATATTGCACACAAATAGTTTTAAAAACTTTGCTTCTAAATTAGCACTTTCAAAAATGTATTTTAAACGTATATTATTCATATAGTGTTGAACTAATTGTTGTAATGCTAGATGTAATTTATTTGTTGATTTTCTGATCGTTTTTGTTAAATATTTATTGTTATAATTTTATTATTTGTTATTGATTTTATAAAGTTTAAAAATTATTGGATAAAATGTATTTCGATTGATTGTACCTTAAGATAGTTGAGAACCTATGTTTATGATAATTATACTCCAACATACTAGCCATGATTAAGAAGAAAGAAGTGCCAAAAATATCCAGAAAATAGAAAAATTCAAATTTATAGTTAAATTTAAAAGTATTTAAAACGCACCAAAATTTGTTTTTCTACCTCTACTAACAGATTGATATAAACAAAAATAAATTTAATACAACTATAATCGTCATTTGTTTTCCCTGAAAAAAATATAGAAACGCTTTCACAACATAATTTTTTTCCAAAGATAATTTGATCATTTAATTTAAAAAAAATGATAATGTTCCATAAAGTATAATTTTGTATTAGAATAATTTACTTGAAACCGTTAAATAGCGGAGAAATTATATTTTTCAAATTAGTTACTTTGAAATTCAAATGACCGCTACTCTGGAAAGGATACACCTTTCGAAGTCCAGTTTGTGGCAATTAATTTCTATTCAAGAGATCTTTCATTTGATACCAAACTCAACCTAGGCTTACATTGAAGATTTTCATTCAACTCCTCGTGGGCTGAAGATTAAACGTTGTCAATGGCGTCAAAAAGTATGTTCTTTGTAACCATGACCATGTACAAAATTTCACTTTTACTAGTGAAGTTAAACAAAAGTTGTGAAAGTGTTTCCATATTTTTTCTACCCTGTACATATATCACAGCGTTTTTTAAATTAATATTTGATGGCTGACAACAAACCAAATGATATTTATACATATATTTCTCTAATGACATCTGTTATCTCTACTGAACACCTGCTAAAACCTGAACTGTCTTGGCAAATCCCGTACATCTCATGACGTTATGACAGTATAATAAATTCTGCCCCATATAAATGACATATGCACCCCATTCCTGGTACTTCAAGTCCTGAGTGTTCCAACCCCTTTTTCTGAACAAATCTGTTATTGTAAACAGTTCTGATATGAAAAATTAAATGATGTATAATTTAATAATGTTATTACAAATCAGTGAGAAAGCAGTTATTGCAGTGACAGATCCAATATAAATAAATATCTATAAAATGAGTTTTAAGGTGACCATCATAAACAATTCAACCGTCGGAAAACTTGGCAACTTAGGTCTACATTTCAATATTCATACATGCTTCCTATGTTTGCACAAAGCTTCTCTACATTTTCATTTTACTATAAATCGTTGTTATATATGTTGATTTTATTTCATTATTAAGCCTGCAAAAAATGTACTACCATTCCATCTTTGATAAAGGACCAATTTTTTATAAAAGTATAGTACCTTCTACTTGAAATATTGACTTACAGCGAACTTATTGACTCAGGTTTTATTATCTGTAGGTCCCAGTTTGATCTGAATCAAGAGACATACAATTTTCAAAATATTGAGAAGTGGCTCATACTTATAATCTTTTATTGGGATATTAATTAATAATATATTCTAAAAAAAAGTCAACCTTAATTCGTAGTAAAGACTAAACTCCCTCACACACTTTTCATTGGAAATCCAAATTAACCTACCTCATGCCTTGAATATCATTGTCTCATTAAAAAATGAACTACTCATAATTAAAGATCACAAATGATAAGATTTTTAAGAAATTGTGTTTTTTGCCAAACTATATATTTTTGGAAAGAAAATAACAGTTGAGTATAAATATAAAAAACGAACTCCTTTACTAAATTGGACACTTTACAAAAAGAAAATGAAAATTATGACACACCCATAGGCCACAATAGGTTAATATTTTTAAACAATCAAGTAAAGGAACCTAAAAATACTTTTCTATCTGTCATTTTTGTAGCTCTGCAGTGTATTTACCTACTAAGTTACCTTTGTGCAGAAAAGTTGTTAGTTACAGAAGAAATTTGACAGAACCAGTTTATTAAGGATTGAAAAAAGAATTAGCGAATCGAAAATTTTAAATGTGGATCATTGCCTTTACGATTTTGATTTTTTTACTTATAAATTTATTTTTTAGAGTGAGATTTAATTGATTCAAAAACCTCAATAAAAACTAACAGCTTTCCTAGCAAAAAAGTTTAATATTTAACTGTTTTAATACATTACTAATGTACCCGAATGAAATGTTTTGTAGTAGCCATATAGTAATCTATCTCCTAGGTAGAACCTTCCAGCTAATTATGTACCTGCCACCCACCCACCACCTGATGTGTGACCTATAATATAAGTACTGACAGGCTCTCCCACCCATCTAACGTACGTTACATAATGAGACATTTTTAGCGATCGCAATGGTACTTACAACTCCTTCCAAGGTCTCTGTGGAGTTAAACCTTAACACAAGTACACCTATATGTGCCACAAGAGTAAAAATAAAACAAGTATCATCTCATATTTGATGTCACATAAAATCCAAAATGTAGGTTTATAATAAAGCACACTTGTCTTCCTTAAAGAAGACTAGGAATCCAGTTATAGGCAATTAGATTATTTATAGTGTACAAACTCCACTAGTAGTCATTAAGAATCAAAGTGGACCTGGTATTCCAACAATCACTATAGATAATGCTGCTATAGCAAATTGTAAACCAAGTAATACCGAATTGTTACTATGTAAAGTTTCATATTATAAAAATCACTGTCTTGTGTTTAAACAGTGTATTTTTAAAAGTTTCATATATAAAAAGTTATGTGTAGTGGCTGCCAAAGCTGGGAGATCACAATCCAGCTACCAGGTTTGTTGCTCATTTAGAACTACCCAGGAGATATGTACAGCTGTGGACATGAACAACATCACCCATTACTAGTACTTTTATGACAACTTCACTTCCATGGACTATAGCTCCTCCATAGACAAGACGTCAGTAGGCACAACTTAAACAATTCAATAAGCCCCGCACCTTCCCATAACACAAGATCTCCCACGTCAGAATGGTTTTGGTTGGTAGCATGAAACAGTTTTCATGGACAAAATAAGTTCCTTATAAGCGATCTGTCAATACCTGTACGTGGGATGAACTTCCCTCTTAAGGAATGGACACTGTTGAATCACTTCCAAACTGGCATGGGTAGATGTAACTACTGGAAATATAAATGGGGATTGACACTAGTTCAGTCATGTGATTGTGGAGAGTCTATCCAAACAATGGATCACATAGTTACTGAGTGCCTCTGCGCTCTTACAGAGGGATTAGCTAGCTCAAATAGAATCAATAAGGCAGGTCTTAAATGGCTTGATGAACTGGATTAAGCTTTATGACATAGATCACTTTACATTTTTATTAATATCAAATGGTTTTTCAACTTTCTTCCAAATAAATATCACAACATTTATACATATATTTATATTAATAAATGGTAGCTGACAATAAACCACACGCAATGTATAATTTTTAAAGTTAAAATTAGTTAAAGTAAAAACGAATGAAGGTACATCTGGATCTGGACCTAATATCTAAAACTATTCTTCTGATTTAGCAAGAATTACAATTAATAATGTTAAATTTTTGATAGTTACAAGTTCTGATTTATTTGAATTTGTAAATAATACAATGCATGAAATTGATGAAGAAATAAATGACAATGACACAAATGAAAATTTTGAAGGGGAAAGTAATCATAATAAAGAATCTGAACAGAAATTGACAAATAGCAGCAAAGAAAACTTTGTCAGATACAATAGCTAAGCTAAAACCAATAAAAAAGATGTTTTAGAATAACTTTAAATACCATTCTAAAGTTAAGTTTATCATGCCTTGCTTTCCACTTCCCAACTGTTGTAGCTAGGTTGAAGAAAACCACAACTGCAAAACTAGAAACCAGATGTTTTATTTAATTTATAATATTACGGGGTTTAAATGAATAAATAAAATTCTCGCTCAATGTTGAAGAAAGGGTACAATAAATTGTTGTTTATGAAAACGGGACATTTAAAGCGTAACACCCATGAACATCATCTCGTGATGTGCTATTAAATGTTCTTTCTTGCTGAAGAGACTTAACAAAGACGAAACAACAATGCACACTCTAAGACTTGTAAGATAGCATGGTAGCATTTAATCAAGCGGAGATGCAATAATTTTGAAACTCAATTGCCATGATGTTGGCTTGAAAATACTGGGCTGATATATTTTTTAATAATTGCTTCATGTATCCCCTTATACTGTGATAAAAGCAATTACAGGTTACCTGTATTGTGTCACGCAGTTGGTTTTATACAGTGTTATTGAATGTTTTCAAATACTTTCTAAACACATAATCAGTAGACAATCCAAAAGCACGAGTACAGCAGACGCAGAATAAGACAAAAACATTATGTAATATCAACAAAGTTTCTTGCCAATACACTGATTTCATAATACTTCACACTGGAGGCATAAGTTTTAATTACTGCTTGATTTTACAAATGATTTACTTGTTTTAAACATATATATTTCAGTTTTTGCCAGTTATTTTAAGGATTTTTTTTAGTACCCATAAATTCCCCATAAATTTTAACGCCCATAAATTCTAAAATCAATTGGGGCGTTTCACTTCACATAACACGCTGAAAACTAGCTTGCTATTTTAAGTATTTGGTCTGTAATAATGATCAAATTTCAACACTTGAAATGTCATTTGATAAGTGGACCATAAGTTAGTTTTGTGAAAAATGAAAATTTTTTATACCAAAATATGTCAAATTTAACCCTCAAATGCCCTACCAAATTTTCCTAAAACTTACACGTTTGGTCAATTTACACAAATTTGTTATAAATATGTAAAAACTACAAAATATTCTAAACCTATGTTTAGTATCATTATGTTAACAATAAACCAAGGTACCCTATGACAATATAGTAATAAATCTTATTATTTAATTTTTTTTGGTATCAAATCTCTATGTTTATTATAAAATGAATTAATATGAAAAATTGGTGGAAATATGTCTAGGAAACAATATCGAATTGTTAAATTGAATAAGATTGCCAAAATTACTCTAAATTAATTCTAGATTCAGAAAATGTATATATATGAGATATGTGAATAAGTGAAACGCTAGATATGTGAAAAAACAAGAATTATACTAGACTATACAAAACCGAACATAGAACGAATTTGCAGAAGTACCATAGTAATCATTTTTTTTAATTCACTAAAACTTGTTTATACATAATACGAGGTTCTAAGTACAGTAGTATCATAGCATAAAAACACACAGCAGCGACACACCGTTAAAAATTGGCTACAAGCACGACAATAGCGATTTTTTACATGTATTTCTGAACTATTTATATCCACAGTTGTTATTAGTAAATGTCTATAATCTGTCATATAACTTTTTCTTTTGTTATTATTCCACTTCTTTGTGAGACAAAATGCAATACAACGTTAATGTGCTACAGTTTTATGCTCCTGCTATTAGGAGCGCTGGCTCTGTAGTGCTGCAATGGGAGTGTCCTTACTGTTTTATACTGAGGTAGTACTAAGATTTAGAAAAACACCTGATCTATAAAATAAACATATTTGAAAAATTGTTACCATGGTGACTTTGGGGAATTTTTTTCCCCATTACCACCGTATGTGTGTGGGTGGCTGAGTAGGTCATTAGAGCCGTACATGTATGGGCGGGCGCATGGGCCATTACCACCGTACGTGTATAGGTAGGTGGGCCATTACTACCGTGTACATGTATGTGTTACGCTGAATTGAAGAAACTGCCGACTTCATGTAATAAGAAAAAAATGCCCATTTCACATAATCGACAAAGGGTTTGCTGATTTAATGAATTTAGCTATCCTTATTGTTATATTTGCATATATCGCGAAAAATCCATGGATGCTGATACTGATCATGTATCAACACGTGGCACCAAGTTATAGTAACTTTATTTCTACATTCGATATGATTTTCTTACTTCAAAATTGTTACCAGCTTGGGATTTATTGGAGGGAAAAAGTTTTTATTAGTCTGGGTTAGCGAAGTGTTGCTACTAACCATATTATTAAAAATTTTATAATAATAAATATCAGCTGATGATAGATATTAAAATAACTGTTTGAGTAGTCTCATATTTTCTTAAAAAAGTCCCCTCTTTACTCCTCACCTATGTTCAACTGTCACTGGCCGCAAAGCAAGACCTAAGATTATAGAACTATAATCTGCACCTGCATTTGGTCACTAGACCTGCAGTACAGTTACGAATGCAGCGAAATCTGTGGTCAGTCAACCAAACTAAGTGAGGTTGGCTCAAATAAACTGGCCACACGGAATAGCATTAGGTGGTTTATCAATATAGTTCTATAACCTTTGGCGAGACTAATAATTGTTCAATCTGTACCCATTACCTTAGCCAGAACTGGAATAGCCACAAAAATCAGCAATTCTAATCCTTGGCAATCGTACACAAATCATGTTTGTAATGTCAATACTTGTATTATAAGAAATGTTTGAATCGTCTGTGGCGAAAGACATTTATTCTGACAAAACCTGCTTTGAGAGTTAACATTCATGATACTAATGTCTTGATTTTAAATAAAAAAAAAACAAGCAATAATATCAACTTATTCTCCAATAGAATGGATCTTTAATAAGGAACACATTATAATAATAAACACGAACCGTACAATTAATTAGAATATCATTTAGTATTTATGCAGTTTCTAGACGTTTTGCAAATCTTGACTTTTTTATCAGCAGTGGGTAGAATCAGGTCTTTATTTTCTAGAAAAATACTTTTTATTTCGCAGGTATACAGTAGTTAAAAAAAGAACTGTTGAAAATGTTACTTTTGATATATCTCCTTATTTATAGTTATTTTGTCATATATACATTTTTCTAATTTAATGCAGTTTTTTATGCTGAACACGCATTTGGTCTACAGCAATTATTTATCTAGATATCTCCTCCCTAGAAAAAATCCTCTCGTGGCAAATCACCAGTGGTAGTCTCATATGCACAATGATGAACTATGACTAACCACAAAAAAACAAATTCGCATATATTTTATAACTCGATTTTAATGCAAATTACAAATTTTTGTTGAGTAAATAGACAGTTAGGATAAGTTAAGGTTATGTTTGGTTAGGTAATTGTGTATTTTTAGGGCCGAAAAATTAGTTTTACTGAAAAAACCAACTATATATTTGTGTTCAGCATAAAAAATCAAATGAAAAAAAATTGTTGAAAACATACCAATTAAAATTTTTTTCACTCTCAGATAAAACTCTTTTTTCAATTGTTTGTGTAAAACAAGTTTTCCCCAGTTGAAATCACCTCTGAAAGATATAAACTAATATTTCACCACTTTTCCAACAAGAAATTGTATTTTCTGAAGTTTAGATAAAGCATATATCTGCTGACAATTAAATTGTATGTTTACTACATACAAAAAGGCTACTTAGAAAATGACCTTTTGGACATACTGGTGTGAGATAGAGAACTACTCTTCCCCCACTGTGTAATTCCAGTTAAAGTGTCTCGTCTGTCATGAGAAGGAGACGACGGAATGCTGCATCCTACATGCTGGCGGCGCAATAGCATTCGGGAATGAATAATAATATAAACAATAAATAGCAATTGTACAAACTTGTACAGTTCATTAGTTATTTCTTTCAACTAAACACTGTTGTGCAAGTTTACAACTTGAAGGAGGAAGTTACACGCCCATGGAGAACGGCAGAACAACAGTGGAAAGATTCCTCTCTGCCACTAGATACCCTAGATGAGGGAAATATAACATGCAGTTTGCTTACAATCCAGCCCAATTGTATATGGCTGTCAACTTTCTAGTGGTGGCTTGGCAGTTTGAAAAATGGCCACCTTAAACTTTTCTTTTTGCAGATCTAATTTAACGATTTGTATTTCGTTTATCGATACAAACAAGAACACATTTCAGTGTCTGCTAAATATAATAACTTTATTTTACAGAATTTAAAGTTATTTTTTAAAATGCAGATTTAACAAATACCTTATCATGATAGGTTTACCTAGCAACAAAGATCTATTTACATAGCTTTCTCAAATATCTATATAATTAGTAATATCACAAAATTTGACAATCATAATACAAATTCAATTCCTTCAGAGTCTATGCAACAACTATAAGTATGAAATATAATTTTAATACTCTCTTAAAGTTTAATTATATTTCTTTTAAAAATTAAATCAATAAATATCCTGTACAATGAATTTAACAGAACATTTATAATATTAACAATTCAATAGTTCCAATAGTATTAAAAACCCCATTTGAATCCATGAAGATAAATCATATAAAAATTCAACACAACAAACAGAAAACCCCTCAACTTAATACAATAACTATAACTTAAATCAAGTTTCTTGAAAGACAGGAACAAACTGTTAATCACTTAATACTAAATGAGGTGATGTGGTAAAGACATGTCCGTGAATAATTATTGTTCTCACTGACACACAACATTTATTTCATTAGTTGTGTTTAATGCGTTTCCGAGGTGGGCCTATTGAAGGATTCTGTTGGGATGCCAAAGCTCTGAATGCTTCTGCAATGAGGTGGGGATGGGAGGTAATCATGGTCTTCCAGCCTATAGTGTCCATGACATCTGTGGCATGTGTGTTGATAAATTCTACAGCTTGAGCTTTGAGCAGTTCAGCACTATGCAAGTCAGCTAATATTAGTGTTTCTGCAGCGTTCTCAATAGATAAGTCAGCACACAAAGCCTCTTCACACATTACTTTCAGTCGATCCAGAGCATATTTATCTGCAGCAGCCAGCAGATCGTCGGCCATTTTATCCAAGTCAGGAGCCTTGTCGGTGTAAATGAAGCGAAGCATCTCCTGCATTACTTCATGACTCATATCTGTGATTGCCACTCTGTTTTGCTTCCGCTCTTCCATCTCATGCTGAAACATAGCTTCAAAAACGGGACTGCGAGCAGCCAAAATTGCTTTATGAGCTTGGAACTCTTTACCATTCACAGATAACGTGACATCACTGAATTTCTGGTTATCGTAAAGATCTCCAAGATCTTCAGGCAACCGACAGTCTGGTACTTTGAACAACACTGCACTACTTTGGCCTGAGAGATTGACACAGTCGGCTACTACACTCACCTCGCAAAATATTGTGAGTTTATCATCAGGCAATAAGCCATTAGCCTCTTCAAGAAGGAAATCTCTCCTGATAAATTTTTTAAATCCCCAGTCCTTACCCTGAACAAATCTATAAGCTCTTTGGCTCTCCATTGCCTTAGTTTCTTCCCGCTTAGCATTCAATATGGAGAATTTAAACTTGGCTCTGACCTCGGGCTTGGGGCAGGAGACGAGCAGCAGGTAGAGTGATAAGTAGTCCTTACTCTCCTCATCCAGCCCTTTGGGATTCACCCTCAGGCACCACTTGAGCTTGTCGTTGGCTCCAGCTGAGAAAGTGGATGACTTGAGCACCTCACCCACCTCCTCTCGACAGAAGCTGAAGTTGCCAATGGTCCACATATAGCTGAATTTGACCACTTTGACCTGCGTGAAGCACCAGTGGTTCACCTCGGGCAGAGGGGGGCTTGGACTGGTGGATACAGCCATGGTTGCGCTCACTCAACACTTCCCAAAACTGCAAGGGAATTATAACTAATGTCAGTTCGTAACTCATCTTATCCGTGATTTTAAAATTAAATAAATAAACTTAAAGCAATGCTGTCAAAATTGACAAAATATTAAAAGATTATTTATTTACATCTATTTAAAGAATCTAAAGAACTAAAATAAAAACAAAATAGTACATCAATGCTAGTAAACATAATACAGTAATTATTATATAAGATTGCCGCAATCTTACTTTCCATGATCTCATTTCCAATAAAAACACTATTAATTTTACAATTTGGTAATTACAATATATAGAACAGGGGCCTTGTCGGTTTTTCAGCTGAACATTTCTTTCATAGTAGATACATAACTAAGAAACAAGAATATGATCGTTTTTGTCAGCGGAAAAGCCGGAAAAGAATTACAAAATTGAGGAAAAAGGGACAAATATATTTTATTGATAAGGGTATTCAAATTCTGGAGAATTTTCCCCTGATCACAAATATCACAAGTTTTTCTAATCGAACCACTATTCAGCACATTAGCGACATAAATGTGCCGATTTTAATGAGTTTACATTCTGTTAGGATGGGGCTAGGTTGAGTATTGATAGGTTATGTTTGTTTTGATTATGTTGTGTTATTTTTGGTTAGGTTATGTTAGAATTGGTTACTATTAATTGGTTTGTAACATAGTTGGTTAAAACCCTTCGAAATTCTTACATTTACCTAACCTAACTTAACATAACCAAATCAAACCAAACCTAACATAACCTAAACTATTAATACCCAACCTAGCCCATAATATAACAGAATGTATATAATGTAACCTACAGTAATCGGCACATTTCCGGCGCTAACATGCTTAATAATGGCTAGGCTGTAAAAACTTTTGATGTTCATGACCAGGGAAAATTTTGTATAATTTGAGTACCCCAAATCGCAATATTAAAAGAAAAAAATATTTTTCCGATTTTCCTCAGTTTTATATTTTTTCTGGCTTTTCCGCTGAGACAAATTATCATATTCTGGTTTCTTAGCTAATTATCTACTATGACAAAACTGTTAAGCCAAAAAATTAACAAGGCCCCTGTTCTATATAATTATCTACAATTTAAAAAAAATATATAGCGTAAAATCCTATCAAATTTACAATATAAGCTTTATATATCTGATAATAATATCAACAATGAAAGTATCCTGTAATTTAATGCCTTGTTTTGGGCATGATTCTCATATGCGAGTATCATTACACAGCAATGGGCTATATCTTAAAATAACTAATTATGCAATTATAGGGTGTGACATTGCTGTAAAGTGATAAGTAATAAGGATACTAAAGGCAGTATGCAGGTGTGTAGCTACATCCCAACTATAAAGAGGAGGAGGTTATTATGTTTAATCAATTACTTGTAAAAATACTCATTATCAAAAATAGGCCTAATACATAAGAAAACTTTGATTTCTTGTTTATGCATAAAAGCCAATTAAGTAAAATCTAACTTTATTAATAAATGTTGTATACATTTTAAGGCATTTATGAATATTCTGGTAAATATAACTACTAAATTTTCAATTTAAATCAACTATGACTAATCTTACTCAAAATTTAATTTGATTGTTCTGATAAAGGAATGAAAATGGCATATGCCAACATGCCTTAGGTAATGGAAGCTACACCCACTTGACAGCTTTTTAATTACTTTAGGACTTATTGTAGGATAGCAACATAAGCAAAAACTGATCAACATCTCCTATTTAGCATTATAATCCTAGCAAAATAAAGTTAGTATAACTTCAAATAAAGTATTTCTGTTTTGATAAAACACCAAGCTAAAGAAGCATGTATCATTTGCAAAATGCTTTTGCAAAAAACAGTGTCCAGAACATGTCATAAAACTGTCCCCGATGAAATTCCAAACTAATGAGCATCAAAGACATTCCCAACTGCATTCTTGCACATAAATTGAAATACTTAGGACAAATGACGAGGTAATGGATCTCCATAAGATTTCAAACCATTCTTCTAGCAATTTCTGAAACTCTTGCAATATATCTGGGAATAACAAATCCAATTAAGCTTGTATTATTGGATATGACTAAAACTACAGACCACGAAACTATTTTGAAGCTATGAAATAACAGTAAGTTCTTATTAACGGTTCCAATCCTTGCCTTCTGATGGGCCAAATCTCAATCCATCAACGAACATTTTATTCCTGATAGCTAGACCCTGAACTAAAGTGGTACGATCACAAGTCGCAACTCAAATAAATTATTTAATAAATATAAATTAACATTATGCAGCTAGATACACCACCTTCCTCAGCTAAATAAATTTTAATTGAACATATTAATATTAAAGGGCTTGTCGACCTAAGACAAGACAGCACAAGGTCAAATGGCTCGTCCTCCTCTATAGTAAACAAATTAATTAATGCTGCATGCATACGATAGGAATAATAAAAATAGTAATAGAAAATAATTATTATCTAAGGAATCTAATAGATTTTGTTATGTCTCAGGTTTTGTCAGAAAAAATCGTGTGCAATATTAAAATTTATAAATGGATTCAATACAAAACTTAAAAATTTGTTGCCACGGTAACAGCAACAATGAAAAATATTTTATAAATTTTCTATAAACACTACAAAGTTGATTTATATTTTAAAATTTAGCTAGAAACATGCTCTATAACGGATTTATTACAACGATTTATAACGGATAGTTACAACAGAAAAACCAAGTATTTACTGTGAGTGCAAACAAACAACGAATCATACAAAGCGTCCAATATAGCGACAACGTGCATTCAATAGCTACTTTCACAAAGCCGTGTAAATTATCGATTTAAAATAACCGACTATTAAGTTATAAAGAATTATTCAATGTTTAACGTAGTTTCCGAATAGATCAAAATCATTGCCGTAGCTTGTCATATGCGCATTCTATGACCTGTTTAGCGAAGCGCGGCGTGAAGTTCGCAATTGCGAACTTGTGCGTTTTAGCAACGCCAAAACAGTTCGCAAATGCGAACTTGCCCAGATGGAGGGTTAAGAGCTTTTTACAATATATTTCACTTGGTATAACCAACAGTATTTGATTCATGTTGTTTACAAAGCTTTTAATATTGTTCGATTAATTTGGAACAAAAACTGAGACACATTAAAAAATTAATTAGATTCCACTGATAAAGATATAATTGGCTACTAGCAAAGATTCTGCATTAAGTAAAAAGTTTAATTTAAGAGCTTTATTCCAGGGAAAAATAGTCTTTTGCAGTCATTCTTAAAGTTGTGAATAGGAACTGGGGCCATAACTCAATCAATTTAAAATAAAGTCGATTTGGCTTATATTTAATTATTTCCATTGCTTGAAAGCGTACAAATGAAGGAAGGGTGTCTGCTAATATTAAGATAACCAACATACATTCTTAAGGTTAGGATGAAATGTATAGATTTTGAGTAATTTAAACAAATGGGATTTGATAATAATTTCAGTTTGCGGGCTACTTCCCATATCTTTAAATCATTCATAAATCTTCCATCATACTCTTTTTTCCTAAGTGTTTTATGCAAACAAATTTGCTTAGAAGTTTGTTAATTGTCAGAGGAAAGTTTAATATGAATGGCATTTTAGACATTAAATAGACATTTGACTAAATGAACAATCTGGCCCATTTCAAAATGCCAATGGAACAGATCCAAGGTAAATAAATGTCACAAAATGTTGCAGCAGAAGTAATTTGCTTTAGGAAAGTAAAAGGTCACCCACTTTTACAGCACATGCCCCAGTCCATCTAAAACATTGTTCTACAGCACAAACTAGACCTTTTCACACTTAAATGTGTAAAGTGATTGATCAGCTAAAAATATCATGATTAAACATTTACGGAATTCCACTAAAAAAGAAATTACTGTATAATTTTAATGTAGTAAGTGATATTTAAACAATCAAAATGAATAAGAATAATTGGTTGAGTGGATATAGGCATAATTAGTATTCTCAATCCACTTATAGTACTCACAATAATTGGTTGAGTGGATATAGGCATAATTAGTGTTCTCAATCCACTTATAGTACTCACAATAATTGGTTGAGTGGATATAGGCATAATTAGTGTTCTCAATCCACTTATAGTACTCACAATAATTGGTTGAGTGGATATAGGCATAATTAGTGTTCTCAATCCACTTATAGTACTCACAATAATTGGTTGAGTGGATATAGGCATAATTAGTATTCTCAATCCACTTATAGTACTCACAATAATTGGTTGAGTGGATATAGGCATAATTAGTATTCTCAATCCACTTATAGTACTCACAATAATTGGTTGAGTGGATATAGGCATAATTAGTATTCTCAATCCACTTATAGTACTCACAATAATTGGTTGAGTGGATATAGGCATAATTAGTATTCTCAATCCACTTATAGTACTCACAATAATTGGTTGAGTGGATATAGGCATAATTAGTATTCTCAATCCACTTATAGTACTCACAATAATTGGTTGAGTGGATATAGGCATAATTAGTATTCTCAATCCACTTATAGTACTCACAATAATTGGTTGAGTGGATATAGGCATAATTAGTATTCTCAATCCACTTATAGTACTCACAATAATTGGTTGAGTGGATATAGGCATAATTAGTATTCTCAATCCACTTATAGTACTCACAATAATTGGTTGAGTGGATATAGGCATAATTAGTATTCTCAATCCACTTATAGTACTCACAATAATTGGTTGAGTGGATATAGGCATAATTAGTATTCTCAATCCACTTATAGTACTCACAATAATTGGTTGAGTGGATATAGGCATAATTAGTATTCTCAATCCACTTATAGTACTCACAATAATTGGTTGAGTGGATATAGGCATAATTAGTATTCTCAATCCACTTATAGTACTCACAATAATTGGTTGAGTGGATATAGGCATAATTAGTATTCTCAATCCACTTATAGTACTCACAATAATTGGTTGAGTGGATATAGGCATAATTAGTATTCTCAATCCACTTATATTACTCACAATAATTGGTTGAGTGGATATAGGCATAATTAGTATTCTCAATCCACTTATAGTACTCACAATAATTGGTTGAGTGGATATAGGCATAATTAGTATTCTCAATCCACTTATAGTACTCACAATAATTGGTTGAGTGGATATAGGCATAATTAGTATTCTCAATCCACTTATAGTACTCACAATAATTGGTTGAGTGGATATAGGCATAATTAGTATTCTCAATCCACTTATAGTACTCACAATAATCGGTTGAGTGGATATAGGCATAATTAGTATTCTCAATCCACTTATAGTACATCGGTTGAGTGGATATAGGCATAATTAGTATTCTCAATCCACTTATAGTACTCACAATAATCGGTTGAGTGGATATAGGCATAATTAGTATTCTCAATCCACTTATAGTACTCACAATAATCGGTTGAGTGGATATAGGCATAATTAGTATTCTCAATCCACTTATAGTACTCACAATAATTGGTTGAGTGGATATAGGCATAATTAGTATTCTCAATCCACTTATAGTTCTCACAATAAAATCACTTGTTTTAACTATAAATCTTCCTCCTGACTTAACTTTATCTAATAAAATAATTTTGCTATAAGCAACAGATACTTGTAATAATATTTTAATAAATAATGAACCAATTAAAAAATTCAAATGTCAAGAAAAGTTAGTATGCAACAATTCTTTTTAGTTTTTGCTCAGAGAATTTTTGTCACGGAGAAAGTTTGAGGTCCTAAATTAAGGTTTCATAATATAAAAAGATTATGAATGAAGCACAATTAATTATTCTTTTTTTATATGATCTGGTAAAGTCGCAGATGTAAAACCATCATGTGTGATGTTCGTATAGTTGCCCAATGATTCATTTTTGCTCTTTATTGTTTGCCTTACTACATTTACACAACTGTTCAATATAACAAATATATTAAAGTATATGTAATATATGAATATATTTCCTAGACAGACTACACACTCCGAACTGTGACAGAAAGTGGGGCGGAGTGCCATTTTGTTGGTGACGGCCGGCTTTACCGCAGAAGGGTCTACACCCAATCTGTATTTGTATTACTTGTGTCATTCTAGACATGCAAAATACAAAAGTCAACACAACATAAAAGGCACTATTCCTAACATAAACAAGGCTTAACGACTGATTGATTGTTTACTGCCCAGAAGCTGCTGTCATCTACACATGAAGGTAGTGTAGGCGCAGGAATGCAAGGACACAAACAGAGTATACCAACTTTAAGTAACATATTACTACAAAATCAGTAACAGCTAGGTTATTTATCTCGGGGTTTTTTTTTTTTTTTTTTTTTAATTTGATCTAAATATGTTGTAAGAAAAATTAAAAGAAAATATTGTGATACTTCCTATAGACCGGAATTTCATCATATTTGCTACGACTACTGTTAAAAGCTCTCATTTTAATTACCGAGCTCCTGCAATCCACACGAATTTTAAAATCATATGAGTATGACTTTATAGGAATTAATGTTGCTCCTAATTATTATTTGAACAGATATTTAATTTTTTCTCAAACCATTCTTTTTATTTTTTTTAATATTAGTCTGCATGTTTACACTAATAACAATTTCAGAGAGTAACATCAGTACTGAACTAGTCTCTGAAAACAGACTTCAAATTGACACAAAAAGGAAAATTACAATATACAAAATATGAGCAAATATTTGGAATTCAAGTGAAATTTGTCTTATATCATTTAATGTAATGTGCTTTTTTTTGCAATTGATAGCCAGAGGGTCAAACAATCAGACTTAATATGATAAATAACTGTTCAACGAAAAAAAATTACTTAACAAGAGAATCAAATAAAGATCACCTGCTTCTGAATCGCAATTATTGTCCATGTCACAAGAGACCGAGGAAGACTAGCCTAAGGAGATTGCTGATACAGCTGTGGAAGGTATGACACAATATGAGTGGTCATAGGGCAGCTGAATCATCAGCAATCAGGAGGAGGGATGTACAATGCTGCTTCTATTGATAAAGTTAATAGCTTACTTATACTTCTTTCTCTGTTATGCAATTTAATTTTATAGAGAAGTTTAAATTTCGATTAAAATATTAATGTTTAGATATATGGTTATTGCATCTAATCAGCTGATAGTTTAAAGAAAAATTTTACTTAGTTAATTGGCCCGACTCGACAAAATACAGTCAAACAACACTTCGGTATATGTGCTCATCAACAAATGAAATGTTTACATTAACATAAATTTACAACATACGTAAGGATTGTCATTTTAGCTAATTGGATGCAAAATTGTTATAGCTTTTAAAACTTAAAATATGGCCTTTATTAATTCAACCACATCAATCATTTTTTAGCTTTGGCTAACAAATATTTTAAAGTTAAAAGCAAGTTTCTTATGCAGACAATAAATAAATAACAAATTTGCATAATAAATAACAACTATTATTTTTTCAACCTAACAAACATATTTTGAACACTGAACAAAAAAATATTGAAACAAAAAAAGTCCAAAACACATTACAATTAATAAGGAAGGAAAGCAGTTACCACAACGCCCATCCAGTTGATCACCATGCCATGCACCATATTGTCAGCTCAATTGTTGATTTGAGCCTTAAACTCTGCAATCCTAAGCTTTAGCTACTAAGTTAAGCAGAATAAAACTTCTTAACTTATTTTCAAGACCAGTACCTGTCTTGCACGTATGAATATTATTTTGAAATTCGAAGTAAATTAAGTTGAAGTTCAAATGACATTATTTTTACAACATGTTCTAAAAGACAGACCTAGGAGTAACCTTTGAAATTTGAATATAATATTGGATGACATCCCATTATTTTATATCAATGGCTTTTTAGAGGGTAAATTATCTCTTATCTGTGAAATGACCAAGTTTTCTCTTATTTCTCCATTGGCCACCATCAACATTCCACTCAAAAGATGAACTATTGTTTATGTTCATGTAAAAAAAACTGAACAAATAAGAATTTAAGAGCTTATTACAATTTAGTACAAGCTAGGAGTTAGTGTTTTTTACTAACTAGCCTACTTTTTGATCGATGACAACAAATCATAGCAACAATACAAATATACTATCGAATCAGGTACCTTTCGATGATTGCAGTAGTGAATCAATCATATCAATACTGTCAACGTGCACACAGTAATAAATGATTATATCATGTGCATAATAAACAGAAAAATGCAAGTCACTAGAAAAAGGGTTAAAATGCAAGCAGTGCGTTTTTGGTGGAGCAGTTGTGCATTATGTTTTCATAAAAAATATATGGCTGTATTCGTTAAACAAAATACTCGTAGTTATTAAATTTTTACCTCTCAGAAAACTTGTAAGTATAAGTAGCGTACTATCAATAAATCTATGACAAACATTTTTTCAAATCTTTTCTTCTTTATATTTACGACATTTGGAACAATTCCCCAACACTTTTGTTAACTACAATTATTTCTCAAGTAAACAAAAACCTACTTTTATGGCTAGTTATATATAGGCTTAATGACCATGCGTGATGATAATAAAAACAACAACTAACCACAAAATAAAAATTTGTACATATTTCAATAGATGGGATGGCTAGCCATCCATCCTAAAGGCCAGACACCCAATTTCAACATAAAATAAAAAATTTGGTTAGGAAAGGACAGGATAGCTCTTTGGTTAGGGATGGTTTTAGGTAAAAAAAAACCTATTTTTCAACAACGGTTTACAAATTCATCAGAAAAAAACACCAAAGAATAAACTGGTTAAAAAGTAGCAGTTTTAAAAAGAGATATTTTATTATATACTAAAATCGGTTTTCGAACAGGTTTTCCGCAATACAATACAACTTCAATGATTTTAAGCTAATTTTTTACCACTTTAAAAAAACTGCTACAGTTAAAGAGTCTACGACAATTGAGTTAATAAACATTACAAACATTTTGCTTTGTCAACTTGTTACACAGTAAAAAACTGAAATTTCAGGCCACAGGAAGTTATTTTTAACTTTCTTTATATCTTCATTCACAACAGACATTTGATGGCTATAATGATAACAATCACGATGTAAATAGATTTAGTTTGTTCGCAAGACGGATGTGATGATTTGTCAATTAATAATATCTGAGACTTTTAACTTATATGAAAAATCAGAAAATTAACGACTAATTTTATACATTAAATGGTATTGAATATTATTACATCACACCGTATTAATAAAGGACAACCTGATATTTACACCATGTCAGGTAATGAACCACTTACATGATGGAGTAGGTGGTTAATGCATTATATGTTGTTGAAGAGTTAATTATAAGCTAGGCTATTATATTAAAATATCTTTCGATTGATAGTTGTAGGTGATTTTACTAACCCTTAGTTTTCTGCACAGCTATTGGTAATGTTAAGTCCTGCGAGGGGTGTTTGAAACACCTCATAAAAAACGTAGCCTATAATTATTACTTTAATTTTTTTAGAAATTGAGTTTTTATAATTAACATCTACCTAGTTGTGTACCATTTAAATAGTTACATTTTGTTAAATAAACATATTTACACAGATAAAAAAAATTACAAAAGTATGCACATTTTTTACAAAATAGAATCAACAATTTTATATTTTACACAATAACATTTATTTAAATTTAGTTTCCTTTTGTTTTATGTTTTATATCATGTAAGTTAAATTTTGTTCTACAATTAGATTTTTAAATATATTTTCATTTGGTACATAAATGGTAGGTACAATCTATATACATAAATGCTTCTCAAACAATGACACTGGTATCCGTACGGGATGTCACGGACACCCCAGACATCTTTGACAGCACGTGACGGATCAACGAAAACCGGTTTGACATGACTCTCAGGCTGTAGTTTGAAGGTACTGAAAGGATGGGCAGATTAACAAAACCCCACTTTTGAATATCAACAAAGTTTCCCTTACTGGAGTGTTTTGAACACCCCGTGCGGGAACAGGAATGACTCATTACTGTTCTAGTCGGATAGATTTTATGACGGCCAAATTTACTTATTTTAATAAATTTATTTTCTTAGATAAGACTAGGGATAATAGGTGTCCATGTACTTTTGGTTCATGATAATATATTAAGTTGTTAGATTTGTAAGGAATGTTATATAAAAAGTTATTTAATAATACAATATTCGTAGTTAGTACATACCAGGATTTTAGGACAGTTATACTGGATAACATCTAGTCTCTATGCGAGTTATTTAGTACAAAGATACCAAATATAAAGATACTAGCTTAAAGGATATTCATATTTATGCATTACTTTAACTACTCTACTTCACATATTGTGTTACTGGAGGAATTATTTTATATCACAAATTTGTTTATATTACTCAGTAAACACAACATAAATAACTTGGGTTAAATCACCATTAGGTAATATATTATTCTACGATAACATACTTTTATAGCACTAGGGCTAATAAAAAAAGTACGGTAGCCGGGAGTTCATTTAATTAAGTTTATCATTTAAAGACAGTGAAAATATTAGTATAGCCTAATTTCGCTTGGTAACAAATATAATGTCTAAATAGTTAGATAGTTTTGTTAAACTCAATGGACAGGCTGAAGCAATTAGAGTTGAAGCGGTATGTTTGTTTGTTTAAGTTTTATCTGTTTGTAAAAGAATTAATTTTGAAGCTGACCTTGACCGAGAATCACTGTAGTCTTTATCATGTCAACTAGTGATGCCATGAGAATGTAATAATTATAAAAATGATTCAGATAAATATTTACATAATGTTATATGAAGTAAAGATTTGGGATGTGCAATTAAGGCTAAAATTAAAGTATAAATATACATAATAGGTTATTATGCAGTTTCTTGCCACCAAACAAAATTTGAAAAAATTGCCTGAAAGAGGTCAAGAATTGGCTATGTTTACTGAGATATTGCTTTTTATTCTGCGGAAATCACATATTTTACAGAAAAATTTGAAAAAAAAAACCAATGTCATGACTTAGTATTTTTGACTTATTTCTGTTAATTTAAATGACAGCCTAATTTATACATCTTTTTGTATATTAATGTGTTATTCTATGCTGAATCCGAGTTTGAAAATTATTATCAAATCATATTAAACTTTATTCCACAAAAATAAAACAGCTTTCAAATACAAAAAAATGGAAAAAATATTCCCCCCAAAGACTACAGATCTGAGCGGGGGGAAGAGTTCGAATCACAGCCTTAAAAGAACTAACCTATATGACTACAAGGTAACTTAAAGCAATAAAGAATTATATAAATCATAATAAAACTAAATAAGATTAATTAATTTGAATTTTATGTTATGTATGTATAAAATACATATAACAGATAAACTACTTTCGTAACAAATCGAGATTAGCGGCCATAACGTGATCTTACAACGACTAATAATCACAAAACACGAATTTGCCTAGATTCTGGCCAGAGTGACGGCCAGCAGGCCGTCACAGAGGCCAGGCAACTGAATTTAATACAAATTAAAATTTTTTTGAGTAAACAGACAATTAGGATAAGTTAGGTTAGATCAGTAAAAAGTGCATGTTTCGGGCCGGACATATAATTTTACAAATAACCCATTATATATTTGTATTCAGCACACAAAAAAATGTACAATGAAAAGAAGAATTAG
Source organism: Stictocephala bisonia (assembly GCA_035578905.1). Lineage (NCBI taxonomy): Eukaryota > Metazoa > Arthropoda > Insecta > Hemiptera > Membracidae > Stictocephala > Stictocephala bisonia. The sequence continues at coordinate 1,642,870 of JAQJVL010000149.1, read as the reverse complement.
TGAAAATAATGATTTAAAAAGTCGTTTCTTTTCATTATGAGATAAAAAACTAGTTTTTAGATTTTTCTGTAAAACACTAGTTTTTGTGGTTGAAATCAACCTCCTCAAGAGGTATAAACTTATATTTCACTACTTTTCCAACAAGAAGTTGTATTTTCAGAGGTGGCAAGAAAGTGCATTTAATTACCACAGAAATAATGTTTTGAAAAATAAATTTGCAATTCCAGTAGTGAAAATAGTCATTTTGGCTTTTGTATGGCCCACTTTTGGAAACAATTTGATTTACAGTATATTATTAGCCTATACTTTTAAATATACCGGTATTTGTTTGGCGTAGTTTGGTTTAAACGGTTTGCGAAAATAAGTTTTGTTGAAACTGGCAGGGCCAGTCTATGTAAAATACTATGAATAAATGAAAATAATGAACACAAAAATATAACAACTAAGCTACATGCCATATATCAATACAATTATAAATGGACCATAAGCAAGAAAATAAATAGCATATATATTACATTTTCCTAAAACAAAATTTTCATATCTTTTCACAGTGATGCTTGGTAGACTGTTTCAGACACTTGCTTTGATTATAATTAAGTGTTAAGCTTTAAATTAGATTGTAACATTCATTCCAACCGGTTTCATAGATCGATCATGATCAGGTTAAGTGGAAGAAAGGACTGATAAGTCCTAACTTCGCCTGAAAATAAAGACGTTTTTCATTTCATTTCATGATTTCATGCATGAGTTCATCCAGTGAAAAAAATTCCAACTAGGACAAATTAGCCTAAGTGGTTAATTATGCATCAGACGTAAGGTAGTAAAAATCATTTCGGTTTAGGGCTAGTTATGACAGTTCATGCAACAGTTTTGTAATACATTTCCAAATGACATTCTTACTGTTTTATTCCAGCATAGAACCTCCTATCCCTTCCATTTTACCGCCGTGAAGCTGGCCCCACCACAATAAGCACAAATTATGAAAACTACATAGGGATTTAGTTCTTATTTTGTGCTTCCAAATTATAGAAATAACACATTTTGTGCTCAACCGTAAAATGTCATAAACATGTGTTATTGTTGGTGGGCCAGCTTCACGTTTAGCTAGCCATCTCAATGGAATCAGATGAAAACGGTGTTAATATTTAGTGCACATGTTGTCAGAATATATAAGTTTCATAATTTGTCCTCAACAATAATCCGTCCAAAAACAGTGTTATTTGTTGCGGTGATGACGTCATCCAGCTCGCCACCTCAATTGGCCTGTTTACCTTTTCTAGGTTACCTGTCATAAATAAATTGCAACTGGAGTGTCAAAAACATTTTTGCTCTAAGCAACCACTTAGAACGTTATTTAGAAGTATTTTAAATCTTAACATACATGTCACTATTATAAAAATTATGTTTGATAGATTTACATTTACAAGGTCAAAGTAATATTTGCTCAACGTCAGATTTGGAAATTGTTTCTTAATCCAATTAATATACATTAAAACTCACACAGTTGCATCAATATGTAGTAATATGTCTATTAGTATTTTAATAATAAAACTTCTAACTTGAGCATAATTTCTATTACTTGAGCAGTATATTTATTTTATTTCTGTTACAACCATTTTTTTAACAGATGTGGAATTGCTATCGTACCCGGCACCACACAAAAATGTGGTTAAAGACTTGCATCATTAACTCAGCCATCATATTGGAAAACCATATCCAAGAAAGAAAAACTTAATAGCCAAATGTTTAAACTTCGAGGCTTGAAATCAGAATGTTATGAAGATTGGGCCTGAGGTTTAGAGGATAAAAAGCAAAATAAATTAAATATAGCCTAAATTTGAATATTTTTCACATTCTTAGGAATGCATATAAAATATTTTTATCCATATGAAACCTTTTGCCTCCAAGGTAAAAATCTTCAGATATCAAGAAGAATTAAAATATAAAACATTCGTTTTCAAAATATAACAATGGAAACAAAACTGAGCCTTAAATTAGGCCTTACTATGAGTTTAGGTTTAAAAATAAAAAATTAAAGTACAGTAGTATAGTACATACTGACATTTAATTAATTATCACTTGAATCACATAACAACATTTTAATGAATGTAAAACAAACACTTTTATTTTGGGTTGGAAAGAAGTCTTTTATAGATTTTTGATTCATAGCGCTAGATTCTTTTCTTGCAATGCTTGCACAAATTTTTGGTAACACCATAATATCACATGCTGTTGTGTCTTGTTCCCCCTCTATGGATTTTCCGTTTATCCATTTTGTAAATCAGTCAATAAGCACTTCCACACTACACTGACTGCTGTACACAACTGACTCACGCTGGCAAACGGCAGTGAACTCAAAACAATAGAGCGTGCCACTGCCACGCATGACGTGACTCATCAGTGGCAGGCGAAATACATTGTAAACAACTACCCTTCATGTTTCGAAAATAACGTTGAAGCGCGGAAATATTGGTAATAATTTGATTAATAAAAATTTCAAATTTTATATATATATATATATATATATATATATATATATATATATACATATATCATATATTACTAGAAATATTTAAATATAAAACTTTAAATATAAAATTGTATATAAAATAAATAATATTAAAATAAAATAAATATAAAAATTTAATATATAAAAAGATTTAATAAAACTCTTTAAGGGTGCTCAGTTGTTAATTTATATTATAACTTTATCATATACTACATATCAAGAGACATTTCGATCATATAGTGATCATTATCAATCTGTAATTATAAGTTAAATTTTCAATACAAATAAAATTATTATTATTATTTCTATCATAATAACACCGTTTCATAAACTATGTACTATTATGGGCTTTATTTAATTATTTTTTTCACGAATGTGGTTGATCCGCAACATGCTTAATCCACTTCTGGATAATCGGGAATCTACTGTATATCCTAAGGGCGTAAAATGTACACTAAATATTGATACCGTTTTCAACAGATTGTACTGACGTGGCGGGCTGGATAACATCATCACCGCAACAAATAACACTGTTTTTGGACGGAGTTTTATAACACTGTTGAGAACAAATTATAAAACTTATATATTCTGAGAGCACAAAATGTACACTAAATATTGATACCGTTTTCATTTGATTCCATTGAGGTAGCGAGCTAAATGTGAAGCTGGTCCGTCAACAATAACACATGTTTATTACGTGTTATGGTCGAGCACAAAATGTGTTATTTCTATAATTTGGAAGCAAAAATAAGAACTAAATCCCTATGTAGTTTTTATAATTTGTGCTCATTGTGGTGGGGCCAGCTTCACAGAGGTTTCCATTTTAACCATGGTAACTCAAAACATTTCCTATTTCCACCAGATTACCTCATTTCCCTGTGGCTCTAGCTTTTTCACAAAATATTTTAACTGAAGAAATCAGCATTAAATGAGTAAACTACGAATAAAAAATATTTAGTACATACCAGTATTAGTGAACCTACCCCAACTTGCAAACTCACCCACACATGTAAGCCTACATCATTCATTGCCCACTCACCCATTAATCAAACTCAAACTCTTTATTCAGCCAAATCAACAATACAATTGCATTAGCTAAGTCTTATGTCTATCAAAAATGTGTACAAAATCAACTTTTATAAATTGAAAATAAGAATTTAATACATGTAAATAAGAGGATCATTCATGATTTCCAGCAAAATAAAACACATTACATCTGACCAGTTACATATTCCCGTTGCTTGAGACGCTGTAACAAGCAAGATTTATTAATTGGTTTTTGAGTTTTTTTCTAAACTTAGTTAGGCTTGGTTCCAGCCTGAGTGATAGTGGAATATGGTTAAACAAATTAATGCCATTGTAACACAAGTGGTTTTTGTAAAAAGATGTTGAATGTTTAGATTGATAATTCATTGGGATTACGTAAAGAATAGAGTGTTTGTACAGAGAAGTTAAATTTGGAAAAGTTTTGTCTGACAAATGGTAATGTTTGAAGTAAGTAAATAGATGGTAGTGTCAGTATTTGTGACTAACGAAAAGCGTTTTTACGGGATTGCCAATTATTAAGAGAAAAAACAGTTCCCACAGCCCATTTTTGAAGCCTAAATAAAGCCAAGGCGTGTTTATTTTTGTGACCCCAGATAGGGACAGCGTACGATAAGTGAGTCCATAATACACTGCTAAAAGAACCTCGTAGTTTATGTTTCTTAGGCTTCGTAGAACAAATATACCAGAGCTGAGCCTCCTAGAGACATGCTCAATATGGGTGCATAAACTGAGTTTCTCATCCAACATCAGTCCCAAGTACTTTACACAGTCAGTTGGGAAAATCATGGTTTCATCCAAGAGAAGGGAAACCCGAGGTTAGATCTCTTCGACAGAGAAAATTTTATTAGTTGGGTTTTGTCGAAATTGATAGCAAGTAGGCTGTTATCAAACCGTTGTATAAGCTTATTAGCCTCCATAAAGGCAACTTGTTCCAAATCTTCAAAATTAGAGCTAGATATAGAAAGGGGACATACAAGTGTAGTCAGGTCAAAACCTGGAGGCAGCCAACTTACAAAAGAAGGCCATACTGACTATTTTATTGGGAAAATCTTGTTCCAACAACAAAATATTGCTAATGAGGCGTGTCAGGCCTGTTAATTATGTGCTAGCCTACATCGTGCAACAGGTAAAAGCCGTCTGAGAGTTTGGTTAATATCGTAACACTTGGTTTTCCCAAAAAATTAATTATAATTTTCTAGGTCTGAACTTAAACCCTATTTCATATAAATTTATAACATGTAAGCAGTCATATGTTTATAGGCCTAGGTTCACACTTGTCTAAATATATATCTCTCAAGAGCAAGTTTCTTTACTATGGTATAGGAATAATCAGATTAAATGCATTTCTTTAAATAATTCTTCTATAGGTTAACATATCCTTAGAGAACTGAAAACCTTATAATTACCTATCTGCACCACATTTTGAAACATTAATTTTCTCAATAAAAGTTAGGCCTACATAATAGCAGTCCTGTAGGTGAAAGCAACTGAACAGGAGTTGCAATTGAAAAAGTAAAATGTTTTGACACAATGGAATTCTGCAGTGGTAAAGAGAGTGTAAAGACTTCAGTATTCTCATTTTGGCGCCATTATTTTGTTTTGGGGACTATTGTAGAGAAAATTTAACCTAACGCTAACATACGCAAAACTTAAATGTGCATATCTTCTTACCACTTCTCTGCATTTTACTCCAAAGTATCTCCAAGAAGAAATATCACATAACTAACCCACTAAAATCTCTGCAAAATCGTAGTTTGCAAGGATACCGATCTCGATCAATGTCTATACTGAATGCAAAGTATGCAGTGATGCTAAAATACTGTTAGAGCTGGACCGAAGTCTGGACTCTGGACTAAACAGCTTACAAGCCCAGAACCCAAACGGACCTAGAGACAAAAAGTTGTTCTGCCAGTTGATAGTTAGAATTGTAGCCACTAGAGGTACAGGTAGACGTTAAAAACAACTTGAACGTATATCGAAATCGACCTAGTTGTACAGTAGCATAGACCTTCTATTACACTATTATACACTATAGGTATAAAAGAAGGTCTATGATTTTAGTACGTTGGTAATTACTGTATTTAATATAGCACATTAAGAATTTTTTTAAACAGAACAAGTCCTCAGAATGATTGAACCGAAACAACAGTACTTTGAAAACAAATAATACTGTTCTAAAGCCATTTTGTATGTCAGACAGGCAGTTGATGAAGTGTGACATGTTATAAAAATAAAAATTGTTTTGCCTAATTCTATTATCATTATAATAAAATCCTATCCCACTAACAGATTTGTTCTTATTATTAAACATACATATATATTCACATATATCCCCAAGGCGTTCTTAGGCCCTTTTTGTGCATCTTATATACTGATAAACTCCCATTATAATTGTGCCGGGTAGAAAGCGACCTGCGTGGTATGTTTAGCGCATGTACTGGTTCTAGCAGCAAAGGGGAGTGTGCCACCACTCCGTCACTAGTTGGTGTGAGGGACATTTTTGAGAGTGGGGACAACGGACACAATCATCTGGTGAAGTTAAGTGAGGAAAGCTGCTTGAATTAACTATAAAAATCTACATAATATTGCCATAATTTTGTATATTGTCATTTTTATGGTAAAATTATAATAATATTGAAATTGAATATTACGTCCTTGCTCGATTTATCACAACTTATATAGTTAGCAATTCACACCTTTTAAAATTGCATACGAAGTAAGTTAATATGTAAATAAAACAGTAATGCTAGTAGTGATAAATATTATTTCAGTAGGTCGCTGAACACTTCAGTTACATTATTGGTATTTCAAATAATATATATAACACAATAATATATATATATATATATATATATATATATATATATATATATATATATATATATATATATATATATATATATATATATATATATATATATAAGAGACAATAATATAGCAAATCAAATTATAATTTAACCTCAATATAACTCGGTAATGACAACAAATTGCCCTACATCAGCTGATTCCACACTCCTACCACAGCGCCTTTTTCCCCTATGCCATGTTCCAGACTTCCAGCAAGCTGTACTAGATTCCAGTTCCCACCACGTGCCTTGCCCGCCAATGATCACTTAGCACGAAGACGTGGAAGGCGGAGTTCCCAAAACGTATCCATGACAACGAAATGTTAAAGTGGCACAGTGACACGTCGGTTTAGTAGTGGGAGAAGACTTATTTTCTGTCTCACTTCAATGACTAGCTTTGTCTCTCTCGCACAGATCTTCTAATAAGGTCGCAATCAAAGCGGCCAAACTGTAAATGAATATTTTCTTCATATTGCAACATTTTTACAGATGACACATTTACTCTGTCAATCCATAATGATCCTGCACATTGATTCACTTGCATGATATTATTACATGTTTTAATATTTAGAGAATTAAGGTAAATAAAAATAAAGCAACTTATAACATTCACATTAAATACAAAATCTTGACCTCCAGGTTCAATTAATATAATCAAATAATCATCATCAATGGTATTTCTACCTTCTGCAAGTTGTCTATAAAATATTTTTCCATGTTCCTTTATCTTGCAACGCCTCCTACGTGCCCCAGTATCCTTTTTCTTATTTTATGCCATCAATTAATACGTATCTTCTTCTTCCTCGCTGTCTTCTTCCCCCAACAATTTCTTAAATAACTGACCCCAGTAAACACTTTTCTCATTGTATGTCCTAACCAGTTTCTTCATTCTCTCTTTATTTCTTTAACTATTTGCCTCTCCTCTCCTACTCTTCTCAATACTACTTCATTAGTAGCCTTATCTTCCCATCTTATACCTTCCACCATAAACACACTTCTATAGCCTCTAGTCTTCTTATATCTTCTTTTCTTAGTGTCCATATTTTGCTCCGTAAAGCAACACACTCCAGATGTAACATTTTCAGAGGCCTACATAACAAGATCGCCTTTTTTTTATAAAAACCTCCAGTTGCCTTTGCAATTCTTGTTTTTACTTCTTATGCACATCGCATACCGCTTATGATCCAACCCAGGTATTTGATTTGCTCTACCTGTTGTATTACTTATCCACTCACAGTTATCTGTGTTATTTCCTCCTCTCTCCCTAAATCCACACTTGTTGTCTTTGTTGTGTATATTATCATGTCATAAGTTTCACTTGTGTTGTCGAGGTTTTTAACAATTTTTTAAAATTAACTCTTCTTCATTTTCAGCCAACACTGCCGTATCATCTGCGAAACTATTTCAATCAAATCTTCTTCCATCGATGTTAACTCCTATTTTTTCCATCAAAGCACTCAATTATTTCTTCCAGGTACATATTTAGCAGTGTTTCCATTCCACTCTGCCGGAAGCTTTCGCCAAATCAATAAATACATCACACACTTTCTTACCTTTTTCTATATAACTCTCCAAATCACTCTCATTGAATCTGCTGTCCCCACCCCTTTTCTATATCCGTATTGTTCTTCTATTATGTATCTGTTTAATTTTTCAAATAATGTTTTATTTATTGTTCATAGAAGTACTTTGGCGCAACGTGATTGTTGAAATCAGACTCATTTAATTTCAATTTTACATATACTACTTCAATATCGATTTTAATTTTCATAAGCTCCTCTTCCATAGCGCAAACCCTACAATCACTATCATACCTTCTATTCATAATACAAATATCCCTCCTAAAGTGCTTCAAGCAAGAATACTAAACAGCTGATCTTCATTGGACTGAAGGGGTTAAACATGCATAACTCTCAGATATCTACCGTTCATGAAGAAACACACTTCTATGGTACAGGTATTTAATCTATCCAATTTTCCTAATATTTTCTTAACTGTACCAAAACCCAAACTTTATTTACCCGAAATTCCACATGTTAAACTAATTGTTCTGTGTTCTTCAAACTTTTATCCTCTTAAGGCTCTTATAGTTTATATCCTTGTATATAAGCCTTGATCCTGACTAACGTCTAAAGACGAGTCTACACGTACAAACTTAACTGTCAGTCTTAATTGATAAAACAAGTTTGACAGATTAGACTGTGTGTGTGGACGCAAAGTTAGATGAGTTGCATGTCAAATTTTAGGTTTGACAAACCAGCGAAAGACCGATGGACCGTTCCGTGGCGTACGAGCAAGACTGACAACAAGTTTGTAAATGTAGATGCACGTCAGTCAAGTGCGCCAAACTTTCTCTATATTCCTAGAGTCCGTACCAGTTTATACAAATTAAATCGTTTGTGTTCTCTGCGTTTTAAAGTTTCTTTCTCCTTAACATTTAATTTTTATTTAGTTTTAAGCGTGTTCTTACACACAATAATTTTTAAAACAATATATTTTTACAATATATACAATACATTTTTAAAACAATTGTATTAACAGTTCAGCAAGTTTCAAACGCTATACAGGCTAAGGGAGAATTAAGTGGCAAAACGTTTTAAAATAAGGTAATAACAGAGCATTGTAAATATTGAGGTAGGCCATTCTGCACCTCAGGTATATATTTCAAAATGTTTGATATTAAACTTACCGTACTTGATATTTATGGTAGTTCAAAGTTTCTTGAGGTAGCCGTGGTTTCAGGTAGAGCGTTCTGATGTTGGTCAGATGTCCTATGTTGAAGTGTCGTACACCGACCAAGTTACAGATGGAAGTTTCTTCAACAATTGTTGAGTAGATTTTTTAATGAATTGATGCACATGAACAATTCCAAGTTCATGATAAATCTGGGTATTACCGCACATACCAAGTGCACTTCAGTATGAGTCGTAAACTTTTATTTTGAAATACCTGCAGTTTGTTTACTGTTCTTGCTGAGACGAGTCCCAAACTTGACAGTCGTATGACAAAAATGGTCGTAGGAAGTTTTGTAAATAAGAAGACAGTTTTTTTTAAAAGAAAGAGATGATTTCTTGTTTATTAATGGAAATAATTTTGACAATCTTCAATAAGCAAGGTTAAGTTTCTTATTTGTGTGGAATTTCCAGTTTAGTTTACGATCAAAAGAAACACATAAATATTTTATTGCTTGATCGGCAGGATTCCAAAGTATTTTTTCATTTAAAAATTGTGATATTTTGAGGTTCTATTTTCCGACGAAGAGTGAAATTCTTGGATCGCTTTTGGTTGGGTTGATAGCCATCCTCCATTTTAAAAACCAAGTAACTACGCGTTCCAAAAACTCTTGTACTCTTATTGTTGCAGATTCAATGCCATGATGACTAGAGTGAATCATCAGCAAATGCAACAATGTTGGCATTATTTGACGTAGGTAAATCGGATGTGTATATGTTAAATATAAGAGGAGATAAAAGTGCGCCTTGGGGTACTCCAGCATTATCAGGCTTATCGTAGATAGAAAATGTAAAGCTGTAGGTGTTTTTTTAGATTTGCAGAAGGCATTTGATTGTCTCGATCATGAAATACTCTTCGATAGACTTTACAATCTGGGGATACGTGGAATACCCTTGGACTGGATCAAATCATTTTTAATGTCAAGGACTCAAAGTGTTCAATTAAAAGACGCGCGTTCAAGTGATATAGAAATCAATTTCGGTATTCCTCAAGGCACTGTCCTAGGTCCCATTATATTCGTCTTATATACAAACAGTATAACAAAATCAGTGAACAATTTAAATGTAACAATGTATGCTGATGATGTGGCTATACTCATCAAAAACAACACTCTCGCCGATTTAGAAATAGATAGTCATCTTCAACTCACTAATTTATTCCAATACCTAAATATTAATAATCTACACGTAAATCCAGCTAAAACCAGTTGCATACATTTTAAAAACTATAGAATTATTGATACCAATCCGTTGATTATTATGAATGAATTTGAGCTTCCATTCCAAACTGAAACGAAATACCTTGGCCTAACGTTTGACCAACACTTTACGTGGACCTCACACATAGACAGTATTTGTTCAAAATTATCGTCACAATTATTTTTGCTAAATAGATTTTCTAATTATGGTAATTTTTTCATTATGAAACTAATTTATATGGCACTAATAGAATCAAGATTGAGATATGGTATTATTCTCTGGGGCTCTGCGTCCCATACTGCATTAATACGAGTGTTCCGTTTGCAAAAAAGGGCAATCCGCGTAATGGCTGGTGTAAATAGAAGAACTTCTTGTAAAGAAATCTTTAAATCATTTAAAATATTAACTTTATCATCTCTGTACATATATGAAATGATCATATTTTACAAATTTAAAATTTCAAAATTTCAGACCGGTTCAAATATACATAACTATAGTACAAGATTTTGTAATCAACACAGGCAGTCATCTCATAGATTGGAGTTGACAGCTTCACTTCCCCAGAATATAGGCCCTAAGTTGTTTAATAGACTGCCTAACCATATAAAACAGCAAATATGCGAAAAGCAATTTAAATCTTCCCTGCAGCACTTCTTGTTAAGTGGAGCTTTTTACACTGTTGAGGAATTTCTAATGGAACAATAGGTTTTATTAATGACAAATATGTAAACAAGTATTATTAATAAATAGAAATTTAATTTAAGCTATAATAACCTAAATTTAATTGTTATATCATTAATTCTTTATACATGACCATTGTAATACAATTGTATAATTGTCAACTACAAAATAAATATATTTTGATTTTGATTTTGAAAACCACCAATTTTATACTGAAAATGTCCTATCTTTGAGGAAACTTCTTATAATTTGAATATATAACAAGGGATCCCAAATTCTCTTAATTTAAACAATAAACTGTCGTGCCAAACACAATAAAACACTTGAGTTATGTCTAAAAATACAACAGTAGTGTAACTTTTTTTATCAAAGCCCTGAATAATGTCTTCTGATACTCTCAACTGTTGTTGATTAGTAGAATGATGAGAGCGAAATCAAAATTGGTGTTGTGGGATAAGGGAGGTGGTACTTACAAAAGCATCTAAGCGACTTTAAATAATTTTGAAAGCGTGGGGGAGAAGACTTATTGGACGATAACTACTTACTTGAGATGAAGGCTTTCCAGGTTTTTGGATCACAATTATTTCCATGATATCGGGAAATATGAAATGCTAAGGCCAGCGTTGAAGAGGGATGCAAGAAATGCAAGTTCTCTATGCGCCAAGTTACAAAGTACTATGTTAGGTATCCTATCATGACCAGGAGACTTTTTTGTTAATAACGACTTCAAATGGTGAGAAATTTCCTACTAAATGTCATACAGTATGCCTTGCTGAAGAAATCACTGAGGTAACATCAGAACATCTTGGATGTCTTCGTTTGGGCGTAATGTAGATTGATACAAATCAGCTAACAAATTGGCTTTTTCTGTCTTGCTGTTGTACACACATCCATTGATTGTCAAGCTATGGATCAGGGAGCTTTTCTTTGGAATACGTTTTGTAGCCAACCCTAGGGAATTATTGTCATTAGGTGATAGATTAGACAAATATTTGTTGTACGACTCGTATCCAAAGCGGTCTAATTCCCATTTAATGCGCCTATTCAATTGATTATACCTCTCGTGTAAAGCAAGATTCCTTTGTTGTTGCCACAATCTTCTGCATTTGTTCTTAAGCCTGATAAGTGATAGAATATACTTTGGAGTTGAAGAATGAGTTCTTGCAGGCTGAAATTGGCGATTCGTTGCTTTATCTACCGAAAACCTAACAGAGTCCAATACTTGATAGTGCCATCTATTTGTGTTGGAGTCGAAAGATTTCGCTACGGATTAAAATGATCTTGAAACGCTCTTTAAATGTGTTCCAATCTACCGCCCCTTTCATTAATTTTTTGTATTAACAATCCCTTTGATTAACATTAGGAGAGTTGAGTAGGAATAATGTATTGGTTCACTAGGGGCTACCACTGTAAGATTAGTTCCTAACGCTGCTGCTAGCATCTTTCTGACAAGGGTTACCTTACAGCCCCAAGATTCATGTTTACAATTTTAATCCCCTAGTAGAATAGTAGGACTAGTAGTAGTATTATCACGAAAGAAATTGTCAATATAGAATTTTGAAAATTTATATCGTGGAGTATGATAGGTAGAATATAAAACTAATTCATCGTTGTTTGTTTGTATTTTAATTCCAATTATTTCTAAATTTTCATTTTGTGGCAAGTATAATGCTTGGTGATCTATGTGTCTTTTAATTAATATGGCTACACCACCTGATGCCCTTGGCGAATCTCCATCAGCTCTGTATAATGTAACCAGGAATGACGAATTTTTCGGTTGATATCACATGTGTCTCTGTAACACATTTCACTTTATTCTGAGTAAGAAATACAATAAATGAAGAGCGTTTTACCTTCAAACCATTTGAATTCAAATGTAGTATGTTTAAATGATGAACTGTTTGTAAGTTAAAATCCATTCTTAAAAATCAACGACATTAACTCTAAAGTGACGAATATAAGGCTTAATTAGTGTTAATAAACAATTAAATATTGGATAGTGGGAGTTATTTTCTGGTTGAACATGGTTTGAGTCTTTCGTATTATTTACATGGTGTTTAGGCTGTGCACCGTTGACAAGGCAAGCAAAGTTGACATGCGGTGAGAGTATACTATCACCATTTTCGTTTCTTGATGGCAGAGCTCCTTCATTTGTTTCCAACAGTGGGAAATTACTGGAAGTAGCATTAAATATCTCAACATTTTATTTTCTGATGTGAGAATGTTTTTATTTTGTTTAGATCTTGATTTTAGTTTCAGATAGTAGAGACATCCCCGATAATTGGCTGTATGTGAATCACCACAGTTGACACATTGAACTGAATCTTCTTTCTTTTTGGAACACTTAGAATATAGATGGTTGGTTACCTGTGCACTTGACACATCGAAATTGGAGTTTACAACAATTATTAGTGTGTCCGAAACGTTGGCAGCGAGTGCACTGTGAAATGGACTTAGTTTTACGTTTAAATTTAGTCTGAAATTTAAAGTGAAAAAGAAATTCAAGACCAACTATTTCATTTCCGAAATCTGAATCTTCCATTTCAATAGCGCAAAGAGGCATAAGATGTTTGTCTTTGTTGAATAGCCGCGATACTTTCAACAGTAAGAAGTTTTTAGACTTTAGCTCATTCACAGTACAAGTAAAAGTCACACAACACAAATTTATTACAATATAAGCACAAAATGTACAAATATATTACAATATAAGCACAAAATGTACAAATATATTACAATACAAGCACAAAATGCACGAATATTATGGTGCTTGTCAGTAGCGTAGCCAGGAATTTCGTTCGGGGGGGGTCCAAAACCAGGGGGATCCTGGGGTTTGTGTTGTGTGTTATTTGCCAATGAGTTCACTGGTAAAGGCAAATACCAAAAATTGGGAGCTTTAGTAACTATACCATATAGAAACGGGAAAGACGCAATAGAAAAGCTCACCTCTCACAGCAACTCTGGGTACCACAAATTTTCATGTATGGCTACTGAAAACATTATGAAGGTCGATTCTCTGGCCGAGTAGAAGGCATCAACGTGAAGTTGGATTCACAGGAGAAGAAAAAAAAAGAACAAAACAGAATTTCAGTCAAGCCTATAATTGACACAATCATATTCTGTGGAGGAAATGAAATACCTCTTTGGGGACATCGGGGCAGTGGGCCACTGACAGCCGAAAAACCTTTAGAAAAGGAGGGTAAATTTCGAGCGTTACTCAGGTACAGAGCAGTCACCGATGAAAGATTTTATTCATATTTAGCATCACTCTTCCTCTTTCAAAGTACCTCCAAGAACGTGAAAGTGACATATTATCTGCACTTGAATTTGCTGATCTCACGGTTGAACGACTGAGGGTACCCCATTCGGTAAAATTTTTGAACAACAGAAGACTAAATATAGGGTTTTTAATTAATTTTAACACTTTTCGTAATCGAAAAAAAACTTCATCTTTCAAATAAATCTTTTTTAAATTCATGATTTTTCAATATGACAACAACATAAATATAGTGTTGAAGTTTGTCCGGAGGTTCAAACTCTGTCAAAGAGATGAGTAAGGCTAAAAAAAACAGTGTATAGTATTGATTAAAATATATTTATAACCTTTTTACATTATAATGAATAGGAATAATTAACAAAATAATACAATAATAAGTTACAGCACTAATCTCCTATTTCCACTTCTGACCATCTCATCGATAACTTCGTCACTGTTGATTGGAGCTGGATAGTGAATTGATAGTAGAGCAAGCCCATTTAATCGTTCATTACTCATAGAATTCCTCAGGTAGCTTTTAATTCTCTTGAGAGATGAGAAGGATCTCTCTACCTCTGCTGTTGAGACGGGTAATGTAGCAAGCACCTGCAACAGAAAAGTTATTAGTAGTTATTTCCATTTGATTTCTTTTAGTTTCGACCAGAAATCATTAGGGATTATTTAGATTTTTTAAAGTTTTATTTTCGTTAAATTTTTTTACTGTTTGTATTTATAAATCGTTTTGAATTAAATATTTTTCAATAGTGTATCTAAAAAAAACCGTGTTAAAAATATGTATCGTTCCAACAAACAAATCTACCAAAATCTATTTGTATAGGCCTACTTAGTTTTATAATAATAAATAGTTACCTGAAGTAAGTAGTTGATAGAAGGGTAGAAGTTTTTGTCGCAGGTGTCTAGAACTGACATGATTTTCTTGGGAATTTCAGATTCTTTTCCATTTTTCCATTTCGTACTCCACAGCATATACTCTGCCTCGACCTCACAATCAGACCACTGACTATCGTAAAACAGTTTCAGTGTTTTCAGTTTGTGGATATTTGTTGGTTTTGTATTCTTTGGGAGTAAACAATCTAGAGCTTCTAGAATATCTCTGTTTTTCCCGAACCGGTCAACCAAACTTATAATCAACGAATCGATGCAAGGTATGAATAATGACCGACGATAATATTCCTCAGGAGTAGAGTAAGGGGGGTTGTCTCTTTTGGTTTGCTTCCCCACTTGCCGGGGCACAACAATTGCTGTTCCAAAATTATCTTGAGACATTTTTTCAGCCTTTTCAAATAACAAAGTGAATTGTTTAATATCACTGCTACCTTCAATTTCAGACAGGCTACGCAAGTCCTTCAGTCGTTCAACCGTGTCATCAGCAAATTTAAGGGCAGACGATATGTCACTTTCAGGTTTTTGGAGGTACTTTGAAAGAGGAAGAGTGATGCTAAATATGAATTCACACACCACCATTGCAACAAGGAAACTTCCTTTTTCAACAGAGGCTAGGAGATTGGCAGCTGAAGACGATATCACTCTACTAGAAGTAGATAACTCTTGCAGAGTAGCAACGATGGCTGGAAAAACTTCAACAAATGTATTGACCGAATCTTGTCTTTCGAAGAATCTTGTGTCACACAGGCGAAGGAGGCGCGTTTTTTGAGTTTGAGGTACAAGATTCTCAATATGTTTTTTTAGCATATCACCACTTTGAGTATTATTTCTCATCATATTGGCCACTTCATTTATAGCTCCCAAACAATTCCTTATGTAAGGGATGTTTAAGGAGTCACTCAAAACCAAATTCAGTCGGTGTGCAACACAGTGCACATAAATAGCTTTGGGGTGTGATTCCCGTAATCTTTGATGTACGCCAGACAAATGCCCACTAAACGTTGAACAACCATCGTACCCTTGACCAATGACTTTATCCATGTTGAGACCTACACTTGCACAAATGGTTAAAATATTTTCGTATATGCTCTTAGCAGACAAATCAGTTATGTGGGTGAATGCAACGAAGTCTTCTTTCAGGATCGGTTTGTTTTCATTCGAAATGTATCGGATGCAAAGTGAAAACTGCTCTTTTCCAGACACATCAAGCGTTTCATCTCCTAAAATGGAAAAACAATCTGCACTATTTACAGATTGAACAACTTTTTTCAGTATAAGTTGTCCACAAATGTCAATAATTTCATTCTGAACTTCAGGACTAATATTGCATTTCGTGCACTATTAAAAATGTGGTTTTTTAAAGTTTCATCAGTAACTGCTCGGTACCTGAGCAAGGCTCGAAATTTGCCCTCCTTTTCTAAAGGTTTTTCGGCCGTCAGTGGCCCACTGTCCCGATGTCCCCGAAGGGGTATCTCATTTTCTCCACAGAATATAATTGTGTCAATTATAGGCTTGAGTGAAGCTCTGTTTTGTTCTTTTTCTTTTGCGAATCCAACATCACTTTGATGTCTTCTACTCGGCCAGAATCTACCTTCATAAAGTTTTCCGCAGCTAGACAAGAAAATTTGTGGTACTCAGAGTTGCTGTGAGAGGTGAATTTCTCTATTGCATCTTTCCACTTTCTATAAGGGACAGTTACTAAGGCTCCCAATTTTTGGTGTTGGCCTTTACTAGTGAATTCATTGGCAAATAACACACAAAACTTACAATAAGTTCCATCCTTAGCCTTAGAATAAGCCAGCCAATTGAATCTTTTTAACCAGGTGCTCTGGAACTTTAATTTTTTATTGTTGATGGCGGTTACTGGAAAAACAAAACTCTCATCTGGATAAAATAAATCGTTTAATACTTTACTTTTCAAACCCATAGTTTTAGAAAACTCTGTTTTGGAGTGAAATAACAGGTCAGAAACTACGCCAATATCTACAGAGGTTAGGCCAATAATGCTTACTTGAGATTCTGTAGGCCTACTTGTACTGGATTGGTCACGAGACGATGAACAACACGGAGTTGGAGTAAGCGTACTGCTTTTTTCTTCTATGGAGCCAACAGTGGTTTCTTCTATCTCTCGTGGCAACAATGAAACTACCACTTTTTCACTTAATTCCGAATCCGTTTTTAAAGTTTTTGGTTTGAAAAACTGGTCAATCATTCTCTTACTCATTTTTAAAAGAAGCAATAAAGCAAAAAAGTGAGAAGTACAATAAAAACTTGATTACTTAACGTTAAACAAACAACAAAAGAACAATTCACATCCCGGCACTGTCACTAGAAAGTACAAATTAGCTAATTAGCTGACGACACGACAGAGGTCACTACCTCAAGCCTCAACTACACGCAAATCTTTGCAAACACAAGCAAATCTTCAGCTGTAATCGTAATGGTGGACAATAGACCGACCTGACAGGGTAGAACAATGAATCCGTGTTACCACTAGCGGCTGGCGTGCGAACTAGACTTACTGTGACAGTCCATAGTCGTAACTCGGCCAGCTATACAAATACCGCCATTACACTACACTACCCGAGCGGCCGAGCCCAAACGGATCGTTTGATAATTTATGATTTAAACTTAAACAAAACGACAAACCTTTTTTTAACAATGGTATGATAATTTAATGTTCGTAGACAAGAGTAATGATAAAGATAAAGAAAAGAGTAATCTCCTTTCTTTCCCCTGCTCCATGCTTAGTTATTTTTTAATATGTCTTAATATTTCGGGGGGGGGGGGGGGGTCCGGCCCCCCCAGACCCCCCCCTTCGCTACGCCACTGGTGCTTGTAGTGTAATATATTTGTACATTTTGTGCTTATATTGTAATATATTTGTGTTGTGTGACGTTTACTTGTACTGTATATGTACCAACACGTATTATGCTAATTAAAAAAGTATTTAGCTCATTGTATATATATCTTCGTCAGATAAAGAAAGAGGGATGTTCCTCATAAAGTAGCTTGTTGTCAGGAGGGCAAAAGAAATGGTAGGGCACATTTAAACTATCAAAATGCGCTGTCAATGCGCGGAAGTCGTCAGAGGTCCAAACGTTAATCTTTATTAATTATTAATAGAGGTACCTTTATTAACAGTGTAATAATCATGTTGTAAGACGTCGTCAAGGTCTGCAATCAATTCTTGGTAGTTCTTTGAGTCATGAAGGAAGATGGGTGGAATGTTTTGGGATTTAGGAGATGCAGAAATGTCACTGACGTTGCTAGGAGGAGATATATGTTCAAATTTATGTTGGATTACAGTTCAGTAACGTTGATTGGTGTGGAGTCTGGATACGAGATGAGGGCGATTTAGATTTTCTATTCCTGACAAGTTGAAAGTTATTTATTGATAGGTTACCGGAATCAGTGTTTCTTAGCTCTATGGAATCAACTTTTACGTAATTAATTGGTACGTAACAATTAGTTACACATTTTTATTGGGTGGAGAAATGTTGTTTTCTTCAAGCATGTGCTTACCATTGTTGATCCCAGTGGTCACTAGAGGTAATGTAGAGACATAATTATGGTCTAACGATGAAGTTAGGATTACCGGTTTCAACACTGAGGGTGTTGTGTTCATTTAAATTGAAGACCGTTGATATGTAATAGAAATCAAAATACATAAATAAATCAAATTAATTTGGTGAAACGGTAAATAAGAAACAATATTATACTAAACTATTAAAAAAATCGGGCACATAAATAGAAATAAACTGTATTGTAAGATCACCAAAACAGCTGTTTGACATATAGTATTTTGTAATTGAAATATTTTTTTAAATGGTGCCAGATTTACGATATTGGTCTCATGACTTTTTTAATAGGATTTATTTAGATTTATCGTGAGTTTCCATGCATGTGGCAGGTAAAGGTAAAGGACTACAGTGAGTGATGGAAATAAGACGTTTCAAGCATAAGCTCCCAATAAGTGCACTGCTGGCGCTGTGCTGTAACCCAGCACCAATGTAACCCAGGGTCAATGTGATAGGTTGGATGCTCGGTCCTTTTAATACCGACATGGCGTCCGCTCAATGGTTGCTAACGGTGTGGACATGTTGGGTGGTATAGTCCAGCCGTTCTAACTTTACCTCTGAGGTTTGCGGGATAAACTAGAAAATCGACATAGGCAACGTCACATCCAGACATCACACCTCTTCTCTAAATTTTACATCAGGTGAATCACAATTGAGAAGAATGTAGGAAGGTACAAATTTAATTTGTTAGTGGGAATTAAAATATGTTTAGTGTTAGACAGTGAAGATTTTACTGTTTACAAATATATATAAAAAAAACGAAGTCAATCCGGACAATTTTAACCTATAAAAGCTATTAGGCCCTAGTCGTGATTTATCTAGACCGGAAACAAATTAACTGTGGGACAGGAAGGAGACAAGCCCTCAAGATATACGATGCTGCCATGTTGTGCTCCCCTCAGAGGTAAAGTTAGAACGGCTGGACTATAGTCATTCTACGGATTTTGTCTGGGGGAGATAACTGAGGGGGGGGGGGCTTTGACAATAAGCTGAAAGTCAGATCAACACTACGTGGTTTGGATTCCACGTAAAGCTGTAGGTCCCTTAGTTGCCCTAGCTGTTGGGCTATTTCCCTTTCTGAAGAGAACAGTTAGTAACCAGACTACACTCATCTACACTCATATAATTAATATTCGCCTTAAATTACGCATAACGTTGTGTCGGCGTCTCTTATGTAAGAATGCAATAGACATACTCATTGCGGTGTTTTTTTGTTAGTTAGTTTCTTTTATTTTTTATTTACTTATTTATTATTATTATTATTATTATTATTTTTTTTTTTTTGAGGAGTAATAAGATTTAAAAACTATCAATACGTGGGCTTGTCAATACGTAAGTAATTACGCTAGTCCTCAGGTTCAATTTGAAGGCCTTGAATTAAATTTACTTGTGAAAATGTTTACTTTTTGAGTAACCATGCATCTACGCCTAGAACTATTTTTCAAGTTCATGGGATTAAGTGCTAACAGTCCTAACTTCACCCCTTTAATAAAGGCATTTTTCATTTCATTTTTCACAATTTATTTTTATGTAAGACACAATAAGAATCAACATTAACAAATATCCAACCATAGTTGGGCTGAAACTGAAGATAAGTTCGAATCGTGTGGACGCACGTAAGTTTTCAATTTATCTGTCAAACTTGTTTGATTAAACAAGACTGACAGATAAGTTTTTAGGTGTAGCCCAGGCTTTGTACTGTAGGAGTAACAGTCCAAAGTCTCTAGATGTATTTAAAGTTCAGAAGAGGGCAATTAGCATCATTTGTAATGTACCCCAGACAAGCCACTGTCGCTTCTATTCATTAGGCTAAAACTACCGTCCTTTCCTTCTCTGTTTATTTGGTCTTTATTTTATTTTATTTATTTTTATTTTATTTGCATGCTTTAGAACAGTTTACAAAACCAAATACACTAAAGCAGTTTAATTTATTCTTAAAGTTCATGCTGGGGTTTCTTGAGCTCACTTCATGCACATAAAATAAACCATAATATTACTCTTATTAATAGATAAGTTAAATAAATAACTAAAAATATTACCAACAGTAACATGCTTTAACCTAAAAGTAATAATAAATACAATAATATAACAAATGAGAAATATAGCCTACTCTGAAGATTCATAACAGTAACTTAATATTGTATGTAAATTAGTGACTGATCATTTCTAATAACCAAATGCAAACAGTAATAAATACAATTTAACCTTAACAACATTTAAGCGCGCATACATATACATATATACTAGTACATGTCCATTCTAATCTGGAAAAGTTTGAATTTAATAATGAAATACATGCCTACAATACAAAAAGCAAAAATTCTATACGAACTCTACAATTACACACTACAGTAAGTCACAAAAGAATTGGTGTTATACGTCCGCAAAATATACAATGCACTACCTAAACACATTAAAGATCTCACATTCGTCAAGTTTAAAGCTAAACTAAAGTACAGTATGTCCTGGTTTTAGAATGTCTGTACAACGTTAATGAGTTTTATGATAATGATTAAAAAAATTATTGAGTTTAACTTCATGTTTTCAAAAGTTACTATTTTCTGTAGGGTAAAATTTGATAGAATAAGAACCCTGTTATTATTGATTTTTTGTAATGATTGTAAATTATTATGTTTAGTAAAAAATATTATAAATAATAATATACTGTAGCATATTTTATGTTATTGTTATTCATATTATTGTTCATATTACTATTCATATATTAATGTTATTGTAACGCTATTCATATTATTATTTTTGTAATGAACTTTTTGTTAATAGTTATGAATAAGCAAGTTGACGACACCCACCCATGCAATAACTGTATTTCATGCTATAATCTTATTGTCTGTAATTAATTGTAATTTTTTGTATCTTTTTAACAAGAAGTGGTTTTTGTACTACTTAAATAATTAGATCAATTTTATTAGTTGTAATGTGTAGTATGATAGTAGATTAGCATGTAAAATTATCTTTTAATAGCTATGCAAGTTTTTCTTTTGTGTATTTATAGTATGTAAATAGCTTACACCTATAAGAAAGTAAAATGTAAATCTGTATATAGTTAGTTGGTTAGTAAGTTGTTTTAACATAAAATTGACGATTGTCCATACATTGTTCACCATCGTTTATGACAATAAAGCTTCTGAAAATAAAGGATTTCTTTATTTTCCATATCCTCACATGTCTGCTGTGTCGTATGCAATGTGCAGTGAAGTGACTCGTTGAGTTTTTTACATGATTTCCTGTTGCATTTGGAGAAGGATTCATCTTTCTATTGTATATAATAATTGTTAGGTGGATCGTAAGCATGCACTAGCTTAGGCATAATTTTATACACCATAAATAATTTTTAATTGAGCATCAATGTTTCTGCATATAAACATAACCTTAATTTATAGCATTTCAAAATTTAAATAGACTGTGATTGCCGTCAATTTTGTTACCTCCACTTTCCACAGCCACTTTGATTACGTCGCTCTTTATGGGACTTACAAACTTCATATTGTAACTAATGCATGAACCTCTATTAAGCAATATTATACTATATGTTATGTTTACTGCATGATATTTATAAACTGAATGTACACGCAGTCTTTACATAACTTTACTTTTATGCATGCAGCCCTTGTTCCCCAGTTAGCTTCAGCTTGCTTTTTGATGATTGCTTGAAGATTTCTGCATACTATATACAATTTCTGGAATTAAACCTATATTAGTACTACTGTATTGATAAAACCCATATAGTCAATTTCCATTTTGATGCACTTTCCTATTCAGGGTGGATCGAGTAGCTCTGAATTGGTTGGTCATTAATCTTATTCGTGTTCAATTTTTTTTGTGGTGATCCTACCCAATGGCTGACGTGTTCGTAGATAAAACAGTATGCAAGATTTGTTTTAAAAAGGTAATTGATAAGGGTGTTAAATGTGAAGGTGCATGTGAATGCTGGTACCACGCTGATTGTTGTTAAATTATTAGCCACAGAATATAAAAAGATAGCTGATGGCGTTGTCAAGCGTTGGACATGTGAAAGAGTCGACTGTTCGACGCAACTGACTGATCCCCATTCAACCACACTCAACCTTATACTTCAAAGATTAGATTCACTAGCTACAAAAGAATGTTCTTACAGTAACCAAAGACATATCTGCTTTGCGTCAGGACATTACTATACTATCCCA
Source organism: Stictocephala bisonia (assembly GCA_035578905.1). Taxonomy (NCBI): domain Eukaryota; kingdom Metazoa; phylum Arthropoda; class Insecta; order Hemiptera; family Membracidae; genus Stictocephala; species Stictocephala bisonia. The sequence continues at coordinate 1,619,931 of JAQJVL010000149.1, read as the reverse complement.
AACTGTCTCTGAACTTGTTCCCCGTCTAGCAAAAGCTGAGAATAATATAGTTTCTCTCAATCAAACTGTAAATTCTCTTGAAAAGAATACTTCTAATCTTACCTTCGAATCAGTCTGCTCTGAAATTTCTGATCGCTCTGCTAGAAAGCGCAACGTCCTACTTCATAACATTCCTGAAAGTTGTGATAGTAACAGTGCTGTAAAAAAGTCCCATGATAAGGCCCTAATCACTCGCATATTTGAGGATATTGATCTGTCAGCCCCTGATTTTGTGTACTACAGGCTTGGTAAACCATCCGCTTCAAAACATAGACCACTCAAGATCATATTTCCTAATGCAGAGACTGCCAATGATCTACTAAAAAAGTTCAATATTGATTCTATTGCGGGAGATGATTTGGCTAATGTTACAGTATCTCTTGACCGAACCATACATGAACGCAAATATCTTGATGAGTTACGCAAGCAGCTGGATGAGCGTAAGGCCAGGGGTGAAAAGGAGCTTACTAATAAAGTACATTAATGGTACTCCAACCATCGTAACGACTAAAAAAAAAAAAAAAAACTGATTTCCTCCAGTCCAGTGATATTATGTGCATATTTTAGTTACTTGTCATATTCTCAGTACTATATACTACTTTCTTTTTCTTTTTTTTTCCTTGTTTTCTAATTGTCTGCTCTGCGTGAGATCATCCAGTTATTAATTATTAGTCACCATTTTCCTAAGCGCTTATTAATTAAATTCTTTCTGCTTGTTTCCTATTTCTGTTTCTAATTATTGTATTGTTACCACTATTGTGTAAAGTATTTACTTATGTGCTTGTTGATTTTCTCATTGATGCATTACTGATTAATGAGCTGATCTAAATTAAGTCGCCTTATTGTTGTTATTTTTTGTATTATATTTATTGCATGTTAATTAGACATTAGTTATAATTCAATTGTATTTATGTAAAATTGGCTTTTGGCCGTTGGAAGCAATAAAACAATGTTATACTCGTTAACCTGTGTAACAATTATTGTTGTTTAGTTGTCTGTCACTGATGCCAGCTGGTCGAGTTGTAATCCTGTTTTCTGTCCCTACTGACTGACGTCTGCATTTCGCTTCCTTCTGCTTCTGCTACGCTATCCACACTATATGATTGTTTGGATTCAGTTTTGGATCTTGCCTATGCTGTTAGAGAAAACGTGAAACGTGGGAATTGTGAATTTGTTGTGCATTGTACAAACGATATCAGCAATATTAACAAGTATCTCATTAGTATATTTAGTTAAAAATATAGTCTGTGAAAATCGTGTTTGATAACATTCTCATTCATCAGCTATTGTATAATCAGTAATTTTGTTCATTTTATAATAGTGCATTTTAGTATAAATAGTCGTAGAGTGAAAGGATCTATATAGTGGGAGATTAAACACTAAACAACGTTTTCATTTTTAAGATCAGTAAGAGGTGGGTTTACTTTTTATGTAAACTTATAAGTAAATCACTCACTTTGGTTATGGCATCGGTACAAATTTTGCTCACTGCTAATTTAGTTATCCTGTATGTAGCCTAATATTTAAAACTTATACTTGTTCTCTTAGACTATAAGTTAAACAGAATCATATTTATTTTTGCATAAGTCAACCTTCAAAATCCTGTGTGATTTACTCAAATTATTCCAAACCAATTTAGGTATATTATATACTACAACTATTGTAGTTTAAAAACTATAAATAATAGGATTCAGGCTTTGATGCATTATACTATGTGGATTAACATTAAATAAAATAATCTAGGCCTTCTTTCATTTAGTATCATTTAGTATCTTTTGAAAAATGCAAACAAGATAAAAATTATTTTATCTGGCTCCTTTTTACCAACATACTGACAACCTATACTTTAGTTACAATATGAACAGAACGATTTAAGTTTGATCACTAAAATATAAAGTAACTGTTCTTTATAGTTAAGGTTGTAGGCCAATGGATGATTAGGCCTACACATTTTAGCGACCACTTGGTTCTAGCTTAATCTAACCTGCGTATTATCTAATCTACACCTAACTTATTTTATAGGCCTAAACAAATGTTTGTTACAAGGCAAATTTCTCAAGTACCTCAAAATATGGAGAGTTGTGCCAATTAACCCTTAATTTACGTTGTGGCATAATTGCGCATCCCTTTTGCACTGTCAGTGTGTCACGGCGTAATTACGCCTCCCTTGTCCCGCCCAAAAGAAACGTTATAATAAATACCTGATAAGTTACGGCAATATTTTTGGTATCTACACCAAAAAACATTATCTACATTAGACGCTGAAAACAAAGATATATGCAACATTCATCAATTGTTCAGTGTTCCATATTTTATACGGCTTTGTGAAAATTACCAACTCATAGGCCTACGGTCAGTCCCGCCATATTGCCTTATTGCTTTGTTCGCTTGGGAATGTTACTACTATATATAATTAGTTATTATTATTGCTAATTAGCCTTTTAAAGTAGGCTTTCAAAAAGAGTATTTATATGATGAGCATATTCTTAGCTAAATTTTAGTAGGCTATGTAAATGAACTGTGTAGTGTTGATAAAAACTTTGTATCATATTTTTTAACATTATTGTTACCGCAGTAATAGATGTTTAGGTTTCTGTATTAGTTGCAGTTATAAATTTCTGGTAAATTTATTTACTGTATGCCTATATTATATATAATGCATATATTTTCTGAAACTATATAAAATTTAGGATATTTATGATATCTCATATATCTTATTTAATTATCACAACATTGTTTCTATGGGGTACTCCTCCCTTTTTCACAAGTAAAAATAAAATGTTTTTAAATGTTAAATTTCGTGAAAAAGAAAATAACTTTTTTGCTATGTTTTATACATTATATGATAGCCTATATCTTAGTGAATACATTAATACCAAACAAGTATTTTTATTATAATTTACTAATTTTATGAATTTTACAACAAACGCTTGCAAATTGGCAGAAATCACCTACCCATTACAGGAAAATTTCATACCCAGATCGAGTGTTAATTAAAGAGGATCAAAATACAATCCTAATAGTTACCATCCTATTCCTAACTTTGCCAACATTTTTGAAATGGGATTCCCCAACACTTTACTACTGACTTCAACATTATAAGTGATTCACAATATGGGGTTTCAAGAGGTTGATCGACTTGTGTTGTGTAATCCTCTTTTGTTACTTATCGAGTTTAATATCAATAACTTATTTTCGATAATTTGATTAATTAATGAACAAATTAAAATTTGTAAGATCTCAGGTTTGATTTGTATGGCTGAACTTTGTGAGACTGTAAAGTGGCTTACTCTATATAAAACTCTGATCTTGTACAATTTATTGATTACATATTCATAAAATTTTGATTTATTCATTGACAAAGTTATTTTTTTAATCAAAAGATAGGCTATCTAAATTTATTAACTAAAACTTATTTTAAGTTGTCTTCATGTGGTGTCGGTGTTCATTGTCGGGATGATTCCAACAGAAATCCCTCAGCTGGTACAGGAAGTTGATTCCCCTATCTGCAGGTTTGCAAAGATTTCATATTAGACCAGACATTTCATATTTTGCTAGACATTAGACCAGTAAAAATACAGTTGTTTGTATTTAAACACTGATGGCTACATAATTATGGTTACTGGTTTAAATAATTTAGGTCGCAAAATACTAATTAAAACACACCAAACGACCACCCAGGTCCAGAGTGACTCCAACAACCGGCAGTGTGTCAGTGAGTGTCGACAAATCATGAGGAATTGCTGAGCTTGGTTCTTTGTGTGACCCTCTGGAGACTTCCAGAATGAATTTTGAGTTGGCATCTTTCCGGTCTCGTCAAGCAGAAGTGGGATTCGCATAAGTCAAGACAGTGTCCATGTGCTCTAAATGTGGTCTGATAGGTGCTGCGACCTGTTGACCATTTCTGTCAACTAACTATGTCTTTCCCTTAAATTGAGCTTGACCGTCGTACGTGACATGTCGACTCCCCTTGAAATGGACTAGTCAGAGAGGCAAAATCGAACAGGTCCTGACTTGTTCCAATATGCACTGCGTTGTTTGAAATATTTTTACTATGGTACGTTGACGATTGTCATTCAAATAATTTTGCTTACTTAATTCATTTTATTAATTTATCCTAATTATTGGCTTTATTAATTTGTTATAACTACCAAATATAATTTGATAATTCAGTATTTATTTTAATCAATTGTACACATTTCCTCAGTAAAAATAATTAATCCATGTGTTAAATAATTGAATTCAGTACAAGTAAACGTCACATAACGCCAATTTATTACAATAAATTGTAATAAATTTGTGTTATGTGACGTTTACTTGTACTGTATATGTACCAACACGTATTATGCTAATTAAAAAACTATAATTGAATATATTTAATCATCAATTAGGTGGACCTGTTACAGGTGCATTAGATTCCCTAATTAATAAGGTTCACAAGGCTTTGAAAATGTTGTGACCTTAGCAGAGCCTTTGATTATGTTTACCAGATAGAATGGTATAAATAATATAAGCCTTAAGTTGTATTTAACGGACCAAAAACAAAACAGTCTGTTTAGGCAAAGAAAAATCTAGAGGAGGTATATTTGGTGTCCCACAGGGCTCGATCCTTGGACCGTTGCTATTTGTTTTAGTGATCAATGATTTGTCCTCCTCGATGGATAACAGTACCTACTCAGATAATATTATATGATGACGACACTACTTAAATAACCACTTATCCAGACATACATACACTAAAAACAATCACTCAAGAAACTTTGGCCTAATCAAAAATCCGGTTCCAAGCAAATGGGTTCTTGCTAAATGAAAATAAAACACAGCATATGACGGTTTCTCTTAAAAACATTCATGTAAATAACAATTCAGCTTATGTAAAATTCTTTGGTACAGTATATGTGTAGACCAAAAACTGACATGGAGGTCTCATGTTGATTCTGTTCCTGGAAAACATTCAAGAATAATACTTTTATCTCCTGAAAAATTCAAGAAATATTATGCCTGATACTGATACATGTTAGGCTTCCTATTTTGCATACTTTGACAGCGCATTATCATATGGCATCTTACTTTGGGGTAATTATAGTCATGTTGATACATAACTTGTACTTCACAAAAAAGTAATCCAGATATTTGGCAATGCAAATCACTTGGACCATTGCCAGCCACTGTTTATTAAGTTAAAAATAATGAAATTAGTAAATTTGTACTTATATTATACAGTTTTGTTCGACACACATAAAAACCTACCAAATTAACAACTAAGGGGGAATTCACACACAATACCAGAATTAGAAATCGCATTGATATTCCCTATCAACGATTGTCTATCAACATGGAAAAGGCAATACAGGTGGCAATCCATCTCCCCTCCCGCTAGCCTCACAAAAGAAGAGAGATCCTCACCATGCCGCTGAGGTCGGTAGAATTTGTTGAAGGTGAGGTGCTCCCATAACCTGGCAGGAACAACAAGTTTAAGCGCTTCCCTGAGAAATTTGAGGCCCTTCTTTGGCACTAGACTTCTGAATGCAGGTGACCTCTTCCAATTTTATTTTCTGCAGCCTCCCGGACAGGACTTCTAGAGCATCTATTCTTTATGTGTGGGGGGGGGGGAGTTTTGTGACTGTTATTTTGTACAACAATAAATAAGAGAGGGGGTACTTTCCCATTAGGAGCCTCCCTATCTCTCCTGCAGTACTCCTGTGTAATTATTAACTTCAATATTTTTGTATTTTGTAATTTTTCAAAATTGTCGAACCTCCATATTTTCATTCCCAAGACCCCATACTTTAAAAAAATGAATGTTGTATATAAACACTCATATGAATTATTGAGTTATTTATTGATTAACTTAATGTAATAAATTGATAGGCTTTATTTTAACCCTCTGTACAACCATCTTCACCACACTATTCTGATGAGAACAAGCTAAAACTGCTTCTATTCATTTCATTATTCATTATTAAGACATTGATCGTCAAGACATTGATCGTCAAGATAAGGCAAATATGAGGGGCAAATCAGTGTGATGAGTGTAGATGAACGAGTCATTGTTACTAAGTAAGGTCAACTGTTTCTTAGCTATTTATTAATAAACAAATAGCCAGGTGTATTTTTTTCGAACTATTTATTGGAAGTATGAAAATGTTTGAATGTGTCAGGGTCAACAAAGATAGATCTACTTGTACTCCTATATTCAAGATTTTACGACACTAGGAGATAGGTAAACATTTATGTTAGTTAGTAATTTAGTGATTTAAATTGAGTTGTATAGGATAGTTATATAGAAATGTGATTCTTGTTTCAGCGGGTGCCCACAGAATGGTGCGCCAGGGCTGTAAAGTACTTGTTCTATGTGGTCCATCAGGGTCTGGAAAATCTTCCCTCCTACGGCTGTTATTTGAGGAATTCCCTGATAAGTTTGGATTCTCTGTATCTCACACAACTAGAAATCCAAGACCAGGAGAAGAAAATGGTAAACATTACCATTTTACAACCAAAGAAGAAATGGAACAATCTATTGCAAGGGGAGAATTTTTAGAATCAGCTATATTTTCTAACAACATGTATGGTACTAGGTAGGTTGAGTTGGAAAGAATAATAAGGGGGTCAGAATTTCTAAGTACCCGCTTATCTAACTTGGTTAAACTAACATAAATAACTGTAAATTTAAATTGAGGTTCAAACTTGGGAAATGCTCTGAACTTGGACAACACACATGTTTGATGTGATTTGAAAGTTTTTGTTGTGAATAAATAAATATTTGAAACACAGTAAGAAAAGCAAGGCTTTAATCAACTTTAAACAACATCATTTGTTTACATTTAAAAGAGTATTGGTTTTGACAAATATTAACAATGTATGAATTAAGATATGATTGGAAAATTAAAAAGAGTTTTGTTAAAGAATATTTAACAAGTATAGTTATAATAACATTCTCCCCTTCTTCATTTTTGAACTTAGCTCTTCAAATAGTTAGGAGTAACTGATATTCTAGAGGAGGGACGAAGCAGAGGAGGGGTTGTTAGTTGTACGGCTGGGTGTCAATTTGCTAGTTGTACAGATGGGGTTTGATTAGCAGGAGGTAGCGTTGATCGTAGTTGATTGTTCTTTGTTTCACTCTCGTCAGTCTCGTCTAAATGGTTGAAATGTGGTTTTTAGTTCATGTCTTCTGGAGTAGATGATCCCACAGGTGCAAGATGTCTGATATTTACAGTTGTCTCCCTTTGATCTTGAAGTCTGACCAAGGCATAGTCGGGGTTTGATTCAATGAGTTGTACTTCTTCAGTCAGTGGTTCTCTCCATTAATATTACTCCTAGTGGAGTTGACCAAGATGCTAGTGTAACTCTTGTAGAAGTTCTTCTTTTATGTTGAAACATTCGTTCATGTGAAATACAGTTTTTTGCAGAGAAGAGATGAAATCGAGTGCAACGATTCAACAAGCACTCTTTCCCATTGTGAAACGTGTAGAATTTTAGTTAACAATGCTAACATGAACTATCATGTCATAATGTCTGGAGAACTATCTCCAGATAACTCCATTATACCTTTCTATTTTTCCATTTCCAAAAGGGTTATAAGGAGTAGTAGGACTTGTTGCGATACCTTTGGATAAAAGGTAGTTCATTAAATCTTCGGACATAAAAGATGACCCTCAATCAGTGTGAAAAAATGCTGGATATCCAAATAAAACAATTAGTTGGTCCAATGCTTGAATCACACTATTTGAAGATAAGTTATAGCAAAGAATGGTAAAAGGGTACCTTGAATACACATCTACAATAGTTAGCAGATATTTGTTGCGAGTTTCAGATGGAACAGGTCCTTTGACTCAGTCGTTCAAATGGAGCTGTAGCTTTTACTAAAGTACCTTGTTTGCTGTTTAAATATTTAGGTTTTGTTTCAGCACAAATTCTACAGTTTGAAGTGATTTGCCTTACTTCTTCCACAATGTAAGGTAAGTTTGGGATTTTACTCAGTGTACCATTCTAGTAACCCTGGGTGACACATTGTATTGTGAAGTGTTTTTAATTTGTCTATTGTATGTGTCGAACTGCATATTCTTGAGAAAGCATCTGCTACTTTGTTTTAAATTCCAGCACGATAGATGATTTCATAGTTATAAGCCGACAACTCTAGTCTCCAACGAACAGTTTTCTTATTTTTAATTTTTCCACTGTGTTTTGTGTTAAACATGAATGAAACGGATTTTTGATCTGTGATAAGCTTGAACCTTCTGCCAATCAAATAGTATCTCCATTTACAAAGTGCTTCTACTATCGCGTAGACTTCCTTTTCTATTGCTGAGTGGTTCCTTTCTCTCTTTGACAATGTGTGTGAGAGTAAAGCTACACACATTATTGTTGGTTTTGCGTCAAAATTGCACTGATTGCAAAGTCAGAAGCATCAGTTTCTAAAGAGAAACTGTTCATCATTTTCTATATTTACTACAATTGATTTTTGAATATAATCTTTTCAAGAGGAAATCGTTTGTATTCGGTTAGGTTGTGGATTTTGTCAGAGACCTGGGGTATCCACTTTGAGTAGTAAGAGAAGATGCCTAAGGCTCGCACCATTCCTCTTGCGTTATCAGGGATTGGAAGATCAATTAGTGGTTTCATACGATTGGGATCTGGTTTCAATGTATGATTTTCAGTACTGTATCCAAGCAGTAAAATTGAAATCATGCAGTAATTAGATTTTTCTTGGTTGATTGTGAAATTGTATTTTTGACATGTTTGGAGAAAACAATTTAAGTTGTCATAATGTTCTCATAAACCTTTAACACTGACAGTGACATCATCTAGATATGCATGAACTCTTTTCTAATGTTTTTTATTTACTATTTCATGAATTTTCCATTGAAATGCTGCTACTCTACTAGTTACGCCCACAGGAATTCTTTTGAACTGCCATAATTTCTTTCCAGCTTCAAACACTGTGTATGGCTTATCTTCTCTGATTTTATTTGATAGTAAGCAGAATTTAAATCAATAGTACTATGAATGTCAAACTCAGCAACTTCAAAAACTATTGATGGAACTGGATATGCATCAAGCATAGTGTATTTATTAATTGTTTGAGAATGTTCAATGAGAAGCCGTTTTCGCTTATTTCCTTGGACCACTAAAACTTGAGCCCTTCAAGGTGAGTTGCTTTCTTCTACTATTCCATCTTTAAACATTTGTTGAATCTCCAATGGAATGAACTGTTCACCTTCTTTCGAGTAGTGTCTAGATTTCACAGTGATAGGTTTGCATTTAGGATTTAAGTGAGTAAACAAAGCAGCTGGTTGTACAGATTTTTAGTCTGATTTGTACCGCCAAAAGAAATCTGTAAACTTGAATATCGACTAAGACATCATGCCCTAAAATCAGGTCTGCACAACAATTTTTTAAGCCACTTAGTTCAATGTATTTATATAAGTTGTTGAACACCACAAGTTTTACTAAACAGTAAGCTTTGATAGGAGAAAAGTAATGAAGATGCCTTGATACTTTGCTATTTGTAGGTTATTGTTTTATTAAATGTTGCTTGGCAAAATAATCACTGACATAGCTTTGAGAGCTTCCAGTTTCCACTAAACCATCTTCAAGTATACCATTCACCTTTAGTTTAATGATTGATTTTGAAAGACAGTTGGTTGAAGCAGACTGATTGTTGAAAACTGTCTATACAAGCGTGAGACTGAGAAACTGACAATGAACCACAACAAGTCTCTTCATCGCTATGTTCATTTGAGTAGTCTCTTGTTATATTAGTTGAAATTGCATTTTTCAATTGAAATGTTTTAGTGGATGATCAACAAACTTTAGCAAAATCACCGGTTTTCTTACAAAGTTTACAGACTGCTTGTTTTGCCGGACAAAAGTAACGAGCGTGTCTTTGATTTCTACATAAATAACATTTAGATGTGTTAGATTTAGTAGCAGCTGAAAGTTCTAAAATATTGGTTGAACTGCTGTTATTTGATTCATTTTGTTTTGTCGATGCTACAAGAGATTTAGGATTAGTTAGTGTATCAGTTTTAAAAGTAGGTGATGTATCAGTAATGTATGTCTCAGAGTACGTATTTGCAGATTCGTAAGACTGAGATTTAGTGTGTGCTTCATCAAGATCAAGTGAGTTACTTTCAAGGAATCGTTGTTTAATTGAGTTAGAGAAAAGACCTTTGAATATGTTCGTTTCTATTGTTTTCTAAGGCCACTGCTTTAAAGGAGCAATCTTTACTCAAAGCACAAAAAACTTGTAAATATTCATCGACAGTTTCTTCATGCTTCTGGTACCTGGATATAAGACAATACCTATCATATATTTAATTTTTAGGTTTATTATACAAAGAATCAAGTTTTTCAACTGCTGAAGTATAGTCTTTACATTCTTCTATTAATTCAAAAATGTTGCGACTTACGTGATTACAAAGTAGATTCATTTTGTTTTTATCAGAAGCCTTTTTTTTGTTGTAAATGCTTCAAACGTTTTTTTTTTTCAGTGATTCCATTGTGAACTTGAACTTTTATCAGTATAATATATTTTGAACTGACTTGGCTTTAGGTATTTATCTATTTCCATTGTAAAAGTTATTAAAAAAATTGATTAAAATGCTGTGGATAAATAAATTAAGAAATCAGAAATATAGTAAGAAAAGCCAGGCTTTAATCAACTTTAAACAACAGCATAATTTTTTTACATTTAAAAGACTATTGGTTTTGACAAAGATTATCAAAGTATGAATAAACATATGTTTGGAAAATTAAAGGGTTTTGGTAAAGAATATTTAACTAGTATAGTTATCATAACAGTTTTTAAATTAATTTAATTTAATTTTTTATTTTTTTATTTATTTATTCATTTATTATTTATTTCATAAGACGCCGATCGTCAAGATATGGGCGAATATGGATTTCGATTGAGTGTGATGAGTGTAGATGAGCGAATGTAAGTCATTGTTACAAACTAAGGCCGACTATTCCTTAGAAAGTGTCATTAATTAATAGCCCAATGACAAATGAACAGCCGGTGGTTATCAGCTGATCCTTCTCAAAATGTATTGACTCTGATTGGGATCGAACTGACAACCTTTAGCACATGAAGCTGGGATTGAACCAACTACGCTACCGACCAATTTAATAACAAATTTAAATTGAATTACTGTTGAAATTTGGTGTCTGTCAGATATACAATTAACCAGTTAGCTCAGCTTACAATGAGTATTCATTTAACGGTGGCAAGTGTAAGTCTGACCAAGTTATACTAGTCAACTTAATTCCTTAGTAAGTAGCTAAATCATACCGAAAATAACTTTTTCTGAACAAAACAATATTTTATATTTATAGTGATATTTGATAACATAAAATGTGCATAAAAACAAATTATTGCAATTTATCAAATTCAGACCCAAGGATATTTGTTGGGTTGTTAAGTATAAGAACAAGGTTTCAGTGGAATTGGAAAACCGAGATAATCAGGCACTTTTAATAATCTAATAATGAAACTTTCTATTTGATAAACTAATAATAAATAAATAATTAGTAAATTGTATACACATTAGAATATATATTAATACAATGAAAAATTATTTCAGATTGTACAAAGTTTGACCGTGTACACAATAAAAGAAATTGTTGAGTTTACAGTTGTACCCTATTGACATTGAATAAAGACATATCTCAGATATTCTATATATATATATATAGCTCGATTGGTATCACTCACTCACTCACATAAATGTTGAAGCACTTCCTGGCGTCCCACGCCCATAAAGTGTATACTTGAATTGAAGCTCTCTGTCGGAAACCTCCAGGAAAATTCACAAAAGTTTACTTTTTTCACTCATAAACAAGATGGCGGCTTTTTTTAACCCCAAAACTGCCCCAATGTATTTCTTATATGGGAAAATCGCAAAAAGTCATTTTTATGACCTAACTTGAGGAAAAGCTTGATTAAATGTTCAAACCTTCACAGTTCTACACACGTACAAAATATGCACATTTTATATGAATTTAAAACTTTAAAATTTGGGGTATGAAGGGCCCAAAAACTACAAATTTTAAAAATGTAAAATGTTTTATTACTGATGTTATCTACTCAAGTGAGGTATCACTTTAAAGCTAGTTTTCTCCTGAATCCAAATATACCATCAGATTTTGAAAAGAGCAATTAATAAGGGGTATACACCCCAAAAACCAAAAAGAGATTATTACTAAAATAAAACACCCAAGTGGGGTATCAAACTATAGGTATTTATCTCTTAAATCAAATTATACCATTACATTTTGAAAGAGACACTATTCAAGAGCTCTGCACCCCCCCAAAGTAAAAAATATGCGAAAAACCCAATATTAGGTAATGTGAAACTAATACAACCAAGTGGGGTATCAATTCAAAGGTATTTTTCTATTAATTATTAATATACCATTTGAATTTAGAAAATACTATGTTTATGGGCTCCACTGCCCCAAAAACCAAAATTCATGGTTATACTGGTTAACAATCCTGGCGATCAGTATGCCGATCTTCCTCACGAGGCTACATGCAGAGATCCACAAATGGAACTGTAGCAGAGTGTCTTGTTGAGGCCATAGGCTGAACTTTCTCCTGCGGGCCATAGGCTGAGTCCCACAAAGAGGCCTGTAGTAGTGTTTTGGCAAGGCCGTAGGCTGAGCTCCTCCCACGAGGCCGCAGGCCGAGTTATACATAGGAGCTAATGGTATAGTTCCAAGGCGAGGCCAGAGGCTGTCCTTCACGAGTGTAGCGAGTGACAACGGGGTTGGCACATGAAGCGTGCAGGTGTGTCCCCTTGTCCGGTACATGACTGCAGGAGCAACTTACAATTTTTAGAAGGAACTCCATCAAATAAACATGTTTTATTATTGGTCTTAACAAAAGAGAAAAAATGCACCTAACTAGAGGTCTCAACCAACTCTGAAAATCGCCTTTGAAATTGGAGTGTGAAATTTTTTATTTGATTACTTGGGTTTAATATGTTTATGTTAAAGTATCATTAAATAAAAAATGACAAAACCTCAGCCAGATTTATATTTTGCGATACCCATTCACATTTTAATTTACTATATTTTTTTTTTTACTAATCAAAATTAACTAAAAATGGAAAATATTTTGAAACGCAAAAATTAATTAATGAAACAAGCCCCTTTTACAAGGAAACAAAGAGAACAAAAATTATTTCAAATCGTTGGTGGGGGGTCCATACCCCTAAGATGTAGTCCCCCCACCCGCCTTCCCCTTACATGACATGGTAGTGACCCATCTTTTCCTACCTTACAGATGCGGGTTATAATACCTCGGGTCCCCCCCCCACATCAGGGTATGGACCCAAAACCCCACCCCCCTTTTTTAAAACATGTACATTGGGTTTAGAGACCACCTCTTACCCTACACTCAGGGGGTATAAAATGACCCCCCCCCCCTCCCCCCCCAAACCCCCTACAGTATAGTGCCCCCCACCTGTTTCTACCTTTTACACGACAGTGGTAGTGAGACCCCCCCCCCACCCTTTTCCCCCCTCCCTTACATAAGAAAGTGACCCACCTGATCTACCCTAACAACTACAGGGTAAAAATTAACACGCCCCCCTTACTTACAAGTAGTAGTGACCCACGTTCCCCTTTACACTACAGGGGGAAGTAAATGACCCCGCAAACCTTACACAAAAAACATGTACACCCACCCCCCCTCCCTTACACGTACATAGTAGTGACCCACCTGTTTCTCCCTTACCTAATTTGGTATGACCCACCCCTCCCTTACACGACATAGAGTAAACCCCACCCCAAAAACCCCTTCCCCATACAGTTTGGTTTTTTGATGACTTCCCCCCCCTTAAACACTAAAAGTATGTGCCCCCAAATGTCTACCTTTACCCCCGTAAAAGTGGTATAACCCTTTTTTCAGCCCTTTCCCTTAAAAATAATGGGGGACTATTTTATTAACTAATTGTATGATACCCACCCACCCTTTTACACGCATAAAGTGACCCCACCTGCCTTAAAATTACAGTTTAAATGACCACCCGGGCCTACCCCTTAACCACATTTAATATTGACCCAAACCTTCTTATCTAACCATACGGGTGTTTTGTGGGGGGCCCCCCTTAACGTACACTTTAGTGACCCCAACCTGTCAAAACCTTTACACAACATTTGTTTACTCGCCCCCCCTTAAAACGTAACAGTATGACCCACCTCTAAAACCCTTCATAAGTTATACCCTAAAAAACCCTTTTAAACAAACGTAAGTGGAATGCTAATTTTTAATTACACTCGGGAGTATTACCCAAAACCTCCCTTAAAATACTTTGGTATAAATTTTTCCCCCCCCTACTTTAACAAAATGGTAGTGAAACCCCCCTCCCAACCAAACAAGTAAGTGAAATGTTTCCCTTACAGAAAGGGGGTAAGGATTCGCCTCCCCCCTCCTTGGGGTAAAAGAAAAAATCATGGGAGATTTAAAAAACAAGAAACAAAAACCTTAACGTTTTTTCCCTCAAAAAATTAATGTGTATTTCATATAAATTACTATCCACACACACAAGAAAATTTTAAGATATTTTAAAAATAAACTGGCTTTTAATTTAAGTTTCATAAAAAAAGAAACCCACTTGATAAGGCCAAATTCCCTTTTTTTAATATAAAAATAAATGAAAGAAAACTTTTAAATAAAAAAAAATTTTTAACAAAAAAATTTATTTAGTGATAAAACATTCCCTTTTTAAAAAAAGTATTTTTTTACCCCCCTTTCATGAAAGGGGAGGGCCCCAAAAAACCTTTTTTGTCAACAAAACCCCCAAAAAGGGGAAACAAAAAAAAAATTAAATAATTTTTGTTTCAAATGGCCCCAGGCCCCCCCTTTTTTTTGCTTTTGAAACCAGATGTAGTATTTTTCTCAACGACAAAATCCCCAAAAGCCCAAAAGCACTGGCCCACATAACCAAGGCACCCCAGTCATGGTTGGGCCCCAACCATGCCCCATTTGATAAATACAAGTATTAATTACTGACAATATTTTTGTACCCAAAAACAAAAACAGCTTGGTTCCTTAACCTTAAAACCTCCCGGTAACCCTTTTGGAAACAAACTGGGCCCCCCAGAATTTCAAAGAAAAGCATTTTTTTAATAAGGTTATAAAAAACTAGCGGAAAAAATTTTTTTCAAACAAAATTTTATTTATTACCATAAAATAAATTAATTTAAATATTAAAACTCTTGTGAGTTAAAAATTTAATTTTCAGCTTTTCTAAAAAAAATTCATATATAATATTTAAATTTTCTTAGGTTTTTTAAAATTTTATATTAAAAATTTTATACATTCTCTAAAGTTCAATTTTTTATGAAAACGTTTTTGGGGGAACAAAAATGTGAAGTGGAAAGTGGTTTCCTTGACATTGATTAAAAGGGGGGGAAACAATGGAACAGACAAACCTTACCCCCCCCCCGGGTTTTTACAGGTCATTGGTATCTGGACTCGAAACGAGGAAACGAAAAAAAACAGAAAAAAACTTAAGTTTTGCTATTCCCCCGTAAAAAAAATTTTTTGGGAATATTAGTTTTACATTGTATATTAAAAATGGTTTAAAAACTAAATTTCAAATAATCTTGATTTTAATTCTATATTTTAAAAAAAGGAAATGTTTGGATTATATTATAAAATTATTTTATAAATTTTTATTAATATATTTTTTAATTATCCCATCCCCAACCCAAAAACCCCCAAAATCGCCCAAAGAAACTTTAAGGATGTTTCCTGTATATCCCCGAATGGTTTCTGTGAATTTTTAAAACGATTCCCCCCACCGGGCTCCTAAAAAATCCCATTTTAAATTTCCCTGGAAATCCAAGTTTACAAAAAAACATATTGACTGGTGTTTTTTTGTGTTTCACATGCCATAAAGATTAAAGTTCTCCAAAAAGTAATTTGTAAAGTTTTTTAAATTTTTTGTAGTTACTAAAAAACCCTTAAAATGAACACGGGGAAACTTTTAACTTTACGGGGTGATTGTTTTTGGTTCCCCCTTTTTTTTCCCATATTAAAACATTGGGTTGAAACGTGAAAAAAAAAAATAAATAATTATTTATTTTGCATTTCTTTTTTATACTCCCCCTTTAAAAAGGTTTTTTTTTTTATTTTTCTAAATAGCTTAAAAACCCCAAAAAGGTCCGTAGACCGATCTCCCAAAACACCAAACAGCCAAAATCCCAAAAAGGTTTTCCAAGGTTTGGTGGGGCCCCAAAAAGACATCCCCTCACCGGGGGCCGTCACAAAAAACGAGGGGGTTGGGCCCAGGCTGGGGGGGCCCCCTATTTGATTATTTTTTAAATCCTAAAAATAATTTCAAAGGGGTTTTTCTGTTTTTTTTTCAATTGTTTTTAAAAAATTAAAAATAACATTTAAAATACAAAAAAAAATTTTAAAAAGAAAATTTTGATTTTTGTAATCAAATTTTAAAAAATAAACCCAAACAAAAAAGGAAACAATGCTAAAAAATTTTGACCTAAACGAAATGCAACAGTTTATTTTTTACAAAATTAAAAAAAAAAAAATTGAAAATTAGTTTTTTTTCCCCCAAAAAAAATTTTTACAAATAAAAAAAAAACAGTTGGTTTGGGAAAAAATTTTTTGTATAAAAAAACAAAAAAATTATATTAATTATATAATACCAGCGGTACCCGTGTTTCCCAAAGGGTGAATATTTAAAAATTTTTCTTTTTACGAATGTATTAGGCTTACAAAAACATATTTAATAATAAAAAAGCAAAAATTAAGAGCTAAAACAAAAATCATAGAATCAAAAATGTCAACAATGTGAAATGAATTTTTAAGTTTAAAATTGTTTCCTCAATGGGTGTTTAAACTTCCTGTACACAACATTCTTGGTTTTGCCGCATGGCAAAAGGATGACCGGGTTGTCAGGGAACTAACCCTAGAAAACGGACATAAGCGCCCATAAGAAACAATCTTTTCCGAAATTCACACCAGCCAGTTTCAAACTCTGTCCCTGTGCTTTATTTATAGTCATTGCATACACAATTTTGAGGGGAAACGCAGACGTTTGAACTCAAGTGGTAATCATGGGATGAGAGGGATCCGGGGGATGAAGACATTTCTCCTTCTAATGCCTGTGAAAATCGTGGCTTCAATGATATGTTTGGTAGATCTTCACTTGAACCTGTCCCGTTCACAGTTTTTGGGGGGTTTAAGTTGCGCAACAGAATTATTGGAGATCCATTTTGAGGCTGAAAGTGGGTGGTATTCCATGGTTCTAGATAGCAAGAACCTACAGGTAATTTAAAGGGCATTTTCAGCGTCCAAAACAGAGTCAACAGATTCATTACTTTTACAACCTTAGTTGGGCAGCTTTTCCCCAACAAAAAAAGTTTGTTTATGTCTTTTTGGCTGACCATTAGTTGAAAAAGAATTGCTTTTTCTTTAAGCCACAAAACACAATTCACACCCCAGATTAATGTTAGGGATACTTCGCCAAACTAATCAGGTCTCCTACCACAATGCAAGGTTGTCAGGAATATTTTTTTTTCCCTCATTTTCCAAAAACAGGCCGTCGCCTTTAAAGCAATAACTGAAAATCCTCTGCCTTCAAGTCACTGTGTAGGGAACTCTCATTTAACTTTCAAGGACAGCACTTTGAATTGGGCCTGAAAATATTGACCTTTTATTTCATCTTTTTCCCACGTGTTCCCTTTTGGGCCAAAGTTTTAAGGCGTCTGAAGTCACCTACAAAAGAAAGCAAATTAAAACCCTCCACCCATTAGGCGGTTGCATGATTTAAACTTTTGGGGCGCATGTTTAGACCTCAACCTCCCTTAATACCATGGTGCATTCATTCCCACACGATAAATTTTCTTCTCGAAAAACCCCATGGCCATGCACTTTTTGTTGGGGAGGGTTTTATTGTGGGGACTCGAAAATTAAGATTAGAGGCAACTTGAAAGTAGAGTGTGCTGTCCCCCCCCCCTTCAATCAAAGTAGCTGCAATGCCTGACGAAGCAACGGCAATGGCAAATTCCCTTTTGGACCTAATTCTGGCCAGTAATAGTTTTTTAAAATGTTTTTTTTCCAGACCCCAGGAGGTCGAGAAAGAAAAACGCCGGAATCAGAAAAATGCTGTGAATGATTAAATTGTAGCTTCCCCTGTTCTTTTTTAATTTTGGAACATTTTCAGCAAGTGCCTTTAAACAGTTTTTGTTCAAAGTTTTAATTCTAAAAACAAACATCATACTGATACTACACTTTCCAAACATAACCAAACAAAAACCTTGCACATTCACAACAACATTCAAATCTCAGCTGTAGGTAACATAATGATTTCTTTACAGGTGATTTCTTCACTCATCTTCACTCATTAAACAGTTTTTGTTCAAAGTTTTAATTCTAAAAACAAACATCATACTGATACTACACTTTCCGAACATAACCAAACAAAAACCTTGCACATTCACAACAACATTCAAATCTCAGCTGTAGGTAACATAATATAATAACTTTACAGATGATTACTAAAATTTAATTCACATCAACCTGTATTTAGAAAATTTCCTTTATTATATTTATGATTTTAATTTTAGTAATAGTAAACACATGTGTTTTATATTACAGATGGTATTTGTTTACATTTTATAATACATTGTGTAAATGGCAATTTTTATTTTCTAAATTATTATAAAAAGGAATAAAATATCTTAAAACCGTTTCTTCGCAATCACCTACGACCTAAAAGTAACTCACATACCAAATTTCAGCATTGTAGGTGCTATAGTTATTGAGAATTCGTGATGAGTGGGTGAGTCAATTTGGCTTATATAGATATAGATAAGATATATATATATATATATATATATATATATATATATACATACAGGGTGAATGGTACGTGGTGTTTAAAAATTTAAGGGCTTAAACTACATGCTTGGGGCTACTTAAAAACGCAAATTTCAGTTTTATATGCCAAATGGTTAGTGTGGTATATTCAAATTAAGATTTTTTTTAAAATTGTGGACCTAACCATAAAAAAGCTTTATTACTTACTCAAAAGATCATATTTTTTAAACTGTGACACCACTTTTGAAATCTAAATTAAATTGTTAACAAGAATAATGAGCTAGTAAGATGCGTAAATTAAGGTTGGTATTTAAAATTATGCGTTAAAGTAAAAAAATCATATTTTTGTAAATATTTAAACAATGTTTTACGCGTGGTTACTAAATTATGGTAACAGACATAATGTGTCAAACCATACAGAAAACTGCATAATTCAATGTTCTTTTCAATGGTATAATTGTGATTTTAATTATTTTGTTTCGTCATCGAAAACGTTAGGTGAAACTGAATTAAAACACAGTTTGCAGAAAACTTGAAGCTTTGACTATTTATTACAAGACAGATTAAAATACTTTGATTTGACATAACATTAAGACATACTAATTACATTCGTAAAAATAATTGAAAAAAGGTCAACTTAAAAGAATAAGATTTACAAATGTTGTTCAAACTGCCTTCCTCCATTTCTGATGCAGGCCCGTGCTCTCTTGCGCATTTGTTGAAATGTCACTTTTGTAGAGACTTCTTGGCGCACTACTTCAGCAGCCACAGTTATTCTCTCCCTCAGTTCTTGTTCTGTGTTGATTGGTGCAGAATATACTTTTTGTTTCATCCATCCCCATACACAGAAATCCACGGGACTAAGGTCCGGCAATCTAGCTGGCCACGGTACGGTCCCACCCCGTCCAATCCATGTAGGATAATTGAGCGTCAACCAGTGACGCACTTCTGTGGTGAAATGCGGTGTAGCTCCATCTTGTTGGAAAATGAGACTGTCTCTTTTTTCTTGGTTGAGATGGTCTAGCAGCAAAGGGAGACTGTGCTGTAAAAAAGTCCAAAAAGCGTTCCCCGTTAAGGTTTCCCTCGAAAAAAAGTGGGCCAGTAAGCGTTTCACCTACTACCCCAACCCATACCATAATGTGAAATCTCCTTTGAAAAGATCGTTCTTTGGTTGCTCTTGGGTTATCTTCCGCCCACATGTGCATATTATGTGTATTAAAGATTCCTTGTCTTTTAAATATGGCCTCATCTGTCCAAAGGATCTTTTTGAAGAAATGGTACTGCTCAATATCGCTATTGAGCAACCATCTACAGAACTGAACACGAGGAGCGAAGTCTTGAGCTTCAAGTGCTTGTACAGGCGTGAAGTGGTATGGATGAAACTTGTTTCTATGAAGAATATCCAACTTTTTCCACTGTGAAACATTTAGTTGAGCCGCAATTGCCCTACTACTACTCTCTGGGGTTTCTTGAAAGGTATTTAGAATCAATTCTTCAACACCTACATCATAATTACTTGGACCTACCTCAGAAGACTTTCTTTAAACTCTTCCACTTTCCACTAACCTCTGGTGAAGTCTAGTGAACACCTGTGGGCTGGGAGCTTTTCGATCTGGGTACCTTAAACTGTACTCTCTTTGCGCAACAAAGTGCATTGCCGTTGCAAAATCCATAAACAAACTGCATATTCTCTTGTAGTGAACTCTATGATGCTACAGAACTGAATAGCTTATACACAGACCCGGTCTAAAGAGTAAACAGATAATGGATTCCAGTTTTCCTCGTGATAAGGTTGCTTTAAAAGACATTAACTTTTGCTAAACTAAGCAGGTAGTGGAATTTCCCAGTCATTAAGGACAACATACAAAACTATTGATAAGGTTGGGTTGTATGCCGGGTCTAAGGAAACCCCATTCATCCCTGATTTACTTGTGTTTTTAATCACATAACGTTATTTGAATGTCCAGTCCTAGCTGCTGGCTAGTAAGATAGTCTTACAATTTTTTAACCATTCTGTGTTCCTTTCTATTCAAATAATAATAAAAAATGGAACATTGTACGATAATACAAACAAAAGCATATCACTGGAAAGAACATTAAATTATGCAGTTTTCTGTATAGCTTGACACATTATATAAGTTACCATAATTTAGTAACTACGTGTAAAACATTGTTTAAAATTTTACAAAAAATGATTTTTTTGCTTTAAAGCATAATTTTAAGTACTAACCTTAATTTATGCAGGCTACTAGCTCATTTTTCTTGTTAACAATTTAATGTAGATTTCAAAAATGGTGTCATAGTTTAAAAAATATGATCTTTTGAGTAAGTAATAAAGTTTTTTTATGGTTAGGTCCACGATTTAAAAAGAAATCTTAATTTGAACATACCACACTAACCATATGGCATATAAAACTGAAATTTGCGTTTTTAAGTAGCCCCAAGCATGTAGTTTAAGCCCTTAAATTTTTAAACACCACGTACCATTCACCCTGTATATATATATATATATATATATATATATATATATATATATATATATATATATATATTATTATTGAAAAATAATGACTAATACAAAGTCTCAAATCATGCATATGTAAGTTTGACTGAACCTGCCCTCTTTCTATTATTGGTAGTAAAAACCTCAAAGCGTTCCAAAATTGCACAAATATTTTTTATTATTATCCATAAAAACTTAGCAGGAAAATCATACATACACGTAGGTCTAAATATTATTACCAGATTCAGTCTGTTATTACACTTGAAATGATTACTTGAATGTGAAATTACTGTGGTATAGTACGCGCGCTGAAGGTCCGGCCTCCTGGCTGGCCTACTAGTCATATAAAAACATCGACTCTGAGCGAGGCGGTCACAGACAGATCGTAAAGGGTGATTGTTTACGCATTTACGGAGGATTTGTATTTTGGTATCTCTTATAATTAGACCAGTATTTAAAATAAAAACATCAAATAGGTTAAGAGTTTGAAAGTTAACAAATTAAAACGTATATCAATAACAACTATTAAATATATCATAAAAAATCATAAATCAGTTAGTAACTTTAATTGAAGTTAAATAACTTAGAAATATATACTTCTTACTGTCAAAATAAGAATAAGATAATAAATAAGAATAATAAATAATAAATAAGAAAAATATTTCTGTGATTTCCCGTATCGTTAAAATACATATAATTTTTATTTAAATTGGTTTAAAATAAAAATGACGAGTTGGGAGTGACTCGTCAGTTTTATAAAACTCATGGACTGTTTTTCTAACGACACATTTGTCGACACATGTCTAGTTCTGTCGCTGTTGGTTTTCTCTTTTATTTTTTGGGAGTTGTGAACGCACACTCTCCTTCCGCTGAAGTGTCCAATAAACACTATTCACGCCGAATTTCCTTTATAAGAGTTTTTGAAATGCTACATGCAACTGCAGTTCGTTTTAACGATTTTTTACGGGGATTCGTTGTTCATCTGTTAATTTGGCCTCATTCGCCATGAACTCACTTACTCTCCAAATAATTTCCCTAGTCTGACTTCTAGTAATTTTTCCTTGGGCTACTTTAGGAATAAAGCGAGCCATAGTTGAGGCAGGAACCACTAAAGGAATAAACTATTTAGGATTTACGTTCACTAATTTTACAACCTTAAGAGTCTGCAGAGGCTGTCGGCCATGTTGGTTTAAATCTCGTTAGAACGATGTTTTTTTTCGGACCGGACAAATGATCACGCGTGTCAAAATTTAACAGTTATTTTCAAACGGTCTTTTCCAAACAAATTGCATTTGATCAAGAGTGAAATTACTCGTTGAACTACTTTGTGGATTCATAATTAGTTTAATAGAATAAATATAAAAATTATTTACTTTGAAGTTTTTATTTTCACCTATTTTTGAAAACTAGGCGTATGTATTCATAATATCAAAAGCAAACCCAATTCGCAATATGATAGCATTTTAAATGACACCTCATACACAACGTTTGGTAAATAAATAATGATAAAAATATGGATTCAAAATAACGTTGTTTTTATGAGAATTAAACAAGTATGGCTCTGCAGACTCTTAACACACTTAAGGGACAGAAAAAAAAGGAAAAACAACACAATCTGACTTATTACACTACAGTAGTTTGATAAAAACAAACATATAACCAACTACATAATTGTTTATCGTACACTTGAGTAAACATTCCTAACACGCTAAACCACAAGCAAATATATCGCACGCAGTCTGGAAACGTACTGAATGTGCATCCGCAGATAACAATTAACGTAACTTATTTTAGAAGCAAGCGTGGGAAAGTCTGACAGTAGCGAATGTTTCCAGGAGTGCAGGCATATTGGGCCCTCCACCCGTCTCCTCCCTATCACCGCTCGGCGGGCTCGAGGCCGGACCTTCGCCGCGCGGTCTATACAGGCTTGTACTGACATCTTATTTATAAAAGTGGTTATAAAGTGGTTTATAAACTATTAATTCAGTAATTCAGAAGAAAAGTGTAAGTTTTTTTAATTCTCTGTCCATTTGACAGTTTTCTTCAGTGAATAATTTTGTTGCATTCGAGCCTCCGACCCTATATTGGTTTTGACTTCTATATTGGTTTTGAGGGGGAGGGGTAGAGGGAGGGGTAGAGGGAGAGGTAGGTGGAGAGGGGGAGAGAGAGGGAGAGGTGGAGAGGGGGAGAGGGGGAGAGGGGGAGAGGGGGAGAGGGGGAGAGGGGGAGGGGGAGAGGGGGAGAGGGGGAGAGGGGGAGAGGGGGAGAGGGGGAGAGGGGGAGAGGGGGAGAGGGAGAGAGGGAGAGAGGGAGAGAGGGAGAGAGGGAGAGAGGGAGAGAGGGAGAGAGGGAGAGAGGGAGAGAGGGAGAGAGGGAGAGAGGGAGAGAGGGAGAGAGGGAGAGAGGGAGAGAGGGAGAGAGGGAGAGAGGGAGAGAGGGAGAGAGAGGGAGAGAGAGGGAGAGAGAGGGAGAGAGAGGGAGAGGGAGGGAGAGGGGGAGAGAGAGGGAGAGAGAGGGAGAGAGAGGGAGAGAGAGGGAGAGAGAGGGAGAGAGAGGGAGAGAGAGGGAGAGAGAGGGAGAGAGAGGGAGAGAGAGGGAGAGAGAGGGAGAGAGAGGGAGAGAGAGGGAGAGAGAGGGAGAGAGAGAGAGAGAGAGAGAGAGAGAGAGAGAGAGAGAGAGAGAGAGAGAGAGAGAGAGAGAGAGAGAGAGAGAGAGAGAGAGAGAGAGAGAGAGAGAGAGAGAGAGAGAGAGAGAGAGAGAGAGAGAGAGAGAGAGAGAGAGAGAGAGAGAGAGAGAGAGAGAGGAGAGAGAGAGAGAGAGAGAGAGAGAGAGAGAGAGAGAGAGAGAGAGAGAGAGAGAGAGAGAGAGAGAGAGAGAGAGAGAGAGAGAGAGAGAGAGAGAGAGAGAGAGAGAGAGAGAGAGAGAGAGAGAGAGAGAGAGAGAGAGAGAGAGAGAGAGAGAGAGAGAGAGAGAGAGAGAGAGAGAGAGAGAGAGAGAGAGAGAGAGAGAGAGAGAGAGAGAGAGAGAGAGAGAGAGAGAGAGAGAGAGAGAGAGAGAGAGAGAGAGAGAGAGAGAGAGAGAGAGAGAGAGAGAGAGAGAGAGAGAGAGAGAGAGAGAGAGAGAGAGAGAGAGAGAGAGAGAGAGAGAGAGAGAGAGAGAGAGAGAGAGAGAGAGAGAGAGAGAGAGAGAGAGAGAGAGAGAGAGAGAGAGAGAGAGAGAGAGAGAGAGAGAGAGAGAGAGAGAGAGAGAGAGAGAGAGAGAGAGAGAGAGAGAGAGAGAGAGAGAGAGAGAGAGAGAGAGAGAGAGAGAGAGAGAGCACTGTTAGATTTCAGAGAAAAATAAAATTTATTCTCAATTCAAGCTAAACCTAAAAAATGACAATTTTCAAACCTTTTTAGCCCTCACCTTTACCCAGCTCTGATCTTAGAACTTTTTATCTAGTAGTTCAACAGACCACAAGTGGTCACTGAAACATTATCTTATATTCAAGTCTGCTTATATATACATTTCATTTCGGATTCCCTAATACTCCTTCTTGGAACATTTTTTGTTTGCTCATATCACTGTGGTGCTAGTCTGACGAACTCAAGCAGCCGTCACTAAAACACCATGGACACATGTGAAAGATGCTTGCTGTGATTCCTATGGAGTTAATTAATACTCAACACTCTGTTTAAGAAGTGCAGTAAAGGGGTTATCCACATGTTGTTCTGCCTGCTACGTATTGCTTGCCCTAAGCTAGTTGACTGTATGAGAATCCAAGTCAGTCAAAATACAACTAAATAATGACTACAAAGTTCATACCTTTTTATAGATCATGAGTCTTTTCAATGATTAAATTACAGAAGACCTAGTTGTTAAGAGTCTGTTACACCTACCACCATTTTGGATTTGATTCTCTATAATACCAATGGTAAATTCAAATAAAGACGCAACTTTAATTATTGGTTTTAAACTTGACCTTTTTTTAAAGATAACACAATTGTCTAGAGCCCCGTGGGATTAGATTTTAATTTGATCTTTATTTTTTTTTTATATACCAATAGCTATTGTTTTAAAAAATAAACCAAAACTGTTGGTAAAATTCTGATGAAGGGGGCACAAGTCACATTTGTCCAAAAATGCATATTAAAATTTGTAATTTGTATGTTAAAAAACTTTTTATGTGAAACAGTTGCAATTAAAATAATGTTCAACTACGCAGGCATCAGCTACTGATAACTAGCACTGCCTGGTAGCCAAATGGGAAAGAAGAGTAAACTGCCATGACTGTTCAAATCTCACAAGTGTTTGGGGATGGTCAGTCAGAGGACAGCCGGTCCTCTGATGGTTGATGGAGTTGTAAGTAATTCCGAAGTCAACACCAGTATAGGGTCGGAGGCTTGAATGCAACAAAATTATTCACTGAAGAAAACTGTCAAATGGATAGAGAATTTAAAAAACTTACAATTTTCTTCTGAACTACTGAATTAATAGTCTACCACTTTTATAAATAAGATGTCAGTACAAGCCTTTACCACAGTAATTTCACATCCGAGTAATCATTTCAAGTGTAATAACAGACTGAATCTGGTAATAATATTTAGACCTACGTGCATTTATGATTTTCCTGCTAAGTTTTTATGGATAATAATACCAAATATTTGTGCAATTTTGGAATGCTTTGAGGTTTTTACTACCAATAATAGAAAGAGGGCAGGTTCAGTCAAACTTACATATACATGATTTGAGACTTTGTATAAGTCATTATTTTTCAATAATCAAAAGTTATTATATTTTGGATCTAATCAAAGATTTGCTTCTTTTTTAGGTGAGACAGCGGGCAATTTTCACTTGGTTCTAGTAAATGACAACCTGGAAAAAACATACAAAAAACTTAAAGAGTTTGTTATATCAGAACTGGAAAAAGCCGATGAGAAAAAAGGTAAACATAAACCCTAACTAAATGGCATGTAGGTGGAGGGTGGGTTTGTGAAAGGGACAGAGAACTTCTTCCACACAGTTCCCCTCCAGAGGAAGTGTGCTGGAAAGTACAGTAAAGCCTGTAGGTTAGCCTATTATTGGACGAGGGCTGCTGTATTTTAGGTTGAATTCTTAATTCACTCTCATTAAAAGTTGTAATTGCTGTATAAAATTATGGGTAGTTTTTATTCAAAATGTGTTTTTAAACGTTGTGTATTTGTCTCATAAGCAATATTGAAAATAAGTAATATTAAAATGGTTTGCAATGCAATAAAACTTTAATTATAAAATTTACAAGTAGATTTTGATTACATTATGATTCATTAAATACATGAATTACAGTTTCTAATGTATTTCATTTCCTATTTAGATTATAACAATAAATTAAAATCAATAAATCAGATTAACCAGGGGACACCTCTGCACGCTTCGCATGCCAATCCCGTCACTCGCTATGCTCGAGATACCTCGGCCTTCGGCCTCGGTAATGTTGTTGGTGGTAAGTTTCAGCCTAGGACTGTATCTCTTGCCTACAAATATTAGTGGGTAAACAGTATCGCGTAAAATCACAATATTTAATTTATTTACAGTATCTTACTCGCATTACTTGCATTGCTACCTGTTTATTAGTATAAATACCCAATATTTAGTATTAGTATTACTAAGCCTATTTCAAATGTATTCAATTAATTTGTTTTTGTTAAACAACTGAAAATTAATTAAATAAGCAAAATAACTGCATTGTATTACCATTGAAACATTGCAGTCTAGAATAGTTAAGCCCTATAATCGAATGTGAATAAAACCATGCTTACAACCTTCTCTGGTTTAACATCATAAAACATCCAACCTCCTCAATAATACAAACAAGATTGTTTACATTTCAACAGCCGTTAAAACTTTTTAGAAATCATTTACATTGGAACAGCTGTTACTTTTCGTTTCATTTAAATCTCCCTCCATGTTATTCTTATGGCCGAAAAATGAACTTTGAACACTTCCTATACCCTTCGGAATAAAAACATTTAAATAGTTTTTTAATTAGCATAATACGTGTTGGTACATATACAGTACAAGTAAACGTCATACAACACAGAATTATTACAATATAAGCACAAACATTATTTTTGTGCTTATATTGTAATAAATCTGTGTTGTCTGACGTTTACTTATAAAAATATTTAAGAATTAAGATACCTTATTGCACAACTTCAAATAGAGGCAATTTTGTTGACACCCTAACCGTTTAAATTGGTCAAGAAATAAGGGAGGGGTTGCATGGACAAAAAACGGATATACATATTATATATTGGGATTTAACAGCTAATAGCAGGGTTAGCATAAAACTATGCTACATGTAGAAAAAAAGAATGCTAGCAGAGAATGTAAAACATCAGGTGACTGTGTGTGGTGGGAGACAGAATCTGTTGCGCATGCACTGTCTCCACGCCATTTACCATGGTTTCATATATAACCTATACAAATCAATAATATATCACCATTATTATAATTAAATTAACTCAAATTAATCTTGAGTTGGTTGAACATGCAGGTTAAGATTATAGACCGGCTTTCCTCTGTATTCATAGAAAACAGTGGTATTTGGTCATCTATAGATGTGCCGATGACTTAGGACAATTGTTGATACTGAAAACTATATATTCTAAATGTAAATTAAAAAATATATCTAAGAAATATAATATCTTCTATAGTTTGTCAAAATAATTACGCAAAATAACTAAAACTGAGCAATAAATTCTCTGTCGTTAGCGCATCTGTTTCAGTGGAGTACCCACTCTCCTGATCTCATTCTCTCCCATGTCATGACCATATCAGCTGCGTTACTAAAGCTAATTTATTTCTGAGTTTAGCAAATCGGTGGTAAGTTTGATTCCTTCCAATCATAAATAAACAACATTCAAGACACAGTCAGAACTAAATAACAAACAAAAACAGCTGATAGCGCTAGCGATAAGCACGGCCTACCAATTGGCGCATCGTTCTTTTATCATTTCTCCAACTAATAAGTTATATTTGCACTATATCATGGTTTTTCTGACAAGAACAATCCTTTCTTTAAAAAAAAAGCTTTAAAAATTAAATAATTTTTTTTTCGATATAAAATAAATAAGCTTTTTAGTTTCTTTCGAGACATTGGCCTTTCTCACGCATTTTTGCTGTGAGCTTGTAGTCGGACGTTGGTTTTTTCGCAAATATTTCACAAGAGCTTATAGTTGTACGTTGAGACTCAAAGGAAAGTATGTTTTACTATACAAGATTTGCTATAAGTGGTCTATCAAGGTTGCTCAAAGAGTCAATCAGTTTACAAACGTTCTTTTCAGTATTTCGGACCTACATTTTTTTAATAACATTCCTAATGACATAAGAAATATTACTTCCTTGAGACCTTTTTGCAAAACTCTTTCTAACTGGTTATTGACAAATCCGGATATTGATTTTCTTAACTTCAACTTAATATGAAAATAGTGAAATGGTTAATCTTGCCTCTTCCAGTTTATAATTTTTAAACTTTTTTGTGTACTACTCTACATTAAATCTATTTCAACAATTAGGTTAATCAAGAAAATGTTATTTTAAAGCAGGTACTTCAGGTTAGTGGCTAATTAATTATGATTGTATCCATATTTTATGTACTATTGTAATCAGTTGTTTATTTTACAATCAAACAAGCTATACTTAATTTTCTTTTTAATTTTTAGTAAAAATAAGTTTATCTTTTCTAGTGACCACATTACTAGCAACAGTGGCTACTCAATTTCCATTTTTACTTTGTAAAAATTGTTATGTTTCTTTGAAGGAAAGAAATTCATTTATTCTTTACTTTATACTTCAATTTGGTCTATATATGAACTTAATTTCATAACATGCCTCATAATGTATTATCAAGCTGAACAATCATAATAAAGTTAAAAAAAAGAAATGTTAATATTGTAGATAAGGGATATAAGGTATCAGATGACTTGCCTGAAAAGTCCTCTAACAAAAACACAATGCAACTTAAAATATACAACACAAGAACACAAATGTTCAATGCAATGGGCGTCTTATTCAAAATAAACGCTAGTAACATTGCAAGTCTGTATTTTTTATGTTGTGTTTTATACTTTTTAAAGCACTGCTAGAATACTAGCCTTACTAAGATACTAGTCATATTGAAAAATCGCTTTATTTGTGTGGTTTATATTTTATCTTGTGTATTGTACTGGACACTAAACAACATTGCAGATATCTGATAGAAATGCATATTAACTATGTTGCTTTATTTAAAAAAACTACTTTAAATTAAATTGAATTAGTTTGTTTTATGAGATAAAAATGCTGGAGCTTGTCATAAAGTTGAATTAGGATATTTAAATCTTAGAATTAAATTCTAGAATCGTCCCTATTAGGACTGTACCAAAAATTCATAGTATTAAATGTTCTTGCCTAATTTTCATGTGAGCCTGAAACTTCCTATCCAAAAAATGTTTTTATAAGAATTTAACACACTAGCCTTTTTCACCCTAAAGCCCTTAGAATGCTAAACCAAGTACATTAGTATTATTTTTGAGTATTTTAATAATCTAGAAATACTTTATTTATATTCAATAAAAAAATTACCGATCTGAAAGTTATGCACTTTTTAAATGTCTAATATGAATCAAAATACGTCATCAAATACCATACCGGTCTAATTTGTGCTTCTGTGTAATGCATAAGTAAGAGTGGGAACTCTTAATGCAGCTTTAATATCAAATTTGAGAGCAGTCTTTTGGTGCCTTGCTCACAATGTGCACGTGTCTATGTGAGTGGCAAGCACAGTTCCTGTGAGATTAGGTCAGTAGTCAGCAGATGGTTGATTGGCTTAGTAGTTAGGTTTTTAGATTACGGATTGTAAAGTGTTTATTTGCTAACTAGTTTGCAGTTTTTTTTAATGGATGATAGACTTTGATCTTTTGAAAATTATCGTAAAATTTATTTAGATAGTAAGGAGTCAGTAGGTAGTGAAAACATAGGTTCAAATGCTTCGCACTGTGCACTACATAATTTATATCCATATAACTTAACATATAATACCAAATAAATAATAAGTACAAATAAAGTTTTAAGTTTATAAAGTAAGCATATTTAACAATCATTTTGTGTAGAAAACGTTGCTGAAATATGAGTTTAATTCCTTTTATTTTATCTTAAAGGAAAGAATTTTTACTGTATTTCATATCTTTCAATGTTAATTCAACTTACGTACATTTTCAAAATATAAAATGTACTATCTTTTGAAATTTTATGTAAGATTCTGGAAGGCAAAGACCTGCCCATCAAGTTTTGGTACTGCTATAATCAAGTTACCAAGTTATAATCACTTACCAACACTCATCGAAAGGTGTTTTTATTTTTTATTTTACTATGGTGGCGGATAGAGTCAATAGTCATATGAATGGAAATGATCTTTTCAATCCAGACTTACAAAAGGGTTTTGTATCCGGAGTGTCAGGATGTGTGGTACATACTGCGTTGATGACCGAGGTATTGGTAGACGCACGTAGATGTGAGCGTCAAATCTTTATTGCATGGCTAGACTTAGGCAATGCCTTTGGTTCTGTGAAACACAACTTATTGCAGTATGCTATGGCTTACTATCAGGTGCCACAGAACTTAAGAAGCTTAGTTTTCCAATGTTTAAACACCTTGTCCTTCAAGATATTAACTCGTGATTGGGAGTCTTCTGAAATAAAATTTGAAACTGGAATTTTTCAGGGCTGTTGTTTTTCACCTGTTGGATTCAAAATTCTTTTCAACCTACTCCTTGACTTAATCAAAAAGATTCCTCGAAACCATTTGTATGCTTTCAAAATGGGGCAGAATCTTGTAGTACCACCTCGCCTGGCCTTTGCTGATGATTTGACCTTGATCTGTAGAACTAGGAAGGCTATGTGTGGTCTGCTTCAGAAGGTGGATGAATCTGCCCGTAGTCAAAGTGTTTGGAAGTTAAAGTTGGGAAATGTAAAACTTTGTGTTTGGCCAGAAGGAGTACTGTTTTTGGTCCAATTGATCCCAGTCTTTCAATCAACAATCAAGTCATATCTAGAATTGACCATAGCGCTCCTTTAAAATTTTTGGGAAAGTTCTTCCAGCATGGGGCAAACCGGACCCAAATCACACTATAAATCAGGGTTTTCAACTGGACATAGAAACAGTAAATGATCTCCCACTGTCTGGCCCCAGAAAGGCATGTATTTATAACAATGTGCTTGTTTCGAAGCTCTTCTGGCCACTAATGATCTACGAAATCAATAAAATCACTGTTGTTGGTCTGGAAACGGTGGCCACCACTGCATTGAAACGATGACCCTAGTATCTTCTACAGGAGTGAGAGCAACTTTGGGTTTGGCTTGAAGAAGATTGACACACTAACAAGACAGTGTTTGGTGACTTGAAGTTTTTTGGCATCCTCTAAAGACGCAGTGGTACGTGAGGCAACTTCAGTATCCAGGACCTTTACAGGAGCAGGTCACATTTAAGGACAGGTTAATGCGGAGTATCAGTCATTACAGAGAAGGATTAGGCTGGAAACGGTTAAGGAATAAGACGGAGGCGGGAAAATGAGAGCCTTAATAGATGAGGAAGAAGAAATGAAGTTCATGCTCAAGAATTGGCTATACAGCATGACTGGGTTATACTGGGAGAAACGTGTGTGCCCCCAAGGATTATGTGGAAGGCTTTTCTCTACGAGTGGTTCCCTGAGTTATTCAAGTTCTATGCAAATACTCTTCAGTGCACATTACCTGATCCAAGCAATCTCAGGAGATGAGGTTTGTTTGAGAGTGACAGCTGCCCGCTGTGTTCAAGAGGTCCTTCAACTGCTCTCCATATTTTGGCTGGATGTCAAGTGGCACTGCAGGATGGACGTTACACCTGGCTTCATGATAGAGTCCTGAGCATTATCAGAGAGGCAGTTAGCTTAGCGATTGCTAGGGCTAGGTGCTCTAAGAAGGCTAATGCCAATATTCCATTCATCAAGAGTGGGGAAAAAGCCTTTAAAAACGAGATGAATCTATAATCAAGAAGAGTAATGATTGGTATGTTCTCACAGATTTTGGGAACCTCCACTATGAGTTCCCACCAGAAGTATCAATAACTTCATTGTGTCCTGATTTGACAGCAGTGTCGACTGGAGTAAAATCGGTTTTGATGGTTGAATTGACTGTACCTTGGGACACCAATATCCCATCCCGTCATGAGTACAAGTTGAATAAATATGCTTCGCTATGCTCATCAGCAAGGCAAAATAGCTACAAATGTCATATTTATGCAGTAGAGGTTGGAGCACGTTGCCTTCCAACAAAATTTTTGCATACGTTACTTAAAGATCTTGGAATGGGGAGAAATTCTCTAAATGACTTATTAAAGCAAGTCTCCAGGACTGCGCTTGAGGCTCTTACAGATTGTGGCTAAGGCGGTCAGAATCCTGGTCACCTGGTGGGGGAGCGTTGGGCCCGTAAAAGCGCTTTAACCTCCCTAGCCATGGTCGCAAGTCCTGGGCCAGGTGAAATGGATAAGTGATACAGCCAAACTATCGTGAAAACATCATGTAAGATCCCAAACAATCCTGGTTTCTTTAACATGATGGGCCTCTGTTAAGAATGATTCCATTGTATACAAGTTCTGCTATATACAGAGTTTGTATTATTTAGTAACTTTTCATGTAATAACGTTTGCAGCTAGAGTATTTTAGTTAGTGGTAACTACTGACAACAAGTGTGTTTGCATACACAATCAATTGGTCTGAGCAGATATTTGTCTCTGCGATAATTGTTTATTTTTAAAGGGTTAAATTTTTATGCATATTGGACCAAAAATAAATAAATTATTTGCACTTTATCAAAACGTAACAAATATATCAATATTTATCACAGTAAATAATATGCTTATAAATTCACAAATAGCTGTAAATAAATTAACCAGTTAGTCTCAAGGAACTCTGTATATTAATGTATTTACAATATTTGTAGTATCGACACCAATACATTTTATTTTATTATTATATACATATATGTTTAATATGTATATTAAAACTGCTGTGATCTTTTATGGAAGTTAAAGTAAATGGTTTTAAAATGCCGCCATGGTTTTTTACGGAACCTAACTTTAATGGCAGTATTTAACTGCTGTGGTCTTTTACGGAAGTTAACAGTTAACATGAATGGCAGTATACTGCTTTTTTCTTTTTTTTTGTTTGTCTTTCACGTAAGTTAACGTGAATTACAGTTTATTGCTGCTGTGGTCTTTTTGGAATTTAATGGTTATTGGTATATTGCCACTGTGGTCTTTTTTTGCATGTTAATTGAATGGTTGTGCCACTGTGGTCTTTTTTCACGTTAATGTGAACAGCAGTTTACTAGAGCTATGGTCTTTTTCAGAAGTTACAATGAACTATAGTATACTGCTGCTGACTCTTGAGAAAAATAAATTGAAGTAGTTAAAGTATTTTTATGAGAACATTTTAAGATATATGCCCTCTTAGCTAGACCATTTTCTGAAACGTATTCTATTGACACTACTGGTGCACAAAACCAGAATCTTTGGGTTGTCAAATAATGGCATTTATTAAATGGACGTTCTTTAGAATTTTTTTAGAAAGAGATCCAGGGGTATCAACTTATGAATTTTTCATTAATAATTCTGTGGATCTGAATGAATTTGTACTCCTCGTATAATACTTGCGCTCAGGTAATTGTAGATTGTAAATTGTAGTTTCATCGGTACTAATCTATTATGATTTATTTCTCTAACACCAGTGACAAAATACATAATAATTAGTAACCACACCTGTGTCTCCATCATCATTGAATAGTACTGAAATGTAAAATCCAGAAGAACAATACAACCTTTCCTCTGCCTGTTTATTATCTGTTCCATAAACAAACCTTTAATAACCATAAACACCTGATCAATAATTTAATGTTTAACTGTGTATTTAATTTAATAATTGGGCTTGGCACCAATTGAGTGCATTTTTTGAGTGTTTGTGTGAGTTTTGATTGGTTTTGATATGCCATAGTTAGTATTTCAAATGTAAAATTTTGATCAAGTGTGTCAGTGTGTGAAGTTACTGAGCTGAGAACGCTCTTGTGTTTGCATGTTCAGGTGGGAGCAGCAGTACAGTGTGACTTTCGTCCATTAGCATGTTTTGTAAGTACTCTCTCCCTTTTAAATTTCTCTTCACTAACGCTGTTTTGTGCAACTAAAAACATTGCACTTAAAACTTTCATCAATTAATTCTAGTGTAGTTTTAACACAAATTGATTGTTGAATTGGAGATAGAAGAATCTTTTATCTAATTTGTCGTATCCATAAAATTAGAATGGTTAAACAATTTACTATAGAAGCATATGTGCTCCTATCTAATGGTGATTCATTTAGAATAAACCTTCGGACCAATATTTGTTATGCTGTAATTCACTTCAGTGTGTACTGGAGAGAAATACGGATAGGGATAAAGAGATATAGATAGAGAGCACTGGCACTACCGATTAAAACCTATCAAGAAGTAATTTAAATACATGTTAAAACTGGCTTAACTAGACAATCTTCTTGTTTCTATAATCTATGGCTATAAACTAAGATTAAGTGTTGTAATTACATAACAATTTTCCTAGGATAGTATTATTCAAGATAAAAAGTAAGTATGGTGTAGGAGAATAACAATAATACTATGGAAGGTAATGAGTGGGAATGCAACTAAAGCATTATACTAAGCAAAGGTATGGTGATGAGTAATTTGAAAGACATACTACACGTCATGATTGCTAAGAAATAGTGGTATGTCATCTTGCGGAGTGAGGTTTTTAAGGAATGGAATTGGATTTACTATAAAACTCCAAGCAAGATATAATCGGGCAAAAGTAGGATAATTGCAGATTATAAATGGTGATTAGGGCACAACAGGATAGAAACTGATGATTGCTGAGAAAATGTATGAAAATATAGGGAAGAAAAATAACTGAGTAAGTGATGATTAAGAAAACTAAATAAAAGCTAAAATAAATATATTTTATTAGCTGAAGAGTTGAGAAGGGGTTAGAGGAGAAGAATATAAGCTGGAAAAAACCTATAAGATCT
The DNA here is from genome assembly GCA_035578905.1 of Stictocephala bisonia. Lineage (NCBI taxonomy): Eukaryota > Metazoa > Arthropoda > Insecta > Hemiptera > Membracidae > Stictocephala > Stictocephala bisonia. The sequence goes on along the minus strand of JAQJVL010000149.1, from coordinate 1,584,451 downwards.
GCCATAATATTAGCATTAATGATCTATTGTTGTAGTGCCAACTCATAAATATAAGCTGGAAAAAACCTATAAGATCTGCCATAATATTAGCATTAATGATCTATTGTTGTAGTGCTAACTCATAAATATAAGCTGGAAAAAACCTATAAGATCTGCCATAATATTAGCATTAATGATCTATTGTTGTAGTGCCAACTCATTAATATAAGCTGGAAAAAACCTATAAGATCTGCCATAATATTAGCATTAATGATCTATTGTTTTAGTGCCAACTCATTAATATAAGCTGGAAAAAACCTATAAGATCTGCCATAATATTAGCATTAATGATCTATTGTTGTAGTGCCAACTCATTAATATAAGCTGGAAAAACCTATAAGATCTGCCATAATATTAGCATTAATGATCTATTGTTGTAGTGCCAACTCATTAATATAAGCTGGAAAAAACCTATAAGATCTGCCATAATATTAGCATTAATGATCTATTGTTGTAGTGCCAACTCATTAGTTCATAAATCATCAGTAAAGCGAGAGTTTGATTCTGCACGATACTTCCCTTATAGGTTTGTGTTTATAGAAAAAACCTATAAGATCTGCCATAATATTAGCATTAATGATCTATTGTTGTAGTGCCAACTCATTAGTTCATAAATCATCAGTAAAGCGAGAGTTTGATTCTGCACGATACTTCCCTTATAGGTTTGGTGTTTATAGAAAAAACCTATAAGATCTGCCATAATATTAGCATTAATGATCTATTGTTGTAGTGCCAACTCATTAGTTCATAAATCATCAGTAAAGCGAGAGTTTGAATCTGCACGATACTTCCCTTATAGGTTTGGTGTTTATAGAAAAAACCTATAAGATCTGCCATAATATTAGCATTAATGATCTATTGTTGTAGTGCCAACTCATTAATTCATAAATCATCAGTAAAGCGAGAGTTTGATTCTGCACGATACTTCCCTTATAGGTTTGGTGTTTATAGAAAAAACCTATAAGATCTGCCATAATATTAGCATTAATGATCTATTGTTGTAGTGACAACTCATTAGTTCATAAATCATCAGTAAAGCGAGAGTTTGATTCTGCACGATACTTCCCTTATAGGTTTGGTGTTTATAGAAAGCTTATCAATCAACAAATGTGTTAAAACTACAAAATAAAAATAGTTACCTAGCAGTTACTATATTTATAATCGGTTTACCCTTTTAGGACTGTACCAAGTTTTACAGTTTTTGTGGGTAACATTTTTTAAGCAAGTGATATGAGAACCTTGGACTACATAAAAAGACTGATGGAAAATGGAGATTTTTGCAAACTCCATTTAATGAAAAATTCATTATTCCTCTGATAATACAAATATCCACAAGGTTATAGACTTTTTGAAATTGCATATAGCTGAAATACTAGAAGGAAATAAGAATTATGTTTATGTACACATTTATGTGTAAAAATGTATTAAAACAATCACAAAAATGTTTTGTCTTAGTTTCCAATAACAACAGAACTGTAGATATGTTAAGTGTAAGAAACTTGTTCTTTTCGTTTCCAGTGTATTGTTTTTTTTAAATTATACATTTTTATCAAGCTTGACAAAAAAAAAAAAAAAAATAAGAAAAAATATAAAATCCCTTATTTTAAGATTTTGCCTATCTATACAACTAAATAACTAGTTAAAAACACCATTACAATACAATCACAACAACCAAAACAGGTTGTATGGTTTATTTTGCCAAGTTCATGCGGGTTAATGTATGAACTTCATCCTATAGATTTAATTAATTAATGTATTTCATGTTTTACTAATAAAACTAATGACTTGCTGAATGTTGGTGAATGTGATGTGAAAATTAGTTCATTTTCTTAAAATAACCTGCTTTTAAGGGATAAAATGATCACAGATTACTAAATTTTAAGAGTAGAAGAAGAGTAAAATTGATATGAGAAGGTATTTCTATCACCCTTGTCTTTTACAGACAACTAACTGTGATGATTAGTCTTAGAGATAGGTATCTGTTATTTTAGATATATCAAAGAACAGAGAGCTACAAAAATAAATGTATCGTACCTTGGCTCCATCTATAGAAGCCTAATTTAAGTTTTTAGTGCAGTTAAATCTTACTACCTAAATGCTCAGTCTAAAAATATATTTACATTAATTTAAATTAATTATATTATGTGCACTAAGTCAAAAAGTGAACAATTGAACAACAGAAATTCAACTGTCGAATACACTACCATCATTTAATTAAACAAAAAGAAAATTAACGATTATTTCAGTGAAGACTCCATTGAAATGTCATATTTCTTTTAAATGTACTTAGTTTCTAACCTCTGCTCCGATACGGTGAACTTCCCATCACATCTTGATTTATTTAGTACCGCATTTTTTTATTCTGAATTAATTACACTCTTACATGATGCATACTTACCCTCATTACAATTCTTTCCTTTTTAAATCGCTAAGTCTTATTGGTTTTAGATTTTAAATTTGTTCTGTTTTACAGGAAAGAAAATTCCCCAGTATGAGAGCAATCTGATTATAACTGCACTTACTCGTAGTTCCTGAAAATGGTATGAAATACTCAATCCTGTAGAATATTTCATTGTTGTGTTGCGATAGTATTATTGGTAAAGTTAATGTTTGCGAGGTGTAAATTAGTTTTATTTTCTTAAGTTTTTAATACTTTAAATCGATGTAATTTAATAATTTTTTACTGATTGATTTATATATTGTCAGTAAATATTTTCTTTTATATTACTGAAATGAGTTCATGAATTTATTTAGAAGCCTACATTGTAAGTTGATATATTGACTTTTTTAATCTGCGATCAAATATTATTTTATGACTACACATCAAGCTTTTATTTATGTTTAGTTTTTATAGTTTAAAAACATGTAATAATTTACAAACTTATATAATAAGTAATCTCCTGTACCTGTACAAAACCAAATAATACAGATTAATATTTATCCATCTATTTTCTAAGATGCTGATTATATGATTAGTAAATTCTGAACCAGTGGTTTTGTAAATGTGACAACAGCAATTAATCTTTTATAAATACTAAAACATATATTTTACTTCTTATAATAATTGGACAATTTTTATTTATGTGAAGTATCTTTAGTTGAATAGTGTTTGAGCAACTGAAAGGTTAATAATTTTGTAGGTAATCAAGCAGTATGCTACACTGAGATACATGAATTGTAGTCTTCCTTTAGAAAAAAGTTGTTTGATAAAAAAACTATTTTTCCACCAAAAATCTCCTTCTCAAAAATGGCCATTGTATTTAAGATGACACCATTATACTAGGATTACCATATTAGTAACAGAAATTTAATTTAAATTCTTTATTTGTCTTTTAGGCTAGCATAAGTGGTGTTTGGCAATGTCACAATTCAGCATATATGTGAATTGTTTATTTGTCTTTTAGGCTAGCATAAGTGGTGTTTGGCAATGTCATAATTCAGCATATATGTGAATTGTTTATTTCAATTACACTTTTAGTTATCATTTAATTTTCTATAAATTTATTTCCATGTAACACTACAAAAGCCAACAAAATTATATTTATTGGATCTGATTATTAAATTTTAACTAAATTACGAACAAAAAAGTAGTTAGAATTTTCTTTATTCAAAGTACATGTAAGGAATTAACAAACTTGCCAAAAAAGAAAAGATTGCTTGTTCTGTACTTATTTACTTCTACATTGCACGGTTGCAAATGACAACATTTCAAAACATCTGCTTTGCACAGATGTTTATATTAACGTATAAATATTAAATATTGTATTGATGATCGTGTACAGGCTGTGAGTTTTGTATACCTACTTCTCTGGTTAGTGAAAACCATAGCCAGGTTAATTCATATGGTATGATCAGGTTAATATAGTGTATGGTCAGATTAATACATATTTTAATGGAGGCAATAATTAGAGAGTTTCTCTATTGGGGAAATATTTGGATAGAAAAGTGTGAAAAATGTTCTTGTAATAAATTCAGATAAGCTATTTTGTCATTGAAACACCACTACTGAACACTACCAGTCATTTCTCACCTTGAAGAAACATGTTATAAAAACAGCTGTAATACTACTTCTGAACATATTGAGTAGAACCAAAAGGTGCATCATATAATCAATCATTTTCACCTTAAATAATGCACAACGTATCATCTGAAAGAATATCCTACCTTGAAATGGTTGAAGGTCAGAATTGTCTCATTCCCCACAGAAATTGGATTCATTTCAACTTAGGGTTCTTTAGAATTCCTTTTTAAAATGTTACACGATTTAAAAGTTGGATTCCCTCAGCCGGTATGACGGCTCTTATAAGAAACTTAAAAAACAAATGAAATCGGTTAGAAAGTAGTGGACAGGTGGCGTTGGTGGTGCAAAGAGCAAACAACCGCCAGGTCGCCGACCTTGAAACTCCAAAATCTTGATAGTTGACCCACATTTGTCGGCAAGCCACCATCCTGTTCACCTTCTTGTAGACACTTATTTATGAGTATTAATAAATACTTCTTGGTTTATCGAATAAGTTCAGTAGCATTGCAGCTATTTTTGTTTAGTGTTTCTTTGAGAACTGTTAAAAATTTTAGCGTTAGCACTTGTTGCAGCTTTGACAAAAATGTGGACAGTTTAGCTTTTCTAAATTTGTTTATAGTAGTTACTAACCCTATCTTATCTAAATGCCTTGAAACTCCTCGACATGTTTTCTGCATGCCTTCAATTAGTATACCGATGCTCGATACCTGCTACTGCCATCGTACTGTGATTTTTAGAACTTCTCATTGTATATTTTATTGACAGTAATGTTTTCTTTGGAATCAAACACTCTTACTCCGCTTTGCTCAATTTATTGATATGTATATATATTTTAAATATTGCTCTCTATGAGAATTATTTAAAACAGTTATTCAATGTTTAAAAATTGCTTTAGTCCTTCAATGTTTTTCTGCCATTCTACCATTACTTTTATAAACTGTTACTATTTTACTTTCTACTCTTACTAGGCTACACTTTCTTTAGTCCTTCAATCTTTTTCTGCTGTTTTACCATTACTTATATAAACTATTTTACTTTCTACTGTTACTAGGCTACACTGTCTATATAACGTATGATTTTCTTGCATCGATTCTATGGCAAAGTGATATTTTTATTGCTAACTAACATTTGTTTGTATGGCCCAAGTGGTTTTCTACGTGACTGTGGTAAATTAATGGGCCTAACAAGTGTTAAATTATAACGTAATTATAAATAAAAATCAACTTTATAGTAATATTTTTGTTCTTTATGTATATTTCAAATACTCTAAATGCTGAAAATAGTTCTGCAGTTGCAGCAGCCAAAATAATTCAGACAAGTAGCATTTGGAGTAAGTTGAAGTAATTATTCCGGGAGGGGGTCAAATAATTTTTCACTTAACTAGTCATTGGTACTCATTTCTTAGATCATAGACTAAATATTTATTTATCATTAAGATTATCAAGATATGCAAGAATGGTGGTTGAGAATGAGTATATGAGCGAGTCCTTTTTATGTTACTAAGATCACCTGATCCTTAGAAAAGGTCAATTTTTATAAGATCAGTACCCAGTACAACTTAGGAGTCTAAAGCTTATCATGGAATCTGAACTACCTAGTTTTAGTCTAATTTACACTAACTGACAAGCATAATTCTCATGTACAACATTCTAACTTTGTCTATCGCCCAATAAGGACTTACTTTTGTAGGAGTGTCAACGCCATTGGCAACCATTGAACGTACGTTATGAAAATTTTAAGAGGACCAAGAACAAAACCTACCACTTACTATCTTCAGAACACTTAGCCCCAAATAGCTGGGTTACAACCCATGCCACAGTGGCAGCCATGTATGGCTTTGCTGGAACTTCAAATATTGTTAGCTACATTTTTTTATGGCAATACTATATACTTTACTCAACCTTGTTGCTACTTATCATGGCTTAGACTAGCTGTTCAAGATGTGTCATTATGGTAATACGTGGACTTTTTGCGGTTAGTGACCTTATCTTCTTTGGCATGATTGTTGATATTCCAATCATTGTTTGCAATAATAGAGAGTTCTGAATTACAACACATGCCACATAGGCTTATATAGTACAAAAAAAGTCAGTTGATTCACCTAATAGACTGTTGACCATATTAATACTGATTTACTTACTTTGCCTACTATATATACAATTTATACTATAATTTCATAAAATTATCTTCTACAAAATAAGAATGCATCTGCAAAATTACTCAAATTTGTAGTAATATGTATTAAGTGTATTGTTGGTTATTAAATGTCATATTGCCTGAGAAATATTTGTCGTAGACCCATTTTGATAACATCGTTTAAGATAAATAAGCATTTAGTTTGGTTAGTGAAGTAAAATTTAATTCATATTTAATAATTGAAAGTGAGCAAAACCACCTACCAATCCTTAGCCTTTTCAGAGAATTTATGTTAACAGGAATAGACAAAAGATGTTTTTGAAGTTTTTTATTATGTATGACAATGATTTATAATGTTAGGACTTTTAGATAATGTGTCTGTTAAGAATAAATATGTAAGATGTCCCCTATTTTAATATTCTATTGTTATACAGCAACAAAGCATACATTAGCTAGGACTTATATTTTATATATCTAAAGAAAGAATAAATCATAAGTACAAATCACATTAGAGAGTATTTACTATTCAGTTATTTTTAACCTTATTAACATTTACACCATGCTAAAAAAATGTTAATCATTATTCGGTTAGGTCAGTTATTACTGAGGGTCATCTCAGAGAGAGTAAGATTTAATAAAATTTTTTCATAGTGCTGAAAAATTTGCAATTACTGTGTCAAAATCATATTAACATAGTTTTTGTATGAATTAATCAAACTATGCTCTAATGATTAAATAATGCTTGTATAAATTAAAAGCACCTGTGTTGATATACTTCTTAGAAAAAAATATTGTTCATATTTAGAACAAAAAATAAATAACAAAATAAAATTTGTGATTTAGGAATGGTAAGAAAAAGTAATAAGTTGACTTTTGAACCAAACTATTTTTTGTTTATATTGCATGGTTGATTCCAAAAAAACAGCCAATTGCCATTTTAGTATATTTTCAGCCAATCATGTGTACATGAAGGAGGAGGAGTATTAACTAATTCCTTTTATTTTTATTACTGATACTTCAATACCAAAGTCTTGAAATATCTGTGCAAAAGCATTTTCTTATTGTCAATTACCAAGTAATAACATTGTAATTAGTTTGGTTTACTACTTTTAATAGTATTTTTTTGTGATATTTTAATGAAGTTTATATAAATAGCAAGTGCTACAGTGCACGTTTTAGTAACACACATGTTATTCATGTTAGTTATTATATTATTCATTATATTAACTCTGTTAATCTTTGACATTTTGTCAGTGTGGAACTGCCATTTGTTTTTAGTAATTTACCAGATAATATGATATTTGTTAAGATGCTTTGATCAGTCGTGTCAATTATGATTAATTTTTATATATTCTTATATATAATTCAATGTTAGGTATATAATATTGATTTTTTATAAAATATTTGGTGTTGAAAACCAATGTCTGTTTTTTTGTTTTTTATAATGTTAATGTTAAATCAAAAAAAGATAATAGACTTAATGTCAATATGAAGTTAGTACATTAGGGAACCAATTATCCAGAAAGCGGTAATTTAAAGTATGTTTTCAGAATTTGTTTTTTGTAAACCAATTGTTAATGGTATAGAACCATTTTGTAACAGAAAGTTACTCAACAAAATTGTTGTATGAATTAATTGTTGTATACTAAATGACTGCAAAATGTTTATCATTAGAGTATGAAGGATACTTCAAGACAACTATGATGTCATGGTGCGTGTGCCGCATCACTAGCAGCCACACAGTGTTGTTGCTCTAGCATGTAGTTCATAGAGTTTCCCCAGTGCCTTTAGCTTTGACTGTCACTCCCATCCCTTGATTTCTTAGCTTTAAATTATTACAACTAAGTCTCATTGTTTTATATTCTATGCAGAATGTACTTCTGATTTGACTAAAATTTATTAAAAACAACAAATGAACAAATCAAATGGAAAAGAATATTGATTTTGTTTTTTAGGTCTAAGTATGTGTTGACTTGACTAATAATTCTGTTTAATCTGTTACTTTTGTATTTAACAAATTTACATTTTTATGTACATACTATATTATTATATTAGCAAGTTTTGCAGTGTCTATAAACAATGTCAGGTATGTTAACTCTCATTATAGGTGTGTGCGGCTGTGCGTGATGCCGATTCTCTGTTTTTAGTCCTCTAAATCAATTGGAAGCAAGCTTTTAAAGGTCAAAATTGTACTATCCAAAATAGGTTTGGTTCCATCAACATTTGATAATTGTTTTGCTTGTGCATCAATTTTGGTTTATAATTCACGTATGGATTTATAATTGTTGATAGTATGGAGTTTAGAAAAGAAAACATACAAAATGTTGTATTCAATGTTATTTGTAAAAAATATAAAATATCCTGTATATAAAAGTTTTTTTAATCTTTAACATTAATACGTATAAGATCTTAAACTTGTTATTGTATACTAAAAATATTTACTGTTTTGCACACTGTAGTAATATATCATAAAATTACTACATTAATTATTTTTGTATGAAACTATGAGAAATCCCTTTAAAAAACATTCAAACTCCATTGCAAACTCATGGAGAATATGGGTTACTAGTAAATATAGTCTTTGTTCCTTATGGTTACAAAAAATATTAACAAAAAGAAGGGCTTTTTATTATTATTCTAATATTCAGGGCAACTACGTAAGAGACGTGAATAGTTTACTGTGAAATCTGATATTCAAGTATTGTCTTCGTAGTACAAAACCAATGTCAAAAATCATAGAAAAACCTAAGTATTGCAGTCACTATTGATGTTAAAAAAAGGAAGAAAAGAGCTTCCTTTCTATTGAGAGAAAGGGGATTCAAAGAACTCTTTGTAAATATTTTGAGGGTTTGATTAAAACCTAACTTAGATTCTGATAATATTGACACTGGCAGAATTTAAATTTGTTAGAAATGTAATGTTTGCCCTATAGCGGTCATTGTCTTGTATTTGTTTTTATGTTGTTTTAATATTTTTGCCTTATGCTAATTTGATTGTTTGTGCAGTAGTGAAATTGATCAATTATTTCTAAGTAATAAGGAGGAGGCTGAAAGAGATTGCAGGGCTCAGTGTTGCTTTAATGTGGAGAATCAGCTACATGTATAAGTGGGTGGGTGGGTTGGTCAGTATTACCGGATGTGTATGAGTGGGTCACACTGTACATGTGAGGATAGGTCAAAACTACTGTACAAGTATGGGTGGGTGGGTCCACTGTATGTGTATGGGTGGGTCAATACTACTGTACAAGTATGGGTGGGTGGGTCCATTGTATGTGTATGGGTGGGTCAAAACTATGGTACAGGTATGGGTGGGTGGGTCAACAATACTACTACTCCTACACAATACTAGATGTTGTGTACACTACCATCAGGCCTCATCCACACAACAATTTTTGCCATATTTATATTAATACAGTGTTATATAACACTAGCTGTATAACTTTAGTGTTATTATAAAACCGCCCACTTCACCGATCATAATATTGAGTTTGATCATATAATCGAAATGTGCAGCAAGCTTTCAGTTTACATTGTATCCAATTTAGAACTCCTGATGTTATGTACAATTTACTACTGTACTCAGTTATTTTTTATTTTAAAAGTTAGCCTACTGCAATTAATTGTATTCGTTAATAAAATAAATTAGTCAATTAATATAGCTCCATAATAATACCACGGAAATTTTGGAGGCCATTGGGACGGAAAGGAAAATACTTTCTTAGTGAGCCTCTAGGGGCCAAGAATGTTTTACCTATGTAAAACATTTCAAGTCAATCGGACATATAGTTTTGGACAAATAGTGATGAGTGTTGAATGGCTTTTATACCATATAGATTATAATTGATCTATAGCATGAAGTTGACCTATAATGTACTATTTATTAAAGAATTACATAAATTAAATCCCTAATTTGTTCTAATATAAGCTAATTAGAGGATTTTAATAGCATTACAAAATACAATTACAAAAATTTATTATAACAAGTACCATTTTGATAACATTCGCTGTTAAAACTAAACAAAGACCAATAAGTAACCAGATTACATCTCAGTAGCATTATTTGTGTAGCACGGGAATTTGGAGAGGTTAACGTCTGTAAACGACATTTTCTTAATACTAAGACCTCTTTTATGTTCGCTTTTCAATTACAGTTTATGTTCACTGTTAATAACCATTTCAAAATAATTATTATTGATGCCTTGAATGAATGACTGAACGGATAAACATGTTACCATACTACTAAGGGTAGTGTTTAAATCATCTTAAATGAAATGTCATTGTGATTATTTAATAGATGTTTGTTTGTAGGCACCAGAGTTTTCTTTATTTGTACTTAACATGTTTAATATTGCTTATTTGTTACATTCCATTTAAGTCACAAAACAACCTTTTAATTAAATTAAAGTGGCTATAATACTATGTAAAATATATAAGTATAAATCCTGGATAGATAATATTATAAAATTTAAGGAAAGAGATGAATTAATACATTTACTCTAACTGCCGTTCATGACGCCACATTTTAAAAAGAAGCTAGTTTATTATTATATACTGAATTAATGGTTTTAAATTTATAATGTATTAAAATTAGATATATTTAAAAATGATATAAATTTCTTATTGTTTGATGTATTATTGCAGTTTGTATTGCAACATTTATCGTTGGTTTATAAAAAGCATAACACATTCAAACTTGGTTTTATTTTAATTTATTTGTTTAGTAGATATTAATTTATTTATCTAATTTTTTGAATTTTGTTTATTTGGGTTGTAGATGTGCTTATAAGTGTACTCTATTGTGCCAATAAAGAAATTGATACATAACTTAAAATGTGTATTTATTGTGTTAGTAGATTAACCCGGGAGAGGTCGCGCCTGTTAGTCATATGTATTTGGTCGCGTGTATAGAAAAATTCTAACACTTGACGTTCTTTATTTAGGACACTTTACTGTAGTTAGTTTTTAAATATATTTTTGTTATATTTCAAATTACATTTATATTAATTAGTTTTCATCAAATAACAGTTTTTACATATAATTAATAATTATATAAAAAGTACCAGGTATGAAAAACTAACAGTTACTTTGACAAGTTTTATTATTAAAAATCAAAATACAGTTTATAAATGAATAATGACCCGTATTGCTGTTACGGTAATTTTGTTAATGAGTAATTTTGGTCACTATCGTCGTCCTCTTCAATCCAACTCAAAATTAAATTATCGTTATTATTTACAGCCATTTCTTACACTAAAAGATATACACACACATATATTACACTGAATAACACTAACACTACATAAAATATCACTATAAATACTATATTTACAATATTTAAATTTCAAAAATATAAACAGAAAAGAAACGAAAATGGTCGCGCCGTTAGAAAACACTCAGCTGAACGTATCCAGTCGCGTGTTAGATTTTCACTGAAAAACTGGAGCGCCTGACCTTCAACGGCCTCCCCCCACCCCTCCCTGCGATGAATCATCATGGAAATACCCCAGAAATGTGTCACATATAGTCGACTACAAATACATTGACGCTCAATAGTCTTTGACAAGAAATAAAAAAAAATCTTAATACAAGGACCTATTTTGTTAGAAAAAATCTAACAGCGCGACCTCTCCCGGGTTAATGAAATATTAATTTATTTTATTTGACATTAGTAGCCATTGGATTGCTTAGTTTTATATATATATATATATATATATATATATAAACACTTAGCAATCTTTTGTGATATTTTTAATAATCAAGATCTATTTCGGTCTCGAAAGACCATCTTCAGTTGTACAGAATGATATATGGTTATAAAAATACTTAATTGTAGAATAATTAATTCAACATCTGATACTATAAAAATTTAAATAAAAATGTAGATGGTTAAGTTGTAGATCTTGTTAAACTTTATAATTATGCATCTTCATGATAGAATCGAACATAATATTTGAGTGAAATTTTATTTGGTCGTTGAGTAATAATGATGGATTTTCTTTTGTTTTTTGTATATGTAAATTTTTTCAATAACATCTAGTTTATAGTTTTAGTTCCAAAATGGATAATTTGTAAATTTTCTTCAATTGATGAAATATTATGGTTTTACTGAATTAAATGTTCAGCAAACGTTGATGAAATCTGAAGTTTTTTTGTATATGTTCTTTGAATCTTTTACTAAAACATCTTCCTGTTTGGCCAATGTAATATTTAGAACAAGTTGAACATTTAATTTGATATATTCCTGAATTATTGTATTTGTTTTCATTATTTTTAGTAGAATAATTATTTTTTATGCTGTTCTTTGCTGAACATTTAATTCAAGAAAACCATAATATTTCATCAATTGAAGAAAATTTACAAATTATCCATTTTGGACCTAGATGCTATTGAAAACTTTTACATGTACAAAAACACAAAAGAAAACCCATCATTATTATAGACAATAAACTTTATTGACATAATCTTAGAGATTAGTACATTGCGTCATTGTTGATTAAAATAAATACATTGTGCTTTTATGATTGGTTAGAAACAATATTCAGCCATTGGTAAATTCTTCCACAGTGTAGAAAGGCCTTTCTTGGAGTCACAGAGTCAGTTGTTTCCTGAATTGGTGGGAGGGCTGGTTCTTGAGGTGTCCTGGTAGGTGGTTAAAGAAGGTGGCTCCTTTGTATGAAGGTTTCTTCTTGTAGAGGCTTAGGTGGTGAGCAGGCAGTGGGAAGTCCCCGCCACGTCTTGTACTGAATTGGTGTAGGTCACAAAATCTTTGCTGAGATGTATGCTTTAACGTGTGCAGAATCACTTCTTAAATGTAGAGCGATACAACTGTCAGTATTTTTAGGTTTATGAAGTGTTCACAACAGCTTTCTTGGTACTTTAGACCTGCAAGGCATCTAATTGATCTCTTTTGATTGATCAGGATTCTTTCTAGATTTCCTTTGGACGTACCTCCCCAAGTGGCAATGCCATATCTTAGGTGAGACTCGAATAGAGCAAAATGCGCTGTCTTAGCTGTGTCCAAGCCTCTTATTTGTTTAATTCTTCATATAACATAGTTTCCAGCAGACAGTTTTTTGCATAGTTGCTCAATATGTGGCTTCCATATTAGTTTGTCATCAATAATTGTGCCTAGATATTTGGTGTTAGTATTAATTTTCAGGTCTGGCAAGGGTGTGTCATTATGTCTATGGAGGTTACTAAAGGTCATTTGCACTGTTTTTTCTCATTTAAAACAAGTTCATTACTGGTACAGTATTGCTTAGTTTTGTTGAAGTAAGTTGATGTGTTGTGATGGAGTATTTCTATTGATTTATTTGCCATCGTTAAGGCAGTGTCATCTGCGTACATAACAGTGTAGCAGATATCTCCCAGCCAGTTGGGCATGTCATTAGTAAGGAGAATGAATAGTACTGGCCCCAAGACTGACCCCTGTGGGACACCTCTATGTATTTCAGCAGTATCAGATTGAAGCCTTTGTACTGTGTTATTGTCGGTGCAGTTTATTTCTACGAGCATTTCTCTATCAGTTAGGTAGCTGCAGAACCAGTTTTGAGCCGTTCCTCTTATTCCAAGGTGTTCTAGTTTTTTAAGGAGCTGTTCATGGTTCAGGCAGTCAAACGCCTTGCTGAAATCTAAGAAGAGGCAGGTTGCGGTGCAGCCTTCTTCTAATTTGTCTATTATATGTTCAGTGAGTTGTATTAAGGCTGTGGCTGTTGATCTGCCCTTTAAGAAGCCGTGTTGTTGGTTAGTAAGTAGCTTGTTTTGCTCTAGGTAGTTGAGGAGTCTGACTAGGATGATTTTCTCTAGTATTTTAGAGAAGGTTGAGATGAGAGATATTGGTCGATAACTGTTTGTTTCATTGATCGGTCCTGATTTGTATTTGGGGTAGACTTTGGCTATTTTTAGTTTGTTAGGAAAGGTTCCTTGGGCAAGAGATTGATTGATTATGAGGGTGAGTGGACTTAACCCTTTCAGTGCCAACGTCCAATTTTTTGGACGTTTTGTAAAAAAAAACATAAATAATACAAAAATTATTTGAAATTAACAAATGTTTACTGTTTTTTAATCAAGATAAAACAATCTTTACGATAATCACATTATATAGTGTCTAGGTAATATGACGTCGTCATAGTTCGATTTCGAAGTTGTCACATCTGACTGATTAGTAGTCAGATGGCGCCAGTTGTGTTGCTTAGTTACCGTCAGTGTTTAGTGTGTTTTTTTTTACTGTGTGCGTTGTTTTAGTGATTTATTTTTAGTAATCTGTTTTTATATGTAATAATTAGTAGATATGAAGAGATCTCTGTCACCAGTTAGTGACAATTGTGGAAAATGAAGACTATCTCAGTGACAGTTTCTTGAGTGACATTGAAGATAATGTAAACAAATCTATTTTTTATGTCATATCCACATTTTTTTAGCTATCAACTTGAAATTTGGTTTACATGTACATAAATAAGTGGAGAACATGATAAAATGAAGGATATTCCATTTAATAATACAGTAATTTTCTATACTTTAATGCATTTCAAACAGAAAAATGTTTTAATTAAAAAAAAAATTAATATATGTATATTTTTTCAATATTATACATAAAAATATTAGGAAAATTAATCACATCTTTAACCCTATATACGCCATGTATATTACCTTAAAACGCTACGCGATTTTGATGGTTTCATAAGGGTTTTTTTTTAAAATCATTAAAATGTATTCCCATCCCCTAAATATAGAGTGCTGCATATCATTTTGTTCACAAAGATACAAATAATTAGAAGGAATATAAATTAGCACTAACCAATGAAGTTGGTGCATGTAGTATCTTCGGAAAAGTTGAAAAGTTAATTTTTCAAACAAATTTTCTAAGTTTGGACACATATAAGTCAACCACCAATAATGTAGCACAATTTTCACTAATGTACAAAAGCTGCAAAATCTTAACAAGAATAAAAATATATATACACAATAGTAGATAAACCAAAGGTAAAATTGAAAAATGTCAAAAAAAAGGAACTATATACACAAATTTTTGGGGGTCATGTCATGTCAAGTCAGTAATGTCACTGTTGTCACTTATATTTCCGTCATCTAATTCATCTAAAACACCCCGAATAGCACTACTATGTGATAATTCACTCATTTTTGAATAAAATCAGTGCAAAACACACGCAAAACACGCACACAAAAAAAGGAACTATATACACAAATTTTTGGGGGTCATGTCATGTCAAGTCAGTAATGACACTGTTGTCACTTATATTTCCGTCATCTAATTCATCTAAAACACCCCGAATAGCACTACTACGTGATAATTCACTCATTTTTGAATAAAATCAGTGCAAAACACGCACACTAACACATTGTTTTGTCGATCAACAAAGAACACAAACAAACTGGATTGGAGAGATGACTTAGCAACATATGCATTAACTGTTCAGGTCTACCAACATCGTCTGAGTGAAAAATAAAAAGATATGTTGCGTTATATACATGTAATAGACGTTTATGTTCAAAACGGTATGCAATATGTGTGAAACAAATGCGTAATAATCGCGCTAATAAATAAATGTAAGCGCGCGCGAAATGCGTCTCGATCGAGACGATGGCGCTTAAGCAACACAATAATGCATCTCGATCGAGACGCGTGGCGCGTGGAGGGTTAAATAATGGATCTCCTTAGTAACAAAACAAAAAAAGAATTATTAAATTATTATTTAAAATAACGATTTTACAAAACTTGTTCAAAAACTCTGCAAAATATGGCAAAACAGCTTGGCACTTTAGGGACAAAATAGTGAGTCAAGGCCTGGCAACTTAGAGCAAATTTACAACATTTCGCTTGGGACTAAAAGGGTTAATAGTTCATTTTTACAGATTTGTATGATCTTGGCTGATATATTATCTACTCCAGATGAGGTTTTTGGTTTTAAGGTATCAATAGTTTTGAGTATTTCTTCTGGTGTTGCTGGCTTAAAGTTAAAAGTTTGTTCTATTGGTTGTGGTGGTAGATATTTATCTGTTACTGCACTTTGTTTGTTGTTATCTTGGAGGGTTCTCTGTGCTATGGTTGAAAAAAATGAATTAAAGCAGTTTGCTACTTCTAAGGGGTTGGTTATTGTGGTATTATTTATCTGGAGGTGTAATTCTGTCTTATTGTTAGTTTTGGCTTTGCGTTCATTATTTATCACTTGCCAGAGCACTCTTGGCTTATTTTCTGCTCCATTTATGTGTACAGTTAGAAGATTTTTCCGCAGAGATTTTAGTTTGATGTCATATAGTTTTTTCCTTCTCGCTGTTTCTTTTTTTTTCCACATTTCCTGCGAATTGTTCCTTTTCCAAGGCATCAAGGTATTCAGACCTTAGTTTGGTGCATTCAGGATCCCAATATTGTTTTGTGTTATTACTTTTCCTGTATTTGTAGGTTCTGAGTGGGCAAGTTTCATTTAATATATTACTCAACAACCAAATAAAATTTCACTCAAATATGTTCGATTCTATCATGAAGATGCAAAATAAAATTATAAAGTTTAACAAGATCTACAACTTATCCATCTACATTTTTATTTAAATTTTTATAGTATCAGCTGTTGAATTAATTATTCTACAGTTAAATATTTTTATAAACTTATATCATTCTGTACAACTGAAGATGGTCTTTCGAGACCGAAATCGATCTTGATTATTAACCCTTGAGAAGTCGTGCACCCAATAGTAACATGAGGCGTCGCGGTCTTTTCGACCGCACTTACGCTGTATGTTTCATCCTATGTTTTTATTTGTTTTTCTTATTTTTATTTGTTTTTTTATTTTTTATATATATTTATTTGAAAATTAATACAAGTTACAAACATTAAGGACATCTGACATTTGTTTACAATGCCCCAAACTAACAGTACAACATTTTAGTAAGGTTGTATGTAACTTAAAAAACACATTGGTAATCAAATACTAAAATAAAAAAAGTATGAGCACAAATATTTTTAATGTTAATAAATTTAAATAAGTAGTTACATAAAAATTAAACAGTTTCTAGAGTATTAAGCCACATTCCTCTCTACATTTCTTCATCATCGTTTGTTTCACGTTGTTCTGTTCGACCATTACTAGTGCAGTCATGGCATGAAAATACTGTATGCTCTCTACATATTGGAGCCAAACATGAAGCACACGCTGTCTTCGTCTTCCGATTCTTCTTTCTGTCACAGTAGAAACATCTCCCTGTGGTTGCATCTTTCTGCACTTTTTCCTTTACCTTGGGTCCAAGGAGTTCGTCAAGTTTTCGTTTGATACTTCGATTGATGCTTTCAATAGTCTGCCGATACCGGAGATGATCTATGCACAACTGTCGTGAAAGCAATTTCAAAAAAGTCCGTCGATTCTGCTCAAGTTTATTTTGCAAAATAATTAAACTGTTGATGCCTCCAATGTTTAGGATGCTGTAGAACAACGTCAGAGTCCACCTCCGAGAAGTACGGGACACTGAGTAGGCAGATTTCAACTTGTCCACAACATCCAGTCCTCCCTTTGTCCGATTGTAGAAAGTCAACATTTCTGGTTTGTTAGCTTCACCACTTGCTTCGTCTATGGCGTCATCGTCATGCAAGGTAGAGAGAAGTAAAACAACTTTGTTTTTCTTTTTTGGTACGTAAGAAAGTAAAGTTGATGAGTTATCAAAACCAAACATGCTACTGCATACTGGTCTTCCCTTTGTTTGAACAAATTCCGGAGGTATCTCCACCTTGTTCTTTCGCAATGTTCCGACCATTGTCAATTTGTGGTTTGCTAGGAGACTGTTTGCCAAAGGTATTGATGTGTACCAATTGTCCATGGTAACATTTCGTCCAGTTTGGGATATGGGTTTTATGAGTCTTTCGGCCACATCTTGGCCGGAGTTGCTTACTCTAAATGGGCCAACAGGCTGTTTCCCTGAGTATACTTCTAAATTTCCAGTGTAATATGTCCTGGCGTCACAAAGGGCGAAGATTTTCAGACCATACTTGGCTGGCTTATTTGAAATATATTGCCAAAATTGACATCTCCCACGAAATGCATCCAACATTTCGTCTATCGTAACGTACTCGCTCATCGAGTAGTACATTTTGCATTTTTCGACGAACTCTTCAAAAACCTCTCTAAATCCAGTGAAGTTGTCATTTAGTCTCCACTCTTGACGAGTCCTGTAGTCATCAAAACGTAAAGCAGACAATAAAAACTTAAACCTGCATTCAGACATGGTTGTTCGAAAAAGTTCAACTCCTCTTCCATCTTCTGAGTAGAGATCCTTCAAATTTGTATGTGACGACTTCAGAACCCCAGCCAGGTATAGAAGCCCTATTACAGCTTTTATTTCTGACCTGTTAGTTTCAGCTGCGTCACGGATTCTTTTATAGTTTCCTTGTTTTTTTACAATCCATAAATTGGTGTATTCTACTATTTTATCCAACAATGTATCAGGGAAGAAAAGCTCCCATGACTCAATAGGGCTAGAAACCGTTTTAGCTTCACGCAAAGGGCCTGGAACGTGAGTGATAATATTGTGGCGCCTTGTTTTTTTACGATATGCAGTTGGGTGCATATTCCATTTAGTATACTGGTCTTTTCCAGTGTACTGTAGCAAAGGCCGGGATCGACTGGGCAGAGAATGTTCAGTACTAAGAACAAGATCCTCTAAATCACTTTCACTGGCGGACTGTTCACTTTCACTCCCATGCTCACTAATTTCAATGTTATCTTCCTCCTCATCCTCCTCTTGAGAAATTATTTCCAAACCTTCCTCTTCATTATCTTCGTCAACTTCTTCAAACAGTCTTCTGCAAACTTCATTTTGCCCTCTTTCAATCTGATTGTTTCTAGATTCTTCTTTTTCAACGCTGTCTAATAAATTATTAATCCTTACTATCTCTCGTGGATCCATTATGTACATAAGTTACTAAAATAAACCAAACTAAAGCAATAACTGGTGTAATAAATTGGTAAAGAACACTTATACTAAAAAACAGAATTAAAATAAACAGTAACGTAGAGTCGCGCATACGGTCGAAAGCACCGCAGAAGTACAAAACACTCCCTGCAACAGATAAAGTGCGACTGATGTCGGGGTAATGGGCAGGGCATGTCTGCTAGTAGGTAGGGGGGAAATAGGTGTGGCGCCAAACCGGTCCGACGGCCAGGCCTGCCACACGCAAACAAATAATATCCCTGCAGTGCTTTCGACCATAGCGCGACTCCTGGAGGGTTAAAAACATCATAAAAGATTGCTAAGTGTTGTCTTTATACATATTTTACTTATTAGATCAGTAATAATTATTTTAGAGAACATTAATAAACTAAAATAATCATTATTTGAAATTGAGAAAAATATATAGGATTGTTAGATTATATTTTTGTAGACATATTTGAGATTTTAGTATTCAAACTGGTCAGATTTAACTTAGACATGGAGAGTATAAGTAACGTGGTTTTCTTTTGACTTTTCTGAAAAATATACAATATATACCTACTTCAACAATGTAATACAGAGGTCTTTTTCTATAGATTTTATTTTTCAAAATACAATACATATATTTATCATTTCTGGGAAACAAAACAGACATTTCATATTTATGAAATGAAGTGCTGATTTTGGTAAAATTTTTCATTTCCAAAGAAATTCCTGGGAAGAAACTAATAGGTGGTTTAACTTGTCTCATCTGTAGTGGTCGTTGAAACTAAAACTCTTTCTTGCCACATTAAAAAAATACTTCTGCTGTGTTACAGTATTTGCTTTAATGCTTTTTTTCTACATGAATATTTTTTACATGTCATAATTTTATTTTCTCTGTCTAAATACTTTTTTGTTGTTGTTAATTTCATGCATTTCTTATATTTTTAGTTATTTTTACGCCAATTTTTTAAGACTCCTTATATGTGTCCCTTGCATTGTTCAATAATGACAATTTTATAAACAACCAATTTATTCAGCTAATGTAGAAAAAACAAGAAAAACTTGTCCTCTTTAACAGGTGTGGTTCCGTGCAAAGAAACTGATCTCGCCAACATGGCCCTACATCTCTGTGCCACAGACCAGTGTCTTATAGAGTTAAACGAGGAAAAGTATCAGCCCAAGCGAGATGATCCTTTGCGCTGTACCTGGCTTTAGTATAACAGATCACTCGTCAGTTAATAGACCATGATATTGCTTGCTATAATAATTATCATCCTGCGGTGGAAGGTTTAAAAAACACTACAAATGAACTTGGAAAGCACCATTTTGAATGTTAATGGGAGCTTTTACTTACTTTAGCTTTTTGGGATCTTGAGAAGAAGAAAATAATTTGTCCATGATGGTAAATATCTGATGCATGCATTGATATATCTACAAAGTAATCCAAACCAAGTTAGATGGCTGCACAACAAAGTGAAGTTAAGGAAGACTTCAGCCACAGAGTAACCTGTACTGTTCTGCTGTTCATGGCTTGATTGTATTGAAATTGATTAAGTGGAATAATTAAACGTTTTGATAGAATGTGAGTGATAATTTATCACCGTTAAATTCTTGTTATAAAAATCGTGTAGTGTAGTGATAAACTTTAGTATATTTTAGAGTTTACTAACAAAGTTTCAGTGTCTTTACTCAAGATGCTAAGAATAAACACGGCTCATGCAACGCAACTATTTGTGTATCAAATTTGACAGCCGGAAGGAAAACTCAGGAGCCGAAAGGAAAAATTTGACAGCCCAGGATATATACTCAGGAGTTTTCCTTTCGTTTAAACATTACGGAATAAGAAATTAGTTGTTTCAAAATGATTGTTTCAAGACTGCTATCTTTTTATAAATGTCTTGTGTTTTTGTGTTCCATAGGTTCAAAAAGCAATATATTCGAGTTTGAACCTCTGCTACAAAATAAATACTCATTCGATTTCGGTGTATTGTACACCAAAATTTAGCTTATTTAATTCTTTCTTAATGTCATATAGCTTACATAGTTTTTTGAAGACTTTAAGAATTTTTTATAGCGAGTTGATTACAAAAAAGAAAACACGAAATGTTAGCACT
Source organism: Stictocephala bisonia (assembly GCA_035578905.1). Classification (NCBI taxonomy): domain Eukaryota; kingdom Metazoa; phylum Arthropoda; class Insecta; order Hemiptera; family Membracidae; genus Stictocephala; species Stictocephala bisonia. The sequence goes on along the minus strand of JAQJVL010000149.1, from coordinate 1,563,220 downwards.
TTTGGAGTAATGCTCAACTTGAAAAATTTCTAAACCAAAAACTACTAATAATAAGTCAGTGAAACTTTAACCACATGTGAAGAAGGTTGTTTTTTGTAGTCTGTTTAAATTTTAGAATTTTTACTCTTTGACAAAATTTTCTATTGTAATTTTTGTAAACCCTTGAAATCTTAAAAAATGGCTGATCATACAAACTTTCACAACGGTTCAAAAATACCAGATTGAAAAATAAAGTAAAATTATAAAATGGTAAGTGCGATAAAAAGATCTTCTGATTTTATACCAAATAATTCATACATCGATATGTGGTAACTCGTGCAAACTGTCGGACCACCAGATGCAGTGTTGCCACGTTATGCAACTGGACTTCCACCCCGTTTTAGGAGACTTATTAGCTATGAATTACAGGTAGACATGTTACAGCTAAAGGCTGATGAATCACTCACAGTTACTAGAAATGTGATTAGTACATCCTGCAAATTACCAATATAGGGTGGCTCTCATTTTCATGTTACATGTGAAATTTATATAATTATAAATACTGTAAATAGGTTATTTTTAATTTGACAATCTTTTTAGAGCTATAACATTATTTTATAGGTTATTATAGGTGATAGAAAATGATTTAAATTTAAATAGAAAACATGATTGATTAACTGTTCAATATTTCCACAATCATAAACCAGTTGAAACTGGTTTTGAAGTGCTGGGCCGCACTAGTTGCTTACACATAACCGCACATCGATGTCTGTTGAATTATCATGTGATATAAAATCGCAAGATTTTTTTATTGCACTTACCATTTTATAATTTTATTTTATTTTTCAATCCAGTGTTTTTGAACCGTTTTGGAAGTGTGTATGATCAGCCATTTTTATAAAAGAATAAAAATTCTAGAATTTGGACAGACTGCAACAAACAACCTTTTTCACATTTGTGGTTAAAGTTTCATTGACTTATCTTGCTTTTGTTTTAGAAATTTTTGAAGTTTAGCTTTACTCCAAGTGTTTTTTTATTTTTTTTTTTTTTGTATTCTACCCGCTATTCATTGCTACCGCTGTGTGTGGATGGGTGAGTTGCATAAATTCCCAAAGGATCAACCAAGTATGTAATTTTTTAGTTATAAACTTAAGCTTTTTCAAATTTCTTTGCATATTTTTCTAAATTTTGGAGACCCTTTTTGGTTTTTTCTTTAAGATTTGAAGATTTATTATTTTATACAGATATTTGCACGAATATTGCAATTTTAATTTCAATTGAAAAACAAACAAAATGTTCAATTCAACGCTGATTCTGTTGCGTTGAATACAGGAGCGGTCGTAGATAAGGGGCTAAGGCGCTGGCTTGCCATGCAGCTGGGCTTCGATTCCCGATGTGACCACTAATAGATTTTGCCCTGCCGCACCCGTGATTCGGAAGCCACGCAAAGCCATTGGTCCCCAGGTTAAGAGTTAGAGAGGGCTCGTTAGCCCTAACTTTGCCTGGTTAAATAAGACGATCTTTATTGTTCCATTGATTATTGGGACAAAAAACAATTAAAGGTTCAAACTATTGTTTTTTGAAAAAACAATAAAAAAAAAAGTAACCAGTTTTGTTGCATTGTTCAAACTAATGTTAGGTAACCAGTTTTGTTGCACTGTTCAAAAATTTGAAATATGTGATTTGCAGTTCTTTCCATACTTCATTCTATCAATTAAGACCAATTTGTTCTTACAATAAAAACATGTAATAAATGAAACAATAGTTTTTGTATAACAGATTATTTATTTCAAAAACATATCACAAAATATATCACTGAGGCTAGCTAAAAAAGTGCTCAAATGCATGGATGGTTCATATGGACAGTGTAAGTTCATTCAATTACATTTATATGTTTTACAATTAACATGCTAACAGCCATGCCGACCCGATCGTGCCAGCAGCGATTTACACTCCACTTAATAATATACTGATTGAACATGGTTTTTTATATTCTTCAAAAAACAATAAAAACCTTATAAAAACATCATTTTTTGCTATGAAAAGTGCCTACATACTTTTGATAAATCATGTTTACATAAAAATAATGTTTTTCATTAAGTACTATTCCACTATTCTTAACTTACTGTTGCCATGTTATTTGTTTACATTATCTTCTTATAGACATCCTAATATAAAAAAAACCTACACTGAGTCTTAAATCAATGCTATTCAAATTGTGTTAAATATCAACTAAACATAATAGCACAGTCAGAGTCACCAACTGATTTATGAAGGGGATCAGCAATATATTTATTTTTAATTATATTAAATGTTCTATCCTTTGCAACTAAACAAATTTACACGTGGTTTACAGTAAATTAAATTCAGTTTAATGTTTTTAGGATTAGCATTTTAGTTGGAAAATTTGTCCTATTCAAAGCTGGTTGTTAATGGTGTACATCAATGACCTACCTAATGGGCCCTTATCCTGGTCTTTGGTTTTTTTAAGAATTATATTCCTTCACCAATGATATTGTTACCTTCAAATAATCATCTCTAAACTCAATTTTTTTCAGCAGCCTAGAGGCAGATTGACAAAAACTTTGCAATGGCCACACTAAACAGTCGATGGTGCAAAGATAGCATGAGTGTGTGATACAGCCATTTTATACTGACCACATTTATTAATATTTATGTCTTGAAAATATTTTTTATGGTTTTAAATGCTGATAAAAATAAAAATTCATTTCTTTTTTGTATTTTTTTTGGATACTTCATTTAATGAATCTCCCGACTTGACATGAGCATGCTTAGTGGCGTTCCAGTGTAAAGATTGTTGCTTACTTTTTAAACAATTGGAAACAAAAATGGAAAAGACAATATAATAAACAATTAGAAGGTCCATCATCATAACATGTTTACTCACACTCGGACTTTAAATACAAACAAGTGCATTTAAAGTTCTGAAACGTACGTAAAGGCGTTGCTATGGTTGCACCTGGCTTACATCGCCATTCCATTGGTCATAGCATTTCCTAACTCCACGTAGTTCCAGCATTTTCTGTAGAAACGGTCTGAAGTCAAGTTAGGACAAATAAGCAATAGTATATTATATATTTTTATGAAATAAAATTAAAACAATATTTAAACACTATTTTTATTCTAATTTATGTCAATGAAATACTGACAATATTAACAGTTTGTCACATGTAATATTTTGAAAGAATATGTTGACAACAAACTATGCAGACATAAATGTTCTATTTATGAAATTCTAATGTTTAGAAGGCACAATAAATCAGTATTTATGCTTACATTTATTGGCCACAGAAATAATTCTGAACCAGTCAAACTGGTGCGAGATGAACAATTCCAAGCAAGGAGGGAGATAAGGGAGGCCTGTAACTCTAGACTACTGAGCAACGAGGAGGTGAAGTCATAGTGACCAACACTGCTGAACTAACGGCCAAGTAAGTGTACTGCAGGGTTTATAATTCTTTAAATGGTTAAAAGTGGGACATTGCTTGGCTTAATACAATTTTTAATGATAAACTGGTATTTCCATCATGTTATTGACTTAATTACAGTAATAATTATTCAAATTCGCTTTGATCAGTAACTGATCATGAAAAGGAATAAGTTCTAATAATAATTGATCAAAAAAGCCACTACCATAAATATTCCAATCACGATATCACCTTTATCAATTAATTCTATAATTGACTGCTGCTGAGGTTGTTGATTTCTGTTTCCAATAAATAATCATGTATGCTACAGCAGCTGCTTACCGCATCAGCTGGTTGGTTCACCACCACTTGGAGCGCTAGCATTGCATGGCAAGTGAAACGTACTGCATGTTATTATACTGTATAGCCATTGTGTTTACTACGGTTACCAACGATAATTTACTTTTTCTATTTATACTCGTCTAACTAACTGGACAAGTTTTACATGTACAGTTGTTGTACAATGAATTTCAAAACTAAATATTACATATTAACAGGCCATGGTGCTAGGCGTTTAGGAGAGATAGTGAAAGTGAGATAGGGAATATCACCTACCATACTTCTACGTCTATTTTGTACTGTCTGTTCAAAATCTAGCCTTAGATATGATTTAGTTTGGCTGCTAAATTTACACAGTTTGCTGGATGGTGCTTGTGTGGATATGTCAATATAGTTATAAAGATAAAACAATGGAATAAATATTGAGGTAGTATTGATAATAAATAAAATAATAGTGTATCTTTTATGTTGTAATTTTACAATAAATTATTTGGTTATGTGTCACAAGAAAATGTAATCAATCATTAAATAATAAAAACATATTTATAGAAAAAACAGCTGATTTTGTTCTATCTGAGATACCAATTTATTAACATGAATGTACAACTATCGTTGGAAGAGAAATCCATTGATGTGCATGCTCAACCCAAATGCCCAGCATTACAGCCCAGCCTGTTAGTAATTTTTATAATTTTAACGTATTCCTAAACAGCCCAGCCTGTTAGTAATTTTTATAATTTTAACGTATTCCTAAAATACCACATATGAAAATAATTGAGATGATGTGAGGTTTTACCATGACAATGAAGATGTGTGCATGATGTTACACCAAATTGTATTTCCTAAAAGATTACCAGGAAAAGTAAAACTTTAATAACATTTAATTTTTTTACAGCCATAAACAATATATAATCAGAAAATGGATTGATTATCAGTTATAATTATCATAACTTAAAAAAAAAAAAAAACAACTCGAGGTTTTACCATGACAATGAGGATTTGAGCATGATGTTACACCAAATACCATATTGTATTTCCTGAAAGATTACCAGGAAAAGTAAAACTTAAATAACACTTAATTTACTTACAGCCATAAAAAATATATAATCAGGAAATGGATTGATTATCAGTTATAATTATCATAACTTGAAAAAAAAAATACAACTACAATGTATTACCACCTGTGATTCTATATCAATTCTGTTATGTCCGCAGGTAACATTTAAAAAATTACATATTGTGACTAAAAACAACTAGATAGTATTCTCTAATTAACTAAAATATATCCCCATAAAAATATATAAAATGTATACATAACTGTATACGTAACTATACTGTATATACTTAAGTAAGAGAATATAAAAATAACTATACATTAAGTCATTAATAAAAAGGAATGATTCAACCAGCATGATTGACAAGACTTTTAAAACACAATGTAGTACACAAAACTAGAAGTTTTTTATACCCACTAATAGTTCTTAAATACTTTTTCAAAATATCTAAGTTCTCTATTATTCTTTTAAAAAAAATTGTAATAAAGGAAAAAACATGTCTCTTCCGTCCAGACACAAGTAGATTACAATTATAAAGCTAGGCATAAGTCAAATCACATAATGTCAAGAAAACCTTTGCCTTTTTTAGACATGCATTCTTACATTCTTGCTTTACACTTGTAAGTTACGCATCTGTTTTACACTTGTAAGAGTACAACTGCACATTATTTGACAGTTACCAACATTTTTATTATATACAACAAAACAGTTAAATTATACAAATATTTTAACTTGCCTTTACAGCCGATAGATGGTATTACCATCTCAGTCTCAGAGATACCACATCACAGTGTGGGTGAAACGCTTAGTAATGTAAATATTATAAATAACACCTTGATGTGGTCGTTATCGGAAGCTTTCTTTTTTTGTAAAAATGGACAGACTTTTATAGTAAAGTAAATGCTCAGTTATCAGGTCTACAGGCAGTTTACACTTTAATATGTCTCCTTTAAATGTGTAAAGCAAGCATGAGACTTGTGTACCAGAACTTTTAGTACATTTATCTTTAAGCAAGTGAAAAAGTGTAGCCACGAATAAAATGTAAGTGTAAAAATACTTTCAAAGCACTAATAGCACAATATACTAAAGTAACTTGCAGAACTATACAACAGTTAACTCTGCACAAGTACTTACATCAGCTATGAATTGAAACCGATTTTTAATAGTATCAAACAACATAACTTATATTTTTATTAAAACACATGATTTAAGGTTTTAGGACCCTAAGCTAGATATTAATTTAATAGTAGTAGTAGATAAAAAAAAACACAAAAAAACAGAAACTAATACACGTGTATATATTTTTCAATCACAAACACTTATATCTCACTCTTACGCAGTAAAGCAATATCATCAATTTACAGCTCGTGTAGACCTAATCCTTCAATACATACAAACATCAGTCTTGTGTACGTGGGATGAAGAATAGTCTTCAGCCTTAACAACAATGAAATAAATAGAAGTGATCCATCTGGTAACTCAACAAAAAAACCCAGGTGGGTCTATAAAACTAATTTTATTGCATATTCATATTCCAGTATTTATATAGTACCATCAATAATATTTATGTTTTAATTTTACATTTTGTGAACTTATTTTCTGAAAAAAGTTTACTAATATTTTAGAAATGTATTAAGATAAATAATTTGTATATAAGTAGCATTCTATTCACAAGACTGAAATTTGTATTTATTATCTCTAATCAATATGAGTATAATATAAAACAGAATGTTATTTATTTTATCATATGTCGAGTGAAAATAATATTTAACATTTGAAGAATATTATCATACAAAGTACAGAAAGTTAGCATATTCAATGTTCACTAATTAATCAAGTTGATAACTTTACTTCAGTGATTATGTAAGGGAGAGAAATAGGCCGTAACTCTCGTGACTATGAGAGGAGGGTTGTGTGCTACTTGAGTTGTGTGTTTGTGTATAACACTAAAACAGTCAACATTTTGCTGTTGAATTTGTTTCAATGACAGGTTTTTTAAAGACTAGAACTTAAAATCCAAACAAGTGTGAAATTTATAGTTCCATTTGGAAAATGTTCTGCAAAGACATTTTTAGATAATTATACATTTTATCTCAAAATTAACCTTACAGTTAGTGCTTAAGCAAAGGAGGGCAAAAACTAAGACTCAATCGATAAGAGGTTTATGATGGTATACTGTACATACCATTTTTTTTTATTATTATTTTTTGGGTTTCTTTTTAAGCATAAATAAATTAATCTTTGACTATTAACAACAATAAACTATTAAAATTACAGATACTATAAATTTCTTATAAACACCAAACAAGGCCTCTGTTAAGTTTAAATAAAAATTTACTTAATACGATTAAATTCATTATTCATTCATTTCTAAGACGCCGATCGTAGAGATATGGTCGAATATGAGGGGTGAATTCGACCCCCCACGACAATGAACGAGTGTAGTCATTGTCACTATCTGAGTTCAACTTAGCTCAGAAAGGACTATTTATTAATAGCGCAATAGCCAGGGACCTTCAGCTTTATGTTGAATCCGAACCATATAGTGTTGGTCTGATTTTTCAGCTAGCTAACAAGCCTGACATTCAGTTATCTTTCCTACACATCTGAACCTTGACTACCATCCAACATGTACACCCCAAACTTCTCTAGTAGTTTCTACATTGATGGCAACCATTGAGCGGACGCCGTGTCAGTATTAAGAGGACCGAGCATGGAACCTCTCGCCTACAATCTCCCAAACACTTAGTCCCCAAGTAGCTGTGTTAAAGCACTGCCGCCACCAGTGCTGTCTTTTTATATTTTTATAGTATAAACTGTTTATATAATAAAAAAGTTTATATAATTCAATTGTATGTACTGGTTGTTTACCTGTGTTTCACTAGGGGATAAACATATATACAGTAATCAATTATAAATGTTAAATTTCAATAAGAATTACTTGGCCTATTTCAAAAGTTTTCATTTCATCTGTTTTTATTTAACAGCTGATAATTAAATAAATAAAATAACACTATTAGATTACCATTGAAACTTTGAAGGCCACTGAGGTATAACCACAGTATAATAACATACAGTAGCGACACTTCCATTGCAGCACTGTGGAGCTTGCGCGACACTAGCGATCATAATAGCAGGAGCATACGACTGCACCATATTATCATTGTATTGCATTCTGTCTTGTAAAGAAGCGGAATAATAACAATAGAAAAATCACCATGACAGATTACTGGACATTTACTAATAACAGCTGTAGATGTAAATAAAGCAGAAATACACGTTTCTCTGCTCCTGCCACTAGGATCACTAGCGATGTGCTCGACACTAATTTTTAACAGAGTGTCACTACTGTATGTATACTGTGATAGAACCTTAGAGTTGAATACAAATAAAACCATGTGAGAAACCTTCCCAGGAGTATACTCAATGACTTCCTAAAGTTTCATGACGAACAAACTTTGGGTCAAAGTACAATGAATGATGTTGTAATACAAAAAGGACAAACAAACAAACAGACATACATTCATACATTAATTTTTATATATAGATGAAGAAAATTTTATTTGAGTCAAGTGTATGATGTTTTAAAGTTGAAAAATACTGAATATTACAGTATGCATGAATATACAAAGTACCAAGCAACTATTGTTTGTAAATATACATTAATTAGTTCACAATGACCAAAATATACCAGACTTACTAATATGACCAATGAGTTCTTTTCATCAGCAAGCAAGATATATCCATATAAAAAGCCAAGTAGCACCAGGGGCTAAACAAATAGTTGAAACATAAACCTTTATCACCCACAGTAGATCACAATCCAGTTGCACTTCTGTGTCAATATACCTTGCTCCACCAGTGTGTTATGCTGTATTTTTTCTACGTAAATATGCAATGTGATGTGTATAATATATGAATAAACAGCTGTTTTCAGATTATTAATTCAGGAAATACATTTATAACTTGTCTCATAAATAAATTATCAACTTAATGTCCTCAACTATTAAAACTTTGCTATTTAGAACAATTTGCAACATATCTAAATTAATTCAAATCATGTTGGAAAAAGTACAAACCAGTTCTTAGTAATGTGATTCTTAAACAGGCAATATTTTGGCGTCTCCAATGAAAAACTAAAATAAATTTGAAGATAACATAATTTGAAAGTTAATTTAATTAGTCATTAAGTAAATAATAAGGGTCTTTCAATGTGATAATTTTTTTAACATTTCTCAATTTTATATATTCATTCGAATCTAAAGACAGATGTATTAACGTACCATGACGTCAAAATTTTTCCATCAATTGATAATGTGAAGAGTGCTTGGTGGTGATATTTTTCCATAAAATGATTTAACCTTATTGTCATGTCTCACATATTATATTGATTTGGTTTTCAAAAGTATTGAACAGAAATCCTGCGCTGCTGTTTTTAATTAAATTTCCTTGTACAAAAATTAAGCTATGACAAAAAACAGCTGTATGACAGCTATGTAGAAGTTGTTTGTTTACAGTTAAATCTACCACCCAATACAGTTGTAGTTGTGCGTTTCAGTTATTTGGTGCATAAGTTCCATCATTGTTTATACTTTGTTATTATTTATTTATGACTTATTTTATTGTCTTGTGGTATTATTAGATTGGAAAGTCCCTCATTTTTCAGGAGTTTGTATCTCTCAATGCCTTGAGTGACATCTTTAATTTCAGGAATTTTTTAATGATTTTTTTTATTTGAGTGAAATGTTTATGCTTAACCCTTAATTACAAATCTTTCGTAAAAATTACGAATAGGTAATTGAAATCTGTCATATTGAAGTAGTTGACGGGCCGGGCGCAACCCCCCTCCCAGTAGCTTTCTATAATTGCCGGTCAAGGTCAGGGACGATCCGTCAGTTGCCTGCGGCACGTCTATCTATGCGTACCTACCCTCGCGTAGTAAATTTTACGATAGTTTTGTGAATGAGTGATTTTTCTTTCTCATATTAAATTTTGGGATTTATTTATTCTTTTTATTTATATTTATTGGTATTTATTAATTATATATATTATTTTATTTATATTTATTGGGATTTATCTTTATTCTTCATATTTCTTTCTCATATTAAATTCTCATGCGTTTTGGGAATACCCGACAATCCCGGCCAAGCCCCACCACCAGGAACGAGGAAAGTGTGTTTTTATTGCCCTTCAAACTTGAGAAGAATGACCACTACCTACTGTAAGCATTGTAATCATGCAATATGTGCCCAACATAAAGCTACAACTTGTGTTGCATGCAATGAAGGACATTGAGCAATTTTATGAACTACAACTATGATCTGTAACTTGATGGTTCCACCTAATTATGAGTTTTCTGCAAAATAATAAAAAAATATGTTTTTTTACTAGTATCTATAATAAACTTTTTGATTTTTGTCATAATTATGGAAAATAAAATAATTTTGATTATTTTTTTGTTTTTTTTCGAACCCCTTACATATTGTAGTTTAAATTGAAAGCATCGGAAAAAATATTTATAGGATACATATAGTCATTAATATACTATTATTCTTATTAAATTCTAGTTATATAATGCCCAGACTATGTAAACATAGGTTTAAATCAATTATCTTGGTGTAAAATCAATACTTAAAAAAAACAAAGATAGTAGTAAATTTTACGATAGTTTTGTGAATACATGACTCTAAAATAGGTTTTGTAATCAAGGGTTAAATAACTGCTTGTTATTATAACACTTTAGGAGAAGTAATAATTAATAATTAATCTAGTATTTATTTGAAAATGCTCATCTTAAAAGATGTTGAAAGAATGCTTATATCAAGAGGCCTCTTTATCAGCACCATTAAAAGAAAATTATAAAATTATAATTCCATTTAGTTAGTATTAATTGACAGTGATTTATGTGTTTTAATAATTATTAATATCATTTATTTAGTTTTCAGCAATAAAACAATGCCTGAATTTGGTAGTGTTAAAATAGGTGGAAAAGTCTTATAACAAATATTATATATTTATTTGATGCCTTTCCACTTGTAATAAACAAATAAATTACATTCAGTTTGATTTCACTATTGATACTGAATTCTTTTTTATCAATAGCTATGTCCGCACTTGTGCCTATTTGAATGCGCTTAAACGTATACCTCAATGCATGCATTTTAGACAGGAAGCATGCATTAAGGCATGCCTGTCTGGAGTTCAAAATACCGGTTTTACATTGTGCATGCTGCAGTAGTACGTTTAAGCCTTGTGATTTAAAATAGTGTATATAGCTTGATGTGTAAATATTCAGTAAGTTTTTGTACATCTACAACTATATAGAACATAATAGGTTTTGTAAAGTAATAAATGTTAAAATAATTATGCCTTCGTTCGAATTTATCCCGTTGAGAATTTAGCAATATAACAGCTAACTAATATCACATACATAAGTATTAATCACTCAAACTAACTAACTAACAGGCCCCTTTGTTAAAATAATAATGCTATGTAGATTAATAATATTAAAGCGGTTTGTTTTAAGTTTTAATTTCTAGCTGTCCACTAATTGTTAACCCGATTTTCAAGCTTCTTTCTCAAATAAACATTGATTGTATTGTTGGGCTGAGCCACCACCAACCACTGGGGTCCTGAGGCACATTTCATTATGCCCGATTCGCACTGATGCATAGACACAGATCGGTGTTACTACCTCACAAAAGAACTTTCTTAGTTGTGAACAAGAGCTTATTATTTACAACATAAGGAAAGAGTTCTCTCTGGAAATTACGGTTTACTTCTTTTATTATGTTAAAGGCTTATCTTCTATAACAAGACTGCTATTTTTCTTTTAGTTCCCATTGAAATAACCTCGAAAATAACCAACTAACCCACATAGAACCTAATCTGTAGATTAACTATGAATACTTAATTATTTAATTAAAAAATATAATTAAATTTTACTTTATAATAACAGTAGTTTAAAATTAAACAATAAACACACAACCTATTTATTGACAAACAAAGAATAAATAGAAGGAGATATAAACATTCAGTGAAAAAACCTAAAAGTTTGCTCTTAGGTTTTCTTAAAATCCTCCAAGTATAAAACGACTAGACTGTTTAGCACCCTGTTTAAAAAGTGTTTGCTGTAAACATGTGACAACAATATAAAAAATGTGAGTATAAAAATATGCTTCACCACTTAAACAGGCAAAACAAGAATAGGAGTAGCAGTAAAGGCCTTTGAGTGAAATGAAAGGCATCACAATAGTTTGATCATAAGGCAACAGCAACATAGTTAATTTTAACTTTCATTCTTGTCCGTCTCGTCTCTCACATTCTTTTTGGCCACTGTCCATTGCACTATAACTGGTTCCTTCAAATCTACGAAGATGTATCTGCAAATGAAATCAATTATTGAAAACTAGTAAAACCTCAGTATTGTCAAATAAAACACAAATTTAAACTGATACTTAAAACGATAAAACCTTACTTTAACCCAACAAGTGGTGAAAGCCGGATATACGACAAAAGTGGCTGCCCCCTAAATGGCAACGCCAGATATACAGCGTTTTGCGCGATTTCAGAAACAATGTAAACAAAACTTTTATTTAGTGTTATTTTGTTCTTATGATATGTTAAAATGATTTATTACAACACTTTAGGACATTTAAAAGTATTATTACTTTTGGGAAGTCTTTAACAACATTTATTAAGTTGGCAATATTAGCTGGCTTCAATTGAGGCAACATACGTAGACCAGTTTTAACTACATCACATAGCCGTATTATGTATTGTGATTGCAAATTTATGTATTCGACTAATATATTTCTGAATTTATCATTATATTTGCCGTATTTTGAAATTAATATTATATTTTTATTCATTATTAAGACGCTGATCGTCAAGATATGGCAAATGTGAGGGGCAAATGAGTGCAGATGACTTGTTACTAAATAAAGTCGACTGTTCCTCAGAAATAGCTATTTATTAATACCCCAATAGCCAGAGCAACTAATAGACCTACAGTTTTACGTGGAATCTGAACCACTAAGTGTTGGTCTGATTTTCAGCTAACTTGACAAGCCTGACACTCAGTTCTCTTCCCTACACAACATTTGAACCTTACTACCATCCAACATGGACACACCCCAGACTTCTCTGGTAGTGTCCATGTTGATGGCAACCATTTGGTGGACACTGTGATGGTATTAAGAGGACCAAGCATAGAACCTATCACTACAATATCCTCAAAAATTTGTCCCCAAGTACCTGGGTTACAGCACTGCGCCACCAGTGCCGACTATAATAATAATATTTTATTACTATTAATATCATACCAGGAAAGTTTTTAAGTACTTAAAAATTATATATAACTTGGTATATAGGTAAAAATAAAGTAAATCAAATGGTATAATACTATTAAGAATTGTATATTTAAATATTTGTTGGAACATACTAAAAAGAATTATATATAACATGTAATAAATGCACTAAATATTAAATAGTTTAGAGCTATTAGAAATGAAGCCTACATTGTTCTTAAAAAATGCTGCGCCAGTACAGAGTGTTACCACTGCCAGTTATTGGTTTACATTGGGTATATGACTAAATAAGATTAAAATTGTAGTTTGTTTTTAAAGTACTGAACCAGCTTATAAAAAAAATGAATAAATAAATAAATAAACAGTTATAATATGAAATAAACATTAAATGTTTTCTCATTTTTTACATCTATGTATTTTATTAATTGATTTTTAATAAATTATATAAAACTGAACAAATTCATATTTATCTACAATAAAATGATCTATAATGTGACATAGTTATATTTGAACATTCGAAGAATCAATCTAACACTCAGTTTCCGGCACATTCTGTATCCAGAAAAGGTTAAATATATTTGTTCATTATTCCTTGTGTTCATTATTTAGTGGGGAATAATTATATTTCATCAATATATGGTCAGCCATTTATCCTTAAGGCTCGTTCACACATGGCGATTTACTCGCTGCTACTAAGTAACAGCTATTTTGCGTAATCACTGAGACATTTTATGGTCACACATGGCATTTAGTAATCAGTGAGTGTTGGAGGTCGAAAGGTGCAGTGTGTTAAATAGTGTTAAGAATGTCATCTGTGGGTATTAGACAGGAGAAGTTAAGGTGGACGTTGTTCTTTGGAGTTAGGGAATTTTGTCAAGAACTACTAACAGCTATGAAAAAAAAGAAGTGGGTTGGGGAATGGATAAAAAGAAGTAGTTGAAAAAACTAGGTGTTTCAAATACATTAATGAAAGAACAAGCCAGTGAGGACCTAAATCTTACTACAAAATTATGTAATTGTCTTTGCAAAGTTTGAAGAACTCCTAAATTTAATAACACCACTAATAAACAGGATACTAATACATTCTGGAGGACTGGAGGGAAGCAATTTCACCCTGAACTAAACATGAGATTAGGCCTACATTGAGATACATAGCTAGTGGCGACATTCCCAAGTCTAGTAGGAATACAGTATTATGAAATAAAACACAATAACGGCATATTTCACTACGCAATCACGAGAGGCTACTAGACTCGCTCACTCTATCTCACATGGTGACTTCACCCCAGAAACTAGATCAGCTGACTTGACTCTAAAGGTCAGCTACTGACGAGTAGTCGCTTCATAAGTTGGACATGTCCAACTTCTCTGGGGACTAGAATTTTACTCGCCGACTACTGCTAGTCGCCTTTACTTACTATGTCACACTTGGCGAGTAAAATTTAAGCCGTTTCCCAAACTGCCAATCCATCGTTGGAGGGTCAACAGCCCCAGTCAGCCCTATGAAATTTTTTGTCAGCAAGGCAAAACATGATTTTTTTATACCAACTGTATGGTTTGTGTTTATTATTTTAATGAGTTATAGTGAAAACTTTATGATTATTAAAGCTCCATTCTAGTGGACCATAAATTGATTATACGAGTATTTATTGTAAAATCATCAAGAATGACATTTAAACCTTTTAATGCCAGCATTATTTTTCATGGTAACGCCAAAATGCCAAGCCAGTATATCGTTGACATGCTAAAAAAGCCAAGCATATTTTGGCTAAAATGTAGAATTTTGTTTTTAAGTTTGTTTAAGTATATTTAAAAAAAATACTTTAGTGTCTGTGCACTTACCAAATAATACCAAATGGATGGATCGATTTTTATGAAATTTGGTAAGTAAGTGTATTTAGCCAATATCTCTAAACCATTTACTAAATTTTTTAAAATTTTATTTTTTTATATTTTTATGGCAAAAAAACATACCAACATGGAATTATCTCAAAAACGGCTCTTAGGATTTTTAAATTTTCAGGAAAGGCGTGAATTACAATTTAAAATATTTTAGTAAAAACCGCATGTCCTTAACTTTAACCCTTTGAGGACCGTACAATTTTTGAACATTTTTATGTCTGTGCAAAAAAATTTTTTATTATTTTTGAAAAGTTGTACGTGAAAAAGACCGCGCTCAAATATATGCGATTTTGCAGACATTCAGAGAAAAATTTGTCCTAAAAATTGTAACTATAGAAATATATAAGATATTTAAATAATTTTTCCACTAAAATCTTTAAAAATACTTACACTTTATAGAAAAAATATTACAGTGGGTTAGTGTCAAGTATAGTATATTATGTTTGAGATTATATATACAAAAATTAAAAATTACAAATTAAACTTCAAGTTTGGCTTCCCCTGAAGCATAAACTAGAAACATTTTAACCGTTGGAACCCTTTTAATTTTGTTTAGAATTTAAAAATGAATATTTGTAGCAAATTTTATCAAAATATAATAATAATAATAAAAAAAGTTAGAGCTAATTTACAGAATTTAGTCATACGCAAAAAACCGTAGGTGCATCACTGTCTGATGATAAATCATTGTTACTCAATAGTGGCGTTATTGAAACGAGTCGAAGTTGAAGGTCCAAGGGGATCGTAATTAGGGTCATTGTCAGTATCGTCGTCATATAAATCTCCAGAAGAATCATTTACATAGTCTGAGTCAGTTTCATAAAGGCATCTATCCAATTCACTAGTTTGTAATTTATTGCGATCCATTATTACATATAATCAAATGAAACTCAAATAATAACACTATGAACACTATAAAAACTAATTATATTACAAAACTAAACATTGATAAATGACTAAAGTGAACTAAAACAACACCAGTAAATAACGCTGACTCACAACACAACTCTACTCTACTGACAGTTCTCAATTGTCATCGACATGTACGATCAGCTGATTCATTCCTAAGAGTAACGATATTTTACGTCATTATTAATTCGGTAAATGTATATATATTAATGGTTTACACACTTATATCAACTCATTTAGAACAGTTTTACATTCATACAAAGTGTTTTTGATGACTACGAAAGTAATTACACGACAATAACTAAGCGCGTCCTGGCAAGCCGTCGGATCGGCCCATTGTCCTCAACAGCAAAAATGTCACGGGCCGACACATCGGCCCACTAGTCCTCGGCGGTAAAACACGATGGGCTGTCAGATCGGCCCGTCGTCCTCAAAGGGTTAATCATTTTTGAGTTATAACATTTTTTACAGCCTAAAACTTAAAAATGCAACTTTTCAAGCTTTATTCTAATAATTTTGATTAAATTCTCAGTAAAGGTGCAAATTACAATTTAAAATATATTAGTTACCACCACAATTAGTTGGGGCTGGAGACCGAAGGCCGGAAGCCACAACTCAAGTTTTTGAATGTTGTTTACATAAAATCTGGCTTCGTTATTAATTGAACAGCTATTCTCGAAGATTAATTTTTTCTATACTTTTATTTAAATAAAATAAGTGTTTCATCTGTATATTCTTTAGATTGTAATTAATTGAAAATCTCTTTTTATTAGTTCTGTTTTAGATCCTATAACTTTAGTTCAATTTAACAATATATTCATACCCAATATTAACATGTGACCTGAAGCAAACTTTCATGTATTATTATACATTTTAATGGTTAGATTTATAGCTGTAGTTGGGTGATTGACTAAAGTATTCCAATTATTATTTCTTTAACATGCTTTGTGCATTTTTAAAACAATCTGGCATAACAAAGGGAAAGGGAGAGTTTGTGTCAGTTCCTGGTACCATTTATTAACTGTCGTACTGTAGCGAAATTAGTCTTGTTTTGTTGGGATGAGTTATACCATAAGATAAAAATAAAATATTTAAAGTTTGGCATCTTTTTATTTATAAACATATAAATTTATACGTTTTATTTTTACAATTGTTTGTAGTTTAAACCACCACCTAAGTTAGTTTTTTATCTTGTAATACATTTAATTTTTAGCACATACAGATCATTTGAAGCGTTGACATTGAGTTCTGATGCATTTTCCAAACATACACATGTTTAAAAAATCACATTTTACCACAGTGCCACTACATTTTTCATAAATACAATATATAATATAAAAGTTTCAACATTCACTATTTCTATATGTTCCTTATTTACTGTAGAAAGAATGTACCAAGTTTCGTGGAATTTGATTGGAAGGAAACTTCTTTAATAAAGAATAGTGAACGATTGATATAACGATTATAGCGTGTCTACTTACGATCGCTATTTACAATCGTTATATCAATCGTCAGTGCTGTTAACGCAAATGTAGACGATCGCAATATCGATCGTTGCGTTAAACGCGGTAAAATTTCACATATTTAACCATGAAAAGAGTATAGAAATATTTGATTTTTTACAAAAACAAACTTATGGGCCACTAAAATAAGTCACCTTTCAAATGACACTTCAAGTATTATTACGAACTTAATATTTGAAATAGAAACCCACGTTTTGATGTTTTTCGAGGAGGGAAACGGCCCCCTAATGTATCTGAGACACCCTTTATGTATCTTTATTTATTGAACATTCAATTATACGTGGTACAATTATGAAACTTTTGTTTTATAAATTGGTTTATAATTTCAAAATGTGTTTTGATGTATAAAGAACCATATTTACTTTTTTAATAATGCTCAATAATAAAATAATTTTGTCAAGTAGGAGTACAAATTAGGAAAATGAATTATTTTTTAAATTAAAGTACATTTACATTATATAAAATGTTGAAGTTTGATATTTTTTAGTAACAAAAAACACCACAATTCAGAAAATAAATATCAGTACCAAGTTAAACCATTGAATATAGAAACAAGAAGACTCTTTACTCATAAGGGTCAATAAGCGGGTTTTCATGATTGGTGAAATTAGCTCCTGATAGGTTTTCACTCTTTAGTTAATTGGATAAGCCATCTCATTAACCATTAAGCAATGATATGGATTAAAAACAGAAGGATATTTGATAATTGTATTTAAAAATATTCAAGGTATTTTAAAATTGCTCTCTCTCCCCTCCCCTCTCTCTCTCTCTCTCTTTTGTGTATGTTACTACTACTCTGGTGTTAGTGAACTTGTCTTCTAAGTTAAGTTTGCTGATATCCTATCTCTCCAATATACTAATTCCTGGCCTAGTGCCCTTTAACCTAACCAAGGTATTTTAATGTAATTTCTAAATACTATGTGACTTGTACTTACAGTATCTTACAAGGTAAGTACTGTACAAGGTAACATTGAACAAACACTGTAATGATAACAATGCAGCAATAAAAGATATTAACGACTTTGCTTTATTTCAGCATCAAGTTATGCATACAGTGATAAGAATATGTGCATTGTGTTTAAATTTTCTGATTTGTATACAGTTTCCTATAAATGTCTTTGTGACAAATTTAATCATCAGGATTTTACGACTTTTACAACTTACAAATATTTTGTTACCACCTCAAATTAAGTAAAGAGTAAATGTTATAGAGAGCATTAAAGTTTTTATAACCAGCTTTGTAAAGTGTATTAGGATTCGGTTTGTGATGTGGCGGAAGGAATGCAAAGAGTAATAAAACATCTATTTAAAAAAGAGCTATTTATATATCAAGCTCAAGAAAATTTAGTTTAAGGCTATAGAAACAAGGGCTGCAATCTGTCACAGGCAGGTCTAGTTCCATTTTATACAATAAACTAGCACTATACCCTAAATTGTTAGAAAAAAGTGTCCACTGCTGATGTCGCTAAATGTTTGTTTTATGTGCAGTCATGATAATTAATAATTAACAGTTAATTTTGACAGTGTAACAAAATTATATACTTTACAAGCAATTGTCTGTAAATAACCTAGATATGTAATAAACAAAGCTTTATACTATTTTGTTCTTAACGGTAACACTGCAGTTAAATGTTGCGTTAATATTAGGCTGCCTCTAACCTAATAAATTATATTATAAAATTTATATTCCATATATAAACTTGTTTTCTTTGATGATACATGTGACAAAACAATAAATTTGTTGATATAAGGTAAATTTCAGTTTAAACTAGGTTTCAGTTTATGTTAACGATGAACCTCATTTGTAAATGTTTAATTTGAAATACATTCTTAAAAGCAAACGCTTTTGCTCTATGTAATTGCTTACTGTCACAATATAGGAAGAGGCGAGTTTACGTCAATGTCTTTTCATATGAAGAGCATTACTACATGACAGTAAAAACATCAAACAAATATCAAATTATTTGTAGCATAATAAGAGGTAAAAGCTTATACCTGAAGATGCAGATTGATTTCATCGCTACGACTGAGGTAAGGGAAGTTGCCACCAGACTTCAGGTGTGCCAACTTAGCCTCAGGGTAGCACTTATATATCTCCTCTCTCACGGGACTGGATATGGCATATTCATCAAACACATCAATGATGGTAACTGAATTGATGTAAGAGAGTTTCTGTGGCTCAACATAACAGTTGACACAATTCATCGTTAAACGTGACGCCAGATCTTGTTGTGAAAGGCTGTCCAACTAAAAAAATTCACATTAATTTGTATTTACAGTGGTTATTCAAAAATTACTATACTATACTCAAAGTTTGCCTGGGACATCTGAGTGATTGAGTCACTCTACCACTCACTTCCTGACATAAGTTGACCTTCTTCACGGTGTCGTAACATTTTGAAATTTTTACTCTTAAGTAGATCTAATAATGGTAAAAGAATGTTGGATAATATATGTGAATTTTTATTTGCAAGCAATTTTCATGGAGAGAGTCGTAAGAGAAAAAATTTATTTTGTAAACTGTTGTTCTAGATTCTTTATAAGTGCTGGTGGAAGATTGAAGTCATTTCTGGAATTGAATGTTGTATGATTAATAGGGGTATGGACCTTCAAAAACATGTTATGAAGAGACTGTCACAAGGTGAGAGTTCTCTGTATTTGATGGGTTAACTACATAATTAGGATGAGATGTCTCTCGATCTCATGAGGTCTGTCCAGGAAACTATTCATGTTTTAGTTTAGCACTTTTATACATAAATTAAACAGAGTTGTTTTGCAATACCTCTTGATGTACAATCGTACTTTTTTAACTTTTAGGAATTGATACTTTAGATGCCTTAAATATACCTTTAGATAGGCGTATTTAATTTTGCTGGTCACTGCAAAGAAGTTTCTAAAACATTATAAATACTTGGAACTGTGTTAAAATATACGTATTTTACCAGTCATACAACAATATTTTTTTGGAAAACAAAACAGATTCTAATTTATTAAATTTTTTCTGGCAATAAACACACAAAATATTAAATACTAAAAAATATTAATTTTACAACTTTTTATTCATTTTCCTAAACTTACACTCCTTACATAAGATAATGTAATTTTAAGATTACCATGCCCAGATTTGTTGAAAATTTATTGCACGAAAGTAAGTGTTAAAATTGTGAAATTTAATTTTTGGCAACTATTATTTTTCTTCATTTATTGTATTTAAGTAATCACACTCAGACACTCCTTATATTCGCTCCTATCTCTATGATCAGCATCTTAGTAATGAATAATAAAAAAATAATAAATATATTTTAAGTCAGTGTAAAGAAATAAATTGAAATCTTAATTTGTAGCATCAAGTGGTCACGTTATTATTAAAAACTTAATCTTCCAGTAACGACAGCATCAAGGTGTTATTTACATTCTCAAACTATGTTGTGATATGGCACCCTCAGTGGTATCTCTAAGACCCACAATATTTTTACTGTGTTTGATCTTCATTAACTCCAGTACTTGTGCTTTATTAAACATGTCCTCCCCGTAGAGGATTGCTGCTTGATTTGTAGGTTTAAGCAGCCAGTGTCATTGTTAAAAACTTAAGCTTACAATATTTATATCACCAACTGTTTCACCCATGCAGTGATGTGGCATCTTCAGTCTCTCTAAGACTTGGTTTTTAATAATAAATATGAAGTTTGAATAGTAAATAATTACAGAAGTTTGAAGTATGGAGTAATTCAGAATCAAACAATGCAAATAAGAACTGAAAAACTTGATTATTTTCTACAAAACAACTTATTATTTACAGTAAAAATCGAAATAGTATGAATAGTAGGTGCAAAAACAAAAAAAAAAAAGATAAACAAAACAAAAATGAAGAGTAAACAACACATAACGGGATATTAGCAGTGACATTACTTACTAAAATGTAGAAAACAGAGCTAAATTACAGAGATACAAAGGCCATTTCCAAATTGGCAGACTGATGCTTTGTATTTATCAAGCATTTTAGTAAAATAAAATACTAATTTATATTTTACTCATAAAAATTATTTAATATATATTTTTGTTGAAAAAAAAACAACCTGAACTATTTTTAGAGATGGTAAATAAATAACTGTTGCAAACAGTTCTAAGATAACTAAAATGTGATATGGTTCAAATGTTTCAAGGTTGGGTGGCCTGCTAACACTTAAGTTTTAATACCTGTTGGTATATATTATTTTATAAATTATTTACTTTCACTACACAAAGTATACATACATTTTACATAAAACATATTTATTCGTTTAAAGCTCAATAAGTTTCAAATTAAAAAAAAGTTTTAGTTATTTTAAACCGCCTAACTTATGTGATCACTATAATACACAGTAGGTTGAATGTGTCATTAGGTATGTTGATCACATTCATTTAAAGCAGCTGTTAAAACATTTAAACTGGATATAGTCAAGTACAACTACATAGGACTTCACGATGTCATTTTGTACAACAGTGACTTAATGTTTAGCATAGTAATTGTAAGGAGATTACATAAAATAATAAGGATAATATATTACTTAAAAAACTAAACTAAAAAATAAAACTCTCAAAAGTGATTTATTAATAGTTAGTTATAGATTTAAAGTTTTTATTTAGAATAAAATAAATGCAATACATGAAGGTTACAATATACATATTATAGTTGTTTTCATATCATCATGGTGAAGTAAAACATTAGTTTGAACAATCTATACAAATAAATGTTAAAAACAAAATGGACATTAACAAATGAAATAGAATGCAGGTTGTTAAAATAAGTGGTATCTTCAGATTCATTACTTCTTGATATTTATTTTGACAAGACTTAGAATTGTTTTTTTTTCACAGCATAAAATTTAAACATTTTCATTTATTTAAACTTAGGATTTACCTCTTTTCTTCAAGTCTCTTTCGTCACAAACATTCCAACAATGGTTCAAAAATCATGTAATTTATAGCGCAAACAATTATGTTACATGGTAATTTCCCTTTTATTACAACACGTATTTGTACTAAATTAATTATTTTAGGATATAATAAACATTTATAAAAAGGAAAATAAAAAGAAAAAAATTTTAAATATGTTGATACAGTCCTTTCTATTGAATACTTAAAATAAATAAATAACAGTAATAATAATAATTTAATCTTTAAAAAAAGGGATAATAGAGAATCGGGTAATAGTTTCCTTGATACTAGATGGTCAATAAAAGAACCAATTTAAATTTATGCAAAATGGCAGTCGGCAAAGTAGATAATAATGATTTAAACATTATATTTTTTTTCTTAACTAGTTGATATAAAGACTATTTAACTGCGACTGATTTTACAAGACTTTTTTTATTTTTGATACATGCAGATATTTAATTACTAATTTATTTTGAAATATTTACATGAAAACTTATAAGGCACAGGTTATGTAAGTACTGCACAGTAAACAACAATTATATTCACGATAATGATGAATGTTGTGATTGTTAATCAGCTGAACATTACTATTCATGTGATGCAAGTAGAAGAGATATAGCACTTAATCATCATCAGTTGTTAGGATGTTAAAAATTGTGCTGTACACACTATGATATAATCAATATAACTTTCTTATCCATCAAGTTACAAAAAACTAAATATTGTTGATTTCTTCATTCTTTTATATATATTTTAAAGTATTCTTTGCATTCTTATACAATTAGTGGTTTTAACATTATTTAATTAAAAAACCCCCATAATTTTGAAAAGTGTCACTGAAGTAAAATAATTTTTCTTGGTGTCGGTCTAATTTTCATCAAACTACGAGGCTGATACTAATTCTTTCCCTTGAGCAACCCTGGTGTATATACTAATTCTTTCCCTTGAGCAACCCTGGTGTCTGTACTAATTCTTTCCCTTGAGCAACCCTGGTGTCTGTACTAATTCTTTCCCTTGAGCAACCCTGGTGTCTATACTAATTCTTTCCCTTGAGCAACCCTGGTGTCTATACTAATTCTTTCCCTTGAGCAACCCTGGTGTCTATACTAATTCTTTCCCTTGAGCAACCCTGGTGTCTGTACTAATTCTTTCCCTTGAGCAACCCTGGTGTGTACTAATTCTTTCCCTTGAGCAACCCTGGTGTCTATACTAATTTTTTCCCTTGAGCAACCCTGGTGTCTATGCTAATTCTTTCTCTTGAGCAACCCTGGTTTCTATAATAATTCTTTCCCTTGAGCAACCCTGGTTTCTATAATAATTCTTTCCCTTGAGCAACCCTGGTGTCTATACTAATTCTTTCCCTTGAGCAACCCTGGTGTCTATACTAATTCTTTCCCTTGAGCAACCCTGGTGTCTATACTAATTCTTTCCCTTGAGCAACCCTGGTGTCTATACTAATTCTTTCCTCTGAGCAACCCTCGTGTCTATACTAATTTTTTCCCTTGAGCAACCCTGGTGTCTATACTAATTCTTTCCCTTGAGCAACCCTGGTTTCTATAATAATTCTTTCCCTTGAGCAACCCTGGTGTCTATACTAATTCTTTCCCTTGAGCAACCCTGGTGTCTATACCAATTTCAACATCTAAGCAAATGCTATGTCAGTATTAAGGAGACTGAGAAGTACCTCTTGTCTTCAATATCCACAATGCTTAACTCCAAGTAGCTGGATTACATTAGTACACCATAATGATGGCTTAGCTTTGCTTTATATTAAATAATGAACCTTTTCATAATTTTACATTAATTATTACAAACATGTGAAGGCCACACAACACAAAACTCTTTTGTAAATTCATCTTATCTAAGGATGGCAGTAAGTATGGTTATTGAAATCTATCACCATATTATGTAGATTTTGTTGTACATATGTTCTACTAAATATGTCTTGAGTAATTCTTCTTTGCTTGTAATTTCTACCAAAATATAATGTTAGTTAACTGTTAGCTAAACTGAATCAATTGTTTAGCAAAGGGGGAAAACTATGAGGATAAAGAACAGCAGGTCCCACAAACCTATTTAGATAAATTAATCTACTGACGACAAAAAGCACCAAACATAGTGTGGAAATTACAGGTAGTATAAACCATTTTTTAAAGCAAGACTCAAATACATTTTAAAACATTTTCTTATTTTTGTTGTTATTAAATAACCAAAATCACTGTACGTGTATGGGTGGGCAGGTAGTCAAAACCACAGTACATGCATGATTTTTTTTGCATCTACACAAAATGCTAAGCAGTGTACTGTTGTATTACCACTTCTCTTTCTTATTTTATACAAGAATACTATCAAAATATATGCTATTGTGTTGTAAACGCAGCATCATCTTGGTGCCATCGTCAAGATTAAAATACAAATTTTGTAAGAAAATGTGTAAAACTACTTATTTTTTTTACAAAGCTTGCAATTTAATGGTTCTTTTAGTTTCTTGTGTGAAAATATTTTTTACAGAAACTATTTAGTTAAAATTAGAAACTATAATATAAAAAAAGCAACGTCAAGAAGATGTGTGCAATTTTTGTATTAGGTTAATTTAAATGATGTTAAAGTCGATATAGTTATGAGTTTAAAGATAAGAGATCTTTGTTTAATAAATTTCATTCAAACTTACTTTTTCTACCATGAAATCAACAGATGCGATGATTCTTGTATCTGCATGCTCTGATGTAAAATTGCCCATTACCATTTTCTTTAACAACAGTGAAGGTAACATCCAAAATCTGAAAATTGGTAAAATAATTTAACAATCTCACAATAGAGTGTTATTATGCCATAAATATAAATATTATTGTGTTGGATGAAAGTAAATCTAGTTACTGAATTAAAAACTGTACAACCTGATGACTTTGCTACCTTGTACATACAATTACAGTTATAATTATGTATTTATTAATTACAGCTAAGATTTGTAGTAAGGCAAATAACATACTCTGGTCCAAACAATATCTTGATTAATTATGTTCTATGGCTAACGAGGTAAATAACATGACTTAAAAAAATAACTAATGCTCTCAATTATGTTCTAATTTGACACAAACACATACAGTAGAACCTAGCATACTGTGACATCCAGAGTGGCCTCCATCCTGGGAACCGGTGATGCGGAAGTAATGGATGGGTCGCTGACCACCTGCCCTGCTTGTTTACAACCTTTGGGGCACAATGGCTTATGCATGAACGCCCCTACCTCATCAATGGACTTTCTAGACTGTTCTCGGTTGACGAGCTAGCTCTGTCATGGAACTTCGGGCGCAGGGGAATTCAAGAAGCTTCTAGATAGAGACCTGCAGGTGATATATAGGGCTCGGATACCAGCGCGAGTCAGTGAGTCTAGAGCCTACAGCCCGGGTGTTTGCGGCGACAGTGCGCGAGTTCTACAGTGCGAGTGAAGTGTCCGTGTATAGTGAAGTGGTCTACGGAGAAGTTACCGGTGAGTGGTTCGTTGTGGGGATCAACGAAGGAGCAGTGCGGTACCTGTGGACGACTTCTGAAGGGACACTGAAGAAACTGTGAGTGAACTGTTAGCATTGGACTGTAGGTAGTAGGGAATCTAGTTAAGTCACTTCGTAGTCAGTAATTGTAAATAATAGTAGGAAATTTAGTAGAGTCACTTTATAGTTAGTAATTGTAAATAATAGTAGAGAATCTAGGAAAGCCACTTTATAGAGCTAGGAATTGTAATTAAAAGAAGGGAATCTAGTAAAGACACTTTGCAATTAGTAGTTGTAATTGATTGCCATTTATTGATGCCATCTAAGATTGTAAATATAAATTAGTTTAACTGTAACAGTAGGCCTAATAGTAAATTTTACTTTTCACAATAGTTTAAAGTTAAGGAAATAACCCATTTAATTGTAATAAGTTAATTTTATAGATCCAATAAATTTAGTAATTGTTTAGTATATCGTGTTGCTTATTTGTAAAACCCACATAGCGATTAATTAGTTATAAATTAGGACATAAAAACGTCACAATACCCAGCCCTGTGATATTCGGAGCCTCTGATAACTGGCCCAGGTGGCTGGGAGACAAAGAGAAGGGATATTAGTTCCCAGCACTTAACCTTGAAAAAGAAGGGAAGGGAAGTGTAATGAGGGATTTCCCCACAACATACGTCGCCTATACTATTTTTGGAAACATTGTCCTGGCATGTCGGTAGACCAAACAGATGCTTTTGATTGTGTCGCCATTTCATGTGCGTTAGTACGAGTTTTTCTATTGTACTATATTTTACTGTTTGTTCTAAAACAAATTTATAAGCTTTTGATTTTTTCTTTCTACAGTATTATATAACAAGAAAGTACCGTAACTAAGAAATGATACTATCAGGCTAACAGTATTTTATTTTTGTTAAGAAAAGGGTGCTATTTTATAAAATTATTACTAAGTATTTTGGGAAATCCCTACAGCTCAGTATTAAACAATCCATTAATAATGCAGTTCCTTCAAATCATAACCGCAATACCTGCAATGAATTTGCTACTGTACGAGAAAACTATGCCTTTATTATGGTAATTCCAAATCCGACTTCAAAGTTATCCAGTCTACCCTGGGCTTGCATTAGGCCTGATATGACAGGTTTTACTGTAGTAACATAGTGGACTATATATCTGTAATTAGCATTGACAGTAAATACGAGCAAAATTTGAATAACAATTAAAAATGCAATGCAAGGAACATTTCCTTTGGTAATGTTTTACTGAATCAACTACCTGTTTTTCTCTAAGACAAACTTATATACACAAAAACATAAGAATAATTAAAGTCCCTATTTATTCTTAGCTCCTTTAGAAACAGATGATTTAGGATGAACTTTTCATGCCTCAAATTTATTTAAAAAAAATGTATTTATTCTTAAGACGCCGATCGTCAAGATATGGGTAAATATGGATTTCGAATGAGTATGATGAGTGTAGATGAGCGAATGTAGTCATTATTACAAACTAAGGCCGACTATTCCTTAGGAAGTGTCATTAACTAATAGCCCAATGACAAATGAATTTTAACTTGTGGATTATCAAATCAAAGTTATTTATTCTTCTAGATTCAAAGTTATAATTCATAAAATATAAACTCAACTTATGTGACATGATAGGGGTCATATAATTATGCTGTCTCTTGAACTCATACATTTGTGTTGGTGGGCTACATTTATTCTACTTGAACCTTGCCACAAACGTAAGATTTTTATAATTGTTCTTAATTTAGCAGACTATAGGGTACTGAAACATCTGTCAGTAAATACAACATATATGCCGTTGATAGAGACTAATACAAATCCTATTCATTGACTCCATTACCTACATTTACTGTGGAGATAACATGTTATGTGTGCTTGATCAATTCAGCACATTGTTTGAAATTCTTGTACAAGGTTTTTCTGACTAATATGAAGAAAAATAGTAATATCGTTTAATGTTTAACTAATCCGATAAGTTACTGCATTGTTGATGACTCAATCTCTTGATCAGAATTTTAAATTTTGTTGTTGCATAAATCCTTACTTCTAAAAATATTTTATTATTTGTTTTAATTTGATGATTTTTGTTGTCATTAAATAATTGTTTTTCGTTTAATTAATAATTATAATTTAGATATTAACTAATCAAAATGTCTCTATATGAAAATAATTAACATTATTTTCATAATCCTGTAAGTTACCCTTTTTATTTCTTTTCAAAAATCCTTTATTCACAAATGTACACTGTACAATAAATAGCATTTATGAATTGACTCTCTACAATGATGCAAAGTTGCTGCACAATGTTAGTTCTGGTCCTTTAACTGCTGTTTTCTTTACATGACTTTTAACACAGAGAGATTGTATTTCAACATAAAACCATTGAAAAAGATGTTCAATTTTTTATTAGCAAGTCTATTACAGTACAACCTCGGTTATCCGGCCTAATGTGGCGAAGGGCAAGCCGGATAAAACATAAGTCATAAATAACTTGGTTTTATTGGAGAAACACGTTTAGTAACTGATAATAGACAGCACGCGTAAGCAGAGGGTCAACAATTGCATGCACGCTCTGCAGCAATTAGCAATTGTATTGAAACGAACTATGACTCGTGTATGACATTTGCGTTTCAAAACTGAAAGACGCTTCCAGGATAATTTTATCTTGTAAATAATTTTTATTGTTATCCACTTGCCGAACCATTTGACACGGACTGCCGGATAAAGCGAGGCCGGATAATCAAGTTTGTACTGTACTTAGGTGAAAGCAGGTTACTTCTGTCATTGATAGATTGGGCTTTAACTTTCAGGTTTAAAATAATTATTGAGGGTGGCTGGATCAAGATTAAGTGTTTTTTCTGTTTTTAATATGTCCTGGTGTAGAGTTGCGAGAGCAATATCATCTGTATATATGAATTTTCTGGACTGTGTGGCGGGAATGTTGGCAGTGTATATAATGAATAAAAGAGGAGCGATTACAGATCTTGAGCTAGGAGGATTAATATGAGGATGGACCAAACATATTAAATAGGTTTGGATTTTACAGTTTATAAATTGTATAATTTAGATAAATTATACATCTTAAAGCATATAATCCAGAGGATATTTAAAAAATAATATAGTCATTTTTCCCAGCTAATATTTTTATCAATTTTAATACCTAGAAATTTTCTCCACTTGTTCACAAGGTTTATTACCTAAAAAATGTATAATTGAATAGTTTAAAAAATACATACAGCCAATAATAAAGATGCATTGTGTAATAAAGAAAAGTAAGGGTAGTATGTTATTAAATACTTCATTCAGAATATTATTTTATATGAGGGTTAATTCATGAAATTTAATAAAAGGATACTTTATAAGGGCTGGATTTTTACATGCTCACAAGACCCAGGTCTCGCACAATACTAGGAAGTCCTCAAGTTTTGAAACCATGATTCTATAGATTGTTATAAGCTACAAACAAACTGTGTTCACACTTCTGTAATGCTGACTTGTCTAAAAAACATTGATTAAGAGTTAGAAGAAAACAACCCAAGTTATACTAAAAGTATATGATTTCCATTTTAACTGGAGTGCCAAGAGGATAGGAAATTCGTGTTTAACAATTCATTTCTGACATAGAAACCATGATTAACATTGCTGCTGATGTCACGAATGCAGATAATAATTAAAATTACATTGTAATTTTGCAGTAAAAACAAATAAATTTTGATTTAAAAACATTAAATGTAAACTTTTCTGAGAATTATTGGATATTTCTACTGCTAAAGATTATTTTTAACACTTACTTGATTATCTTAAAAAATTTTTAATAAACAGATATAACATTGAAGCCATAAAAACAGGAAAAAATATTAAATTAACAATGGATAACCTAGCTAAAGTAAAGCCTTTCTTGATTAAAGTAAAGTGGTGTTACACATACCCACAAATACACTTACAGAGCCTATCATAGCATGTATGTCCGCAAGCCAATGTTGTATGGTTCTATCAGTATTAGGTTCCAGCCCTCCAAGAAGCCAGCAAAAATCACCGCAGATCTGCCTCGACTTGCTCCTTATCTTAAATATGTTAAAGACTCTTAAAACTCATTTCTTTGTACCTTAGTGATATCTTCATATTTTGTGCCAGTACAATATAATAAGGTTAGAAACAAATCAAAGTTGATCAAGTAACTAGTAAAAATTACCCTGTTACAGATAAATTTAGTACTTACACAGCAGCTGATTCACTATATGTAAACACTGAAGTATCAGTAAACGAATTGCAAAGAATGAGTGAAGCCACTCGTGGACAGTTTGCAGTATACTCTGCAAACTTCTGTGCCAAAAATCCTCCTAAAACAATCAACAAGTAAATTATAAATCCATCCACAAATTGCTAGTCTGTTTGTCTGAACAGCGAACATAAAAATCGTTATAAAAAACAGTAGAGTCCCTCTATTCCAAAAATCCCCTTTTCCAACTGAAGTTCATAAGAAAACTCACAGTAACTAAATAAAGAAAAATTTAAGAAGTCATCAATTTTTTTTATGAAAAATGTACAGTTATGGTTTATAAAAATTGTTACAATCGTTATACAAAAAAAAGAAATTTAATAAATTCTATTAGGCAGTTATGAAAATTAAAAAAGAAATAAACATAAACTTAATTAAAACGTCTAAAAGCAAATAAAATCACAATTTTTAAATTCTATCAAATTATTATAATGATGGAATGATTATTCCCATTCATTCACCATCCAATACTCTCAATGTTAGCTCTAGCACAGATCCCACGGTTGGCAAAGCAGACAGCTCCCCTAGTGTATCAAGGATCACTCCCATTCATTTTTTGAACATCCAACACACTCCATGTTAGCTCTAGCATAGCTCCCAAGGTTGGTAGAGCAGACAGCTTCCCTAGTGTATCAAGGATCACTCCCATTCATTCAACATCCAATACTCTCAATGTTAGCTCTAGCACAGATCCCACGGTTGGCAAAGCAGACAGCTCCCCTAGTGCATCAAGGATCACTCCCATTCATTGAACATCCAACAAACTCCATGTTAGCTCTAGCATAGCTCCCAAGATTGGTAGAGCAGACAGCTTCCCTAGTGTATCAAGGATCACTCCCATTCATTCAACATCCAATACTCTCAATGTTAGCTCTAGCACAGATTTTAAGGTTGGCAAAGCAGACAGCTCCTCTAGTGCATCAAGGATCACTCCCATTCATTCGCAATCCAATACTCTCATTATTAGAGTTCTAGCATAGCTTCCAAGTTTGGCAGATCAGACAGTTAAGGATCCATTCGGGAGGAAACGTTTGGTATATCTAAATATATTTGCCAAAAACCTAAACTAACAAAACTTACTCATACATGACTTTTAAATGTACAGTATAATGTAAAGGCTACAACAATGGTCCATTGCTGTCTAATGGAGCCAGAAACATTATGCAATTTAGCTTTAAGATTAATGATTAACTTACAATTATTTAACATTAAATTAAATACAAAAACTACAAAAGTGTGCTATCAGATATACTTGTCAGTATTAAACATTGGGAGTGCTTTGTGAACATTGCAATCATGTGTCCAATCTATGATCTTTCACAGAGTGAGTTTGAGTTTCTTTTACTTAAAACTAAACAATAACAACAATTAATTTCCAAATTATGTTATGAAAAATAAAGACCTATTCTTTAGACCAATCATTGAAAGAACATTTTGTAAAATGTACAGAATTTTAGATTTACATCTCTATTTTAATTTTAATGCTTTTTATTTTATATGATTTTTGTTAGTAATAGTTACAGAAATCTCTTTATTAAAAAAAAAAAAAAATACAGAGAATTATTGATAACATTAAATTAAAAGCTCGGCCTAGTCAGGATAAATTGTTAAATTAATACACTAATCAGGAGTTCTTAAAGGATGGGTCGTGGGATTAGTCCAGGGGGGTCGCCAGATGTGGAAGAAAAGTTAAACCCTTTTACCGCCAGAGTTACTTACGCAAGTTTGTCGCTCGACCGCCAGGTACTGAGTGCATTGTACACCGTCAGAGCAATTTGCCGCATTTTACTTATGCACACAAAAACTTTTGTTAATTTAGTAATTTTTAAGATACTTCAGTTCTGTTCTCACTGTTTTGCTCATGAAAAATACATCTTTAATTTAATATACTTAACTAGTTTATTACTCTTACTTAAAACTTTTTAAATATAAATTTATTTCCTACATTTTTTATAACTCATTTCGTTTAGAATTTAATAGTGAACAAATTAATAAAGTTTAAGCACAAAATATCATAATTTGTGTGTTTCATAAATTTATAACTAAAATACTACAACAATTATATTTCCATTGTTGTCAAAATTAGCAATATATATGCTAAGCCTATGTAACAATTAAAAATAATGATACTGTCATAAAATTAATAATCCTAATATGTATTATAAATGTAAAACGTATATGTAAGCACATACAAAAACATTTTAAAAGGTTTATTTAAAAATAGTTTTAAAATATTGAAATGCTCTAAACTGAGCCTAAACTAAATAAGATTCCAACTGTAAATCTTTTAGTGAAATACAGTAACATAGAGTACAGACAAATAGAGTAACATATTACCAGCGAGCACAGAATAACATAGAGAGGCGACTCGGGCCGGCCAGTGAAGCCACCTCTGAGCGCCTGACCCAACTGTCATGGCGGCCGCGTGGCATGAGTCACCCTACTGGCGAGCCTCAAGTGGCTCTGTGACACGTGGTGGGCGACATTACTCGCGTTGTTTGTGGTGCGGTAGTGTACTTAGCTTTGTTTGGTATTCTATCATGCCGCAAACTTGCGTAGCTTATGGCTGTTTAAATAGAGGGAAGGTCGGTGGTGTTATATATCACAGGTAAGGTTTGTTTACTTAGAAAACAGTATTTTTAAAAAGCACTGTGAGAATGCTGTTGTGAAAAACGTTTTCTACCTTTCAATCAAAGTACACTAACGTGCTTTAGTTCTTCTTCGTTAAAATGGGCCGTTAATGACAATTCAACACCAAACATATTATTCCTTAATATAATTTAATAGCAACCTCACTGTACTTTGTAGTAGCGAATTTCCCTTATAGGGAAGAAGCTATTACCGTAGGTGGGTTGGCGAGATCCGAGACCGAGACCAGATATAATTTCATTTTAGAGGGATCCCAGATGCTATACCAAATACAATTACCAAAACACCATTCTTTGGAAATTATCAGTTTTCATATGTAGGCCTATATATACAAAGTCCATACCACTCGTTATATCTACACCAGCTAAAAACTACACCTAAAATATATTTTTAATGGGTTTTAAAAAGTGAATGTTAATATTTTTTATAATTATACTGCAGTTTCAGAAGTAGGCTGAATAAAATTTGAGAATTAAAAATGAATAATTTTTTATGTTTAGTTTTGAGCTGCCGTATCAGAAATACTGACATTACCAATTTAGAAAATTATTTTGTAAATAAATTATATTTTCCTTTAAGATATAATTTATTATAGTTATTTTTTAAACATGAAAGGGGTCCAAAGCACAATTCTATGATTGATAAAGAAAATCATGATGATTTACTGTTTTAACTAAGTTAATGACTTATTTGCAATTATTTTTAGAGAATGTTCAGAGTTCAATTCGATCTTCACGACCAACATATTAATTGTACCACCAACAACAAACATTTTGTTTATTACTTGTTAGATTTATTTTGTACGTTTCTTAAATTTACATCCATGCGTTAAATTGTACACTTGTATGCATAGAAAATATGTGGTTAAAATTTCATTCACGTATCTTTAGCACCTTCTGTTTAGCACATAATTATTTACATTGTAAAATAAACAAATTTCAATACTTGTGTTCGCATTATTCTTAAACCTACAACCAAAAAATTATCAATCATCGATTTTTTCTTAAATTTAACATGATGTTGGTCAATGAACATTTCAACAACTTCCAAGTTATAAGTGTAAATTAATAATTAATTTTTGTCAAAGTATTCATAAGATAAATAAAAATAGGTTTCAAAGATTTGATAATGTATTGTAAAATTATGACACCTTTGTTCTATCTAACAAATAGTATTATTTGTTATTTTAACAATAAATGCGATGCCAAGCTTTATCTGTTCATCTATCGCGTTACTATTCTATGTTCTGTAAACAAGTTACGTGATTTCCCATTACTTTATTATATGTTGTAAATCATAGTATCATAAAAATATTTAAAAAACAGTAATTAGCGTTCAAAGCCTTTAAACACTATTAATAATGAGGAATGGAAGACAGTGTCTATGCCAGTCGTTTCCACCGGCCGTAGGCAGCTGTCTCGGCGCGGCGAGTAGATCTAAGCGGCAAACAGACTATTTTTCGCCAGTTTCCAACTTAACTTCCTGGACAAACCATTCACGTAAGGTAAAAAAGTTTTAAATAAAAAAATAAATTCAACTCTTTATCTAAATCTTTCTCGCTGACGAAACTCACCTGCCCTAAAAATAAAAAACTTCCTCACAGGTCAACTTTTTCGTGACATTCACTTCAATTTAAATGGCATTGAAAAATTCAAAGCATTATTTTAATATGTTACTCTTAATTGTAAATTTGTAAAACGGGATTGTATGCATCTTTAAACATTCCTTTATTATCCTATAAAATTTCAATTTTTTTGGAGGTGTCTAAGAGTTTTAAAACGCGGTATAATTAATGAGCGTCCGTATTAACTTTCTAGTGGCTCGCCGCTGGTTTTGCGTTTCTTGACCCAACTGTCATGGCCGAAAGTGGCTTCACCTCCTTATACACGGCTTAAATGGGAATAGCCCCTCTATGTTATTCTGTCCTCGCTGCATATTACAAATTCATACAATAATAATAACCAATTAATAAAAATTAAAAATATGTAAAATGTAACAATAAATAATTGTCTGTAGCAGCTGCCATTCGCACAGCTGGCCACTGACATAAATATGTGAAAGTATTGGAAATATGTAAACTACTGCAATTCATTCAAAATAGATTATATTCTTGTTGTAAATATTGTCCTGAATATAACTATAAGGATTTCATCCCAATATATTAAAAAAACCGTTACGTAAACAATAAAAATGTAACAATATAAATAGGCCCTTGGCGGTAAAAGGGTTTTAAAGAAAATAAATTTATTGCTGTAGTTTTTATTAAAAAAAAAAAAGATTTTAATACACATACAAGTTGGTTTTTGTATTCTATTATTTAGTGGGATACATGAGCTTGTTTGGAATTAACAAATTTTTTAATGTCTGAAATGAGCTTTGTAACACACAAAACAATGACATTTTTAGTGTCAAACAATTTCTTGGTTTTGTTTTTAAATTCATCATTATGGAGAATCTTTGTTCACATTTGTAAGATGTAGAAAATAGCACCAAAGTTTTTAATGCTGTTATCGACAGTTTTGGGTATTCCTTTTTAATACTTATCCAACATTTGTCGTATAAGCTTTGTTATAAGTTACTTTAGCTGACTGATCACTTGAAATCTCTAAACGTTGATCATGACCACGAGCACTTAGCTCATCTTTTGTTACAGCTTGCTCACTGAACGGATTGACTATGCATGCAACCCCACCCATAACCTTAACTGGAATGAAATCTGTAAACAGTTCAATCAAAGCTTCGAGATGAGATGATACTAGTAAGGAGAGAGATGAAGTGTCAAGGGATGTGGCGCCAATACCTAAAATATACTGTACATGTCTAAAGTCTAAAATTTTCAAAATCTTCCTTCTTAAATCTTGTGTTCCAAACATTAAGTTTTTTTACATATGCATTTACCATGTCTTGAACATACAGAACAGTTTTGTCAGGTCCTTGTAGGGATAAGTTCAAAACATTAAGATGAGAGAAGATATCTGCTAAACAAGCAAGCTTTACCAACCACTTTTCATCACTGAAAAAAAGGAAAGTTCGGGTTTACAATCAACCAAAAATATCAACATTTCTGACTTTAATTCAATTTTAGGTTAGGTTAAATGGCACTAGGCCAGGAATTAGTATATTGGAGAGATAGCATATCAGCAAACTTACCTTAGAAGACAAATGCACTAACACCAGAGTAGTAGTAGAAACATACACAAAAGAAACACAAAACCACACAAAAGAGAGAGGGGCACTCTCTTGTGTATGTTACTACTACTACTTTGGTGTTAGTGGACTTGTCTTCTAAGGTAAGTAAGTTTGCTGATGTCCTATCTCTTCAATATACTAACGACTTTAAATCAAACAACCTGCTCAACACATTACCATGGAATAGCTACCGTACTCCAGTGTGAAAGAGAAGATGTTTATGCAAAGCTCCTACCTCTTCACACAAAATCTGAAGCAACCTAATCTGCAGCGGACGACTTTTCATGTAGTTCACTATCTTGACAACTTCATTTAAAACTTGTTAAAATTAATCTAGTATGTTCTTAGCTGCCAAAGCTTGTCTGTGTAAAAAGCAGTGGACCCAGCTTGTGTTCGGTATTAAAAATGATTTCAACCTGGTAATCAAGCCACTCTTCTTTCCTGTAAGAGCCTTTGTTCCATCACTACAAATTGAAACGCACTTCTTCCAATCAATTTCAAAAGGTTCAGATGCTTCAACGAACACCTTATAAAGACGTTCACTTGTTGTATTATAAGGCAAGGACTTACAAAACATACGTTTTCATGAATAGAATCATCGCAATCATACCGGACATAGCACAAAAATTGAGCACAGTTGGCCACACCTGTTGACTCATCCAATTGAATTGCAAAAATCCGTCTTGCTATGGTATCATTTGATAGAGGGGTTTTTCTAGCTTTTCAACATCTTGAGGGCTGATTATATTTGAAACCATATCAACGGCTGCGGGAAGAATTAGTTCCTAAGCTATTGTTTGGGGTTCCCTTTTTTAGCAATCTTGAGCACTACTTCGTATGAAGCTTTAACAGCATTTTTACTAACATTAGAAAGATCTGTAATGTTTACCTGTTGACTTCGAAGGGAATAACAATTTTCTTTGGAAAAATTCCACTGGTTAGCCTTTCAAAGCAAAATGTTCAGTTTCAATATGGCGTTTCAATTTTGAAGGCTGCATGCTTTCGGCTGACAACACTTCACTACACACAACACATTGAGGTTTGTTTGCTAGTTCAGTAAAACCGAATTGTATGTATGACTGGACATATTTGCGGTACTTTGTTGTCGCACACTCTCGAGCGTCACTACTTGAAAAGGCTCTTTTCAAAAACTTATCCATTGTTATTTTGTTTCTTATTATATTCACTCGCAATACCACTCACAAGAATGACTCAAAAAACCAGACTGTTGAGTGTCGACTGCCGGCTCAGTGTGCTCGCAAACAGCTGACAATGTGCAGGCGTGTCAATATCATGAGTCATCTTTGTTTGTTTCTTTTTGGTGCTCGTACTGCGAGCAATGATAGAACTTGAAGGAGCGCAAGGTCAATAACTGTCATAAAACAACAGCAAGATTATAAAAATCAGTAAGGTCTACTACTGTCCCTTATTATAAAATAATTCAAGAGACAAACATTCATGTTTATTTTACTAGTTTCTTGTGTTTTTAAGGATAAAACTTAACCTTTATTAGTTATTGGCGTGTAGTTTTTAGATATTGTTTTACGGTTTAGACAGAGTTAAAACTTTGGGGGGTCACCAAAATACTTAGTCTAAAAAGGGGGTCACAATGTCTAAACCCCCTGCACTACATACATGCAACATCCCTCTAACCTTTACAAGTATGACACAAAATCTCATTACTAATACTTTACTTGTGTACAGGACTTCACTTAGAAAAATAACTTATTCTTTTGTTGAGTTACTGGTATTTATATGGAACATGGACCCTGTCAATTTTTTGACTGAACTTTTTGTTCATAGTAGATACCTAACTAAGAAACAAGAATATAATTGCTTTTTTCACCGGAAAAGGCAGAAAAATTGTAAAAATTATGAAAAAAAAAAATATTTATGTTGTAAATATAGCTATGTGGGTAGTCAAATTGTGCGGAATTTTGCCCTGATCACGAGTATGGTAAAGTTTTTACAATCGAACCATTATTGAGAACATTGGCACTGAAAATGTGCCGTTTTAGTAAAGTATGATTGGTTAGGATAAGGATAGATTGGGTATTGATATGTTAGGCTTAGTTAGGTTATTAGGTTTCTTTAGGCTATGGTTTGGTTGCTAAATGTTAACATGCTTAACATTGGTTCGATTGCAAAGATCTTGTCATATTCGTAATCAGGACAACATTTTCACAATGAGTACCTACACTGCTATATTTACGGAAAAAAATATTTTTTAGTTTTCCTCATTTTCACAATTTGTTCGGTTATTCTGCTGAAAAACGATCATATTCTTGTTTCTTAGCTATTTATCTACTATGAAAGAAAATGTTCAACTAAAAAATCAACAAGGCCCTGCTCTATATAATTACCGACCAGCCCTCTTCTATTAAGAAAAATAAAGTATAATAGGAGAGATAGGGCACCAGGAAATTTACGTGGAAGAAGCTCCATTAACACATTACACACAAAATAAAAAATATACATATATATATAAAAAAAAAAAAAAAAACAGAGGCACAAAGCATAACACAAATTACATCACTGACTCTACTCACTAATGAAAGTGCGAGATTCTTCAAATAACATTTTCTTTTTTTGTATCTGTATTTGTTTTCTTGTGTAATGTGTTGGTCGAATTGTCTTCTCAGGTAAGTTTGCCGATTCCCTGGTATACTGTACTAATTAGTGGCCTAGAGCCTGCTAACCTAACTGAAAGATTTAAAATAGTCTGTAAAATTCTGCATAAAGGTTTATTGAACAACCACTATAAGATTGACGGATCTCCTCTTTAATCAAAGATTACACATCTTAAGAACTATTTTAAAATTCTCATAAAATTTAAACAAAAGTACTCCTCTTTGATTGTATTTATAATATCCACTTGCAACATTACTACTTACAAAATTTTAGGTTAGGTTAAAGCTCTATCTCTCCTTATATACTATTGCACACAACTGTGTCCTTTAATGGTGAACAAGTAAATTTTAATATGTTCAGTAAATTTCATGTACATTTTACCTAATGAAGCTCCAAATAAATGCACTTTTTCTATTTCTAATTGATCCAATAGCTTTTTGAAGCCTTCACACCAATCTCTAACAGTCCAATAGACAGGATGTTCAGCCTATAAAAAATACAAATGTAATATTAATTAACAAGGTAGTTAAATTACTTAAGGGATATTAAACAGTAAGTATATCAATGAAATAAGAGAGATAGTCAATAAGCTTACATAAGCTTAAAAAATTAAACGGAAAATATATGTTATAGACAAACTCAATACACTCTTTATGAATATAGTAGTCAAGATGCAACTATAGAACCAGCCTTCCTCTGATTGATCAAGAGAGGTAACACGACTTCGCTCTCCTGTGGTATTACGAGGTGGCAGTTGGTCACATGACATACACAAACTAACTTTTAAATTTTTTTAACTGAAGATTGGTGTGTTTGACTAAATGAGCTTATTAAAAATTGCAACTATTTTTCATTATATTTTTAATTCAATCGAAACGGTAGTCATCACTCTAAAGTAAAAACACTATTAGAATTTTAAGAACTATTATTTTACCAAAATAATATTCTCTTTTTTTAATTGTATTTTTAAATTTAACCTGCTCTCTCATATTGTAACTGTCATAGAAACTTATTTACTTGTAATATGTATTTTTAACATAACACTAATAAATGCATTTATGTACTGACACATTTATTAGTGTAATGTTCAAAATACATATAACTGTATTAGAAACAATAAATGTAACTACCAATGTACATGACATTGCATTAGTTTCTTGTTATGTGTAAGAATGTGTTTCAGGATTACATCGTCTATATTTAACAATACGCTAATAAATGTATATTTTTCAGTCATGAATCTAGAAAAAAAAAAACTGAATTGCCTAGTGTCATCCTATCTACCTCCTCAGATTCAAGTGAGAGTATCATTCTTCCTTCCTCGCTGCTACAAGGTCCAACTTCTGAAACCTGCAGATATCAAGGAAATAAAAACATTGCAGAAGTATAAAATTGAATGGCTTAAACCTGCACCACTATCACTGGAGGTAAAATTTAATACAAGATTGGAAACATTTCTAAAAACTGTTGTCTTTCATGTGTGTCTCTGTTTTACTATACTATGTTGTACAATAAATGTAAAGTTCAGATATCTTAAGTTTTCATTATTACCAACTACTTGTAGTTATGCCACACAGTGTAACACCTTGAGTATTACACCATATGGTGCAAAATTATCTAGGAGTAAAAAAATAGTCTTAATCAATTAATTATAGTTTACAGCTGATTGTGAATTGAGGAAAAAACATGCTGCGAGAGAGTAACAACTACTTGTTAGGAAACTGGACTAAATAATAATGGACAGTGCTTATCATAAGAAACCACTTGTTGCTTTTTCCATGAAAAAAACTCCCACCAAAAAACATGCACAAACTTAGGTGATCAAAAAAATTCCGGACAAAAATTGTTTGCAAAAAACATTCACAAACTTAGGCTATGTCACATCACGATTAAGAAAATCCTCCAAAAAATTGCCTGCCAAAAACATCGTAAGAGTTGGGTTGGTTATGCTATCTTGAAACTCACAGAAGGGACAGGAAAAGCCATGTGACCGCTGTCCACCAATCAGAGGTTGATTCTTTAGAGTTGGTGGACACCAATTTACAGGAAGAGTTGGCACTGGAGTTGAAAAGTGCAAAATCCTGAAAAACCTGCTCCTCTTCACAGTTTCTTCAAATAGCTTTTGAGTCAAATGCCACAATAAATTTTTAAGATCTGTGTTCTCAAATTCAACATTATACATTAAAACTATCAACCCAAAAATCAACTATACATTCATTTTTAGTAGGCTGTATTTGAATAATTTCAAGAATTTAATATTGAGTGAGTTTTCAATATAACTTTCTCCTCACTCACCCTACTGTTAAGTTACAATTCCAAGCGTTAAGACCTCACACTCTTTAGTCTTCTTCAACTTTATGAAGTGAGTCTTGACAAAAAGTTCTCTATGAAAAACTTGACATATTTTCTCAGCTATGTAGGCTGGTTTCTACCTGTTCTATTAATCCTAATAACATATTGAAACCTAACACATCTTATTGTATTACGTAACTATAACTTAAGAAACCGGTCATCACATGTTATGAATACTTTGACGTATTAAACTATCAGTTTTATTTGAAAATATAAGAGTACAATAATATATTGTTTACTCACAGAAATAACACGATATCCTTTTGCACTAAGAGCTAATAATTGTTTGAAATAAACATCAGCAGTTCCACTAGCAGGAGGAAGACATACAAGAGGAGTTTTGACAATTTTTGGCCCAGAATCATATACCTTCCAACCCTGAAATAAATTTACGATGAAAAGAGAATACAAATAATACGGTAACTAGCATATTATGCATTAATTTAACCCTCCAAGTGTACAATATAACCCCTAACAGTGTAAGGGCTTTTGGAACATTCTGTAAGCATTTCATAAAAAATGGTAAAAATATTACAAAGGTATCATATGACATGTCATATACCCCTGAAATCAGAAAATAACAAAAATAAAGATTTATTGAAACAAAAAAATGATATATTAACTAGTAAAATTTCTTTACCCTTGAAACATATTTGTTACGGTACCCTTCAAAAAAAAAAAAAAAAAAAAAAAAAAAAAAAAAAAAAAAACCTTTTGAAGGGGTTGCCTAACCTTCTTCAAAGTTTGGGTTGTCCTCAAAAAGTTACAGTAAACTCAGAAACAACTTCAAAATACAGTAATTGTTTTTAAAAATGTGAAATAATAAATATAAATTGTTAAATAGTGCAAATGTGTTTTTCCTGTACAAATACAACAGTTTTGATTGGTAACTATAAAAACAATTGGTAAATATTGTGTTGCTTAAGAGTTTTTTTTATTAGCATTAGATTGTTCATGATATGTAGATAATATTTCGAGATTTCCAATGCTTCCAGTGTTTAGGAAACAAACACAACGTTTCAACAGGTATAACAAACTTCTGCCGTCTTCAGGTGTATTTACTAACTTAGCCTACATCTAAAACTATTTAACTCATACTAATTCAAAAAAGACTTAATACTACATGCTTAGATACTAAAGATTACTGTTGAAAGTCAAATGTTTAAAAAAACTAACACACATAAGTATA
Organism: Stictocephala bisonia; assembly: GCA_035578905.1. Lineage (NCBI taxonomy): Eukaryota > Metazoa > Arthropoda > Insecta > Hemiptera > Membracidae > Stictocephala > Stictocephala bisonia. Next base: position 1,521,050 of record JAQJVL010000149.1, on the reverse strand, counting down.
CAAAATATAATACATTATATGAAATACAAAATATGAAATCGTTCTACAAAACATAGAGCAGGTTATTAAATGGACAAAATATCCAACCAGCTTCCAATTCCACTGAGGTGGGGAGAAAGGGTCCTCGCTCCACTACACTCACAAGATCAACTCACCACGACCGTCAAAGAACTGAATCCTCGTGGTAAGCCGATCCGTGATGAGCGGTGGGGGGTAGCTCCCTCCAAGCGATGCCTAGGTGGACTGTGCAAGGTGATTGGGGAGGGGGATGTTGTGATCATTTTCAATGTTCCCTGCGTTTTTGAACAATTCTGTTGTGTTTGAAAATGTTTTTGTTTGATTTTCCTCATGACGATCAATCGAATAACATTTTTAATAATTTAGAATTTTAAAATGTTTTTTAATTAAACGTTATTTCCGCGGAATAAAAAGTGTATTCTCATCTATTATACACCTGATTCTATCCACAGGTGATAAAAAAGTCAAGACTGACAAGGTATCTAGAAAGCGCATAAATACCGAGAGGTTTACTAGGATAAACACTTTATTTATTTATCATACCAATGGCATAACACCAGTTTACAAAGAGTAACATAGATGGCTCCAATAATTTCATTAATCAGTTATTTTATTTTTTTTATTTTATTTTATTAACCAACGGCATACACCATTTTACAATATTAAGAATACATATATGTATTAAGAATACAATAAGATGCCTAGATGTGAAGCTAAGTCCAAGATGACATTGGCAGAAGGAGAAGCGGTTGCCAGTTCGGGTTGAATCCAGTTGAAGCCAGGTTGATTGAAATCACCAGCAATTAATATGTACTCAAAGTTGTGATAAACGGATAAAATGTCCACTAGTGAGTCAGCAAACAGTGAATAGAGTCTTGTTTGAGCTTGTGGAGGGATATAGACAGCGCAAACAACAATCTTACAGCTGGCAGTAAGTTTAATTAGCACAGATAATGCCACCACTGGTAGATCTGGTTGCAATACTTCAGAGGACGAAAGAGACTTGTGGACAGCAATAAGGACACCACCACCATCCTGCTTGCTATTAGTTAGGGGCGAACGATCCTTCCTATAGACGTCTTATCCAATAAAGCCAATCTCAGATGAAGCGATTGTGGAGTTCAGGTTAGTTTCAGTGAGAATAATAATTTTATTTCAGGACAAAGGAGCAACGACATGCAAAGAGGAGAGTTTGGAACGCATACCATTAACATTTTCATACAAACAAGAGAAATGAGCCATGCCGTTGCTGTTTAATCGTTTTTTGACGGCAAAATTTTAGGAATCCCATTGATATATTTAATGGTTAGGTTAATTTCACCAGACTCTGATCGACGAGACAGCTCCGTTCTAAGACTTTTGAGATGCTCAGTTTCGTTCTTAGTCCTGTCACGGCAAATAGAGACTCCAGAGAAAAAGTCTCCAAGCCCTCGTAAAAATTCCCTGGTAGCAGCCTTGGTGATTATACGAACGGAAGCCTCGCAGCCCACAATCACTTTAATCGGACGAGGTTTTTCCTTAGACCCTTTATCTACACGAAAAAGCTTAAAAGAATCAACTTTTAGATTAGATCAATCAATTTTAACAAAAAAATTAGACAATAAAATTAGACAAACAAAAAAATTAGATCAATAGCAGTGAGAATATATTGAAGATTAGCTTTATCATCCTCTATTCTGTTTTGAGCCGTGCCCCTAGCACTCTCACGCATACCAAAGACCATGATATTTTTGGCCCGGAGATTTCTTTCACTAATTTCTTCAATAGTAGAGACAACGCAAGAGTCAGAAGAAGAGGGCTCTTCAAGCGCAGCCAAGCTTTCACCATGAGTATCAACCATTGAGGAGACAGAAGCAAGATTCAGAGAGAAGGAATCAAGTTTATTTTCAACAGAAGTCACACGAGGTTCCAAAGTAGATAGGCAGCTTGATACAGCAGAAACTTCCGCTCTTATCTCAGCAACGTCTTTGGAAATGGCATCAATTTTATTGATTTTATCAAGGAGATCATCGAACTTAGATAAAACGGTAGTCATTTGCATCGAGAGCTGAGATATGGAGATGCTGGGGGAAGAGACGCAATCAGTACGGGTGCAAGTCCATTTTACATTATTATCACTGCTCAAGCGATTATATTCTGTTTTATTCATTTTCAGGCATTCACGATGAAACCATCGTTTGCAATCACCATCGCATCCCAATCCATCTTCAGAATCCAAAACTATCTTGACACAAATAGGGCAGGACATAGTGATAAAGTTATCAACAATAATAATCCATTAAATTAAAACTAACAAAGACAAACTATTCAAACATTAACAACATACTAGAGTGAAAAGAAAGCAAAAACCCTAATAAAATAACTATAAGTGAAAAAGGCAATAAATATAAGTAATAGCTAACAAAGATAAACTATCCAAATAATAACAACAAACTTGAGAGAAAGAAAACAAAATACTAATAAATTAGCAATAAATGAAAAAGTGAATAAATATAAGTAATATATGAACAATGCAAAAAATATCAAAAACAAAACAGCAATGGATTTCATGATATGGAAGATAGTCAGCCGAACAAAACCATCCTTCGGGACCACCACCTCTCATTGGTTGAGCTGGTCAATCTCAGCAGCGACTCGCTTGGATTGAATAAGTCCACAGAAGTACATATCCTGTTTCCAAGATGCATCATTCGAGGAATAAGGGTGTGATTAGAATAGATCCTGCCAGCAAAGCCAATATCAAAAGGCCCTAATATCTGGTCGGGGTCGGTACATGAAAACAAATTCTCTCCAGTAATTCAGGGCAGTTAATTTTGTTGTTCATGGTCTTGTACAGAAAGGAGATATCCACCACTTTTCTTCTAAATCCTTCAAACCATGAAAATTGAGCATCGCTGAAAGATCATCAACAGGGACCTCGAAGTAGTTGAAACCAGCACGACAACCAAGGAACCTCACGAAGTGCATCTGGACAGACTGGAATTGGTCAATATGTTCACCTGATGTGTTTACCAGAGGACAGAAGCGTATTCGAGGAGCGGGCGGACAGCATACTGAACAGCAAAACTGCAGCATCAGAATCCAACCCATGCTTGACAGTCCGAAAGACCAGCCCCATGATCCGAGAAGCTCTGGAACAGATACTGCCGATGTGGGAACCAAAGCTGAAGGAGTCGATCCATATTCCAAGACCCTTGTCTTATCACACCTTTCCAACAATAGGTTATCAACACTGGATAGCCTATATCTACTAAACATTTAGCTATTCATTACTATACTGAACTATTACTTACTCCAGAACTAGAATCTACCACAATCTTCTTTAAAGGAATACTACTTCTAAAACTGATGTATTCTTGTGATTTAGAAATGTCAACACAAAATGATAGTGCCATCTTTAGCGTCCATAAAACGTAATCAATAGCTATTAAAAGTGTTATCGTACATACATCGAACAAACAAGACTTTCTAAGGTAAAAAATAAACTACCCTACAATTTTGTAAAGTATTGTTTGACAGTGACACTGATAAAAGATATTGCAAATAACATTGCCAATTAAAGTTAACGTCAATATTCCATCTTGACAATTGACTTGTCACAGCTCACGATTTCCCACAAAACCCTTATGACTTATTACTCAACTCTAAATATTAATCACTCAATCTTATGAAGTATGACGTTTCCTACGAGCCAGTTATGTTAACACACAGACATAATACTAAAACAAAACAAATAAACCCAAACAATGCTGGCGACAGCATAAAAGTAGTAGGGCCATAGTGAATGATTTTTTTTATTCTGACTATTTTCTCAAAATGTTTACTTTTAATCTCAAAGTATTGACTTTAATGTAAGTAAAAATGTTTACTTTTTTCTGAAAAGTTTAAGCATAGACATTATATTATTAAGGCATTATAGAAGGTCTATGGTTTAAGTAAGTAGTGTTAGCATATACCTTCTATTATACCTATAATAGAAGGTATAATAGAAGGTCTATGGTGTTAGTGTCACACGTTATCATTTAGCTTTGGACCAGCATCACCATCGTGAATCTGAGATAAGCACAAGTTATGAGAGCCACCGAGAGAGTAGAAGAGATAATGTACCACGATTGTACTTCAAAATGTATGAATAAAACGCTCAACTGGAAAAAGTATATACATCTAAACCCCATGTTATCGTTGTAAGCCCAGCTTCACGTTCAGCTCAATCCGTTGAAAATGGTATAGTACCAATATTTAGTGCTTTCATCATTTAAAGGAAGCAGACCACTTTATTAGCATAGAACCATAGACCATCTATTATAGGTACAATAGAGGGTCTATGATAGAACTTCTGTTATAATAGAAGGTCTATGCTATAGTTCGAATAAAATAACTTTGGTACTGGCGGAACGCCCTCGCTCCACTGGTCTGAAATGACAAAACTCTGAGCTTTAATTTGCTGTCAAACTTAAAATAAGTAAGCAATAATTTTCAAACTAATTGTATAGTGTCCACCATGTTATATTCTTTAAGGAAAAATTATGCCGGAGATTTTTCTTGAGCTAAATTGCTTTTTATAGCGATATTTATATTTAAAAACACGGTTTTATGAGTGAAATTGGGCGTGAGTCGTCTTCAACCTGTCACTGTAGCAAAAATAATAATAATAAAATAATTTCTTGTGGATGGATAACAGTTTGATTCATTGTGATTAGTTTGGTAAAAGTCTCATTTAATAATTCAAACAGGTTAATGAGAAATTAATTTTTTTGTAAAACCTTGCAAACTCGCAAACGAAAAACGCTAGACAAAATTTATTTCAGCAAACATTAACTGTGTTATTTATGTATAGTTAAAATAATACTATGGTACTAATAAAACATGCGGAAAAATAATGAAGAGTCGATGAAGTAAACTCATAGTTCGTTTACATCGAGGCTGTGTCGGACGCGTAGGTATACTCTGCTCAAGGGAAAGTGTAGACTGAATATTCAGTCCAAGCGTAAAACGAATTCCGATCGACGATATTTCCACATTTCCAGATAAGAAATGTTTCTCCAGTAAGAAATAAGGTAAGTTAGTTGACTTTTGACTTTGAGGTGTGTTCGTATTCAGTTCTTTATCGATTTCACAATGCTTACTATAGTTTAATTACTAGTTTGTTTTTATTACAGTTATTTAGTTTTAGTGATATAACACGTTTTTATTTATTTATATGTGACAATAATGCTATAGGATTCAGTGTGTATATAATTATCAGTGTTTATTGCAATTATAATATTTAGGCTCTTTCAAATTTTAGGAAGTGTTCTATTAGTAGTTGACAAGAAATGTTTGCAATGGAAGAGGCAAGAGCTGAGCCAGTGACTGTACATTGTGCGTGTGGTATCACTGCCGCCTTGTTGACAATCGAGTTTTGAAAACTTCTGAATCTTTCTTCCTAATACCAGAAAATTCTATTTAATACGAGAGTACGATTTTAGTGTCACTTAAATAACACAATTAATTTAGGTTTAAAGAAATTTTATCTAGCGTTTGTCATTATCGAATTTACAAAGGTTTACAAAAAAATTAATTTCTCATTAACCTGTTTGAATTATTAAATGAGACTTATACCAAACTAATCACAATGAATCAAACTGTCATCCATCCACAGGAAATTATTTTATTATTATTACTCTCGCTACAGTAACAGGTTAAAGACGACTCACGCGCAATTTCACTCATAAAACCGTGTTCTTAAACACAAATATCACAATAAAAAAGCAAATTAGTTTAAGCAAAATATCCAGCATAATTTTTTCTTAAATAATATAACATGGTGGACACTATACAAGTAGTTTGAAAATTATTGCTTACTTATTTTAAGTTTGACAGCAAATTAAAGCTCAGGGTTTTGTCATTTCAGACCAGTGGTGCGTGGCCGTTCCGCTAGTACCAAAGTTATTTTATTCGGACTATAGTATTCTACAATCTTTTTTCAAGTTTGGTACAAACGCATTTATCTTTACTCTATGCTGTCCGTCAGAACCAATTGTTTTTGTTACTATGGCAATTGTTGGACAAATGGGTTGAAAGCGGTATAGAATTTCAGTTTTGACATTTAATGAATTGCTGTCCTCAGCATTAGGCTCAATAGTCAATATAATGGTTGATTAGCATATTTAGTAGTACTTTGTGTTTGTTTCAGCATTGATTGTACAAACCAACTACAATTGTGAATAATTGTAGCATTGTCAGTGTGTGAAAACAAAAATAATAGGAGTACATATAGTCAACGAGAACGTAGGCCTATTATTGGTTATCGTAGTGCTTTGATGTAAACGTTTCAGATTGGTTACCGGTATGTATTTGTCTACTTGTCTTTATTTTTAATCTAAATATGAAAATGACAGTTTTCTATCATATGTATCAAACAAAAAAAATGTCTTTTATTTTTTTGGATCAATGGTTAACACAAATTTAAATTATTATTTATTATCTTGAATAATAGCTTACTCATTTTCAACTTACTATACTCATCCTTGGGAAGGGTAAGAAAGCTGCACCACAGGAAGCAGTAATTATGCATTATATATGGTCCTAAAAAGACACTTCACAAACCTAACCTATCATACTTTACTTTATGTGACTAGGCCCAGAGTACATACCGATGTCACTACTAGGTCTCTCCATCGTCATCTGTGTTCTGCTGTTGTCTGCCAGTCCGGCCAGGCTCACAATTAATGCAATTCTTTCCTCACTCCATCCACCCATCTCTTACGAGATCTCCCCTCTGGTCTTCTTCCCTCCAATGCCATATCCATAGCCATCCTAGGTAATATCTCCTCACTCATTCTAACCACACGTGTCCACCCCATTCCAATATCCTATTCCTTAAAACTCCTAAAATGCTTAGTTCTTGATGCAAAAAACCAATGTCACAACTTATAGTATTTTTGTCTTATTACCGTTAATTTAAACGGTATTTTAATCATCTTTTTTTATTTTGATGTGTTTTTTTGTGCTGAATACAAATTTGAAAACTATTTTGGTCTATTACAAATAATTCTCGAGATAACGGAAAAACTACTATCACGGGCTTCACGGCAAATTACAATTAGCGGCAATTACGCGATCATAACATACAACAACTATTAATCACAAAATCCGAATTCACCTAAATTCGCGCTGGAGTGACGACCGGTAGGCCGTCAAGGAGGCCAAACACTGGAATTTAATGCAAATTACGAATTTTTGTTGAGAAAATAGACAATTAGGATAATTAGGTTATGTCAGTAAAAAATGCATTTTTCGAGCTGAAAAAATAATTTTACTACAAAACCAGTTATATAATTGTGTTCAGAATAAAATAACACGAGAAATGAAAAAAGTTGTCAAAAAATAACAATTTTTAAAAAAAGTTGGTTTTTTTCACTATTAGATAAAAAACTAGTCTTTCGATTTTGGTAAAAAACGAGTTTTCCGCGAATAAAATCAAACTTCTCAAGAGATGTAAAATCATATTTTACCACTTTTTAACATGAAATTGTATTTTCAGAGGTGGCAAGAAAGTGCATAATTACTGTTACTTTAAATCTGTACATAAATGTGAACAAACAATGTTACATTAGGCCTTTAATAGGTTGTTTTTATTGTATATCAATTATCACTGTTAATAAAGAAAGTATACATTCCTTTATTTTTTTTATTCATTTTACAATTCATTGGATCATAACCACTGACTGTTCATAGGGCTATTACTAATTAATTAATGTCGGCACTGGTGGTGCAGTGCTGTAACCCAGCTACTTGGGGACAAAGTGTTTGGAAGATTGTAGGCGATAGGTTGGATGCTAGGTCCTCTTAATACCGACATGGCGTTCGCTCAGTGGTTGCTATCAGCGTGGACACTACTAGAGAAGTCTGGGGTGTCCATGTTGGGTGGTAGTCATTGTGCGGATGTTGTGTGGGGGAGCTAACTGAGTATCAGGCATATCAATTAGCTGAAAATTAGACCAGAACTACTTGGTTCGGATTCCACGTAAAGCTGTAGGTCCCTTAGTTGCCCTGGCTGTTGTTGGGCTATTAATTAATTGCCCTTTCTGAGGAAAAGTTTAACTCAGTTAGTAACCAGACTACACTTATCCACACTCATCCTACACTCATATATCATTCATATTCGCCTTAAAATACCAACAACGTTGTGTCGGCGTCTCACATGTAAGAATTGTAAGAAAAATTACACTAAATTTTATTTTGTAAAATTGACAACATTCACTCATCTTCACTCATCATAATTTGAATTACATAGTTGCCCATACATTGTTAATGTGTTTAAAAATAAATAAATATTCCTTATGCTTCGAAATTTTGATGATCTCATAAGTTCTCAGAGTATAGAACTAGCAAGGTTTTACTATAGCCTACCATGAAATGTTGTGGAAAATATGTTGTTTAAAGACTACTTCTGGTTTGTTAAAAGTTTTTTTCTTCTCTAAACTCCCATAAAATGGGCTAATTGTGTAGATCAAGAAGTTGTTTGCGCAAAACAAACCTTTGCATTTGAACTTAGTGAGGCCCACCGCTTGAATACAACTCTCACCGCTTTCTCTGCAAATGGGAGATTATACTAATTTTTTTGCAAACCTTATCAAAGTGAAGAGTGATACTTTAAATTTTAGTCTATACATAACCCCAGAAAGTCAGTGCAGTCATGTGATTGAATTTCAGTGACGTCTACAATAATACAAACCCCATTATCATTAAGATTATTGGAGTTTACCATATGAAATATGATAATCGATAAACTTGGTTTTGTCTGTGTTTACAGCAATATAGTTATGTTCTGTCTATTGTAGGAGAGAATCTCCTTGAATGAATGTGTTAATTCAAGATTATCACAGTGCTTATTTATACTGACAGAGATCATTCGAAAGACCAAAAGACAACCATTCAAAAGCATTAGCCTACTCGAATTCCAATACTATAAAGCTTATCAAAAGAATGTCATGATTGACCACATCAAAAGCCTTGCTTAGGTCCATATATTCTAAATGGTCTTACATGTCTTTACTTATCTTGGGCTTCAACTACACAAGACCTGTAGTCACAGATATCAGACAAATTTGCTTCAAATTTCTTAGTGTGCTTCTATTTTACCATGTGTTTTTCAAATCAATCAAAAATGTAAACAATATTAATTTAGTTTGTGTGTCTGAAGATACCGAAGATACTTTGTCACCGAAAGGCCTGAATTTGTATTTTATATTTGAAATTGTCTATTTAAAACCAGTTTGAAAAGCTTAAATCTTTACAAAATAGTTGCTATTGTTATGACATAATAAAATACAAAAATCAATTTGATACAGTTATAATTTAAAAAATTGCGGTTTTAAATATTTAGTTAATGATAAGACCAAAACCAGTAGTTTGTAGAAGTTATTACAAAAGTAAAGTTTCATTTGAAGTATAAGTTTGTAAGTATAACTACTCACTGCCAGTGTATGACACTGCCTGAGGTGGCTGCATCGTTGATAGAGATGGGCTCAAGGATTAGCATGATAGTGAAGCTGTAGACCAGTGGTCTTCAACCCACGGGCCGCTTGCGGCCCGCCGTGTATATTTTTTGTGGCCCGCCGAATGATTTTGTTTCCAAACAAATAGGAAAACATTGTAGCACTGAAGTTGGCCAATTGCTTCGGCCATAGTAGGGAATTCGTTAAGTGGCAAAGCAGGTTGGCAACCCTGATGCTCAAGGTCACTCGTAGCATCGCAACCCACGCCAGTGTCATTGTCTCAGTCTGTTTCACCTATTTCTATTGTCTGCTCGCAAGTAGTTTAAGTTTAGTGAATAATGGCTTCGTGTAGTAAGAAACGGAAGATTACCGATGAGTGCCAAGTGTTTCAAGAAAAGTGGACTGACCTATACTTTTTTGTAAATATAAAAAACAAACCAGTTTGTTTGGTTTGTAATGAGTCTGTCTCCGTAATGAAAGAGTACAATTTAAAGCGGCATTATGACACAAAGCACGCTTCCAAGATGGACGCAGTACAAGGTCAGTTTAGATTGGATAAGGTGCGAGATTTAAGGAAAAAACTTGAGAATCAACAATTTACGTTTACTCGGCAAAACGCCGAAAGTGAATCAAGTGTTAAAGTTAGCTATATCATTTCTGAACAAATTGCTAAGCAATCAAAGCCATTCACAGATGGTGAGTTTGTAAATCAGTGTATGGAATCGGCAGCTGAAATCCTATGCCCAACACAAAAACATTTGTTTTCAAAGGTTAGTTTATCTGGGGTCACAGTTGCCAGAAGAATTGAGGAGCTATCTCAGGATATTGAAATCTCACTTAAAGACCGTGCTTCAAAGTTTGTTTTTTATTCAGTAGCACTTGATGAAAGCACTGATGTTACAGATACAGCTCAGTTAGCCATTTTTATTAGAGGAATCGATAAAAATTTCTCTATTACCGAGGAAATGGCAGCACTATTTCCAGTGAAGGGCATTACTAAAGGCACTGATATTTACAAGGCTTTGACTTCAACTTTAAACCGGTTTGGCCTAAATCTGGATAACTTGAGCGGTGTTGTAACTGATGGGGCCCCAGCAATGACGGGAAAAAATGAAGGTGTTGTAGCTCTGATTAGAAAAGATGCAAGTGAAAATAAAAAGTTCATACAATATCATTGCATTATCCATCAAGAAAATTTGTGTGCAAAAAGTGTTTGTTTCAAAGATGTCATTAAAGATGTGACTAAAATCGTGAATTTTATCAGATCACAAGGACTGAACCACAGGGAATTCCAACCCTTCCTTAGTGAGATGAATGCAGAGTATGGTGATGTAATTTATTACACAGAGATTCGTTGGCTCAGTCGAGGAAAGTTTTTAGAAAGGGTTTTTGATTTGAAAGAAGAAATCTGCATGTTCATGGAGAGTAAAGGGAAGGCAGTTCACTACTTCAAAGATCCCAGTTGGATGGCTGATTTTGGGTACCTAACTGATATTTCAATACATCTCAATGACTTGAATATTAGGCTACAAGGGAAGAATGCTATGATACACAATCTCTTTGATCAAGTTGAGGCGTTTGAGAGGAAACTTAGTTTGTGGAAGCATCAAGTACAACAGGGCGACTTCACACATTTTCCAACACTGTCACAATGTGAGGTTCAAAACAAAGAAAAGTACAGTGAAGCACTCTCCATGTTACAGCAAGATTTTAGCAGCAGGTTTTTAGACTTCAAGCAAAATAAAACTATGATGAAGCTTTTTTGTGCTCCTTTCAGTGTTAATGTGGAAGACTATTCCGGAAATATACAAATGGAACTTATTGACTTTCAGTGCAATAGCGATTTACAGGAGAAATTTAAAAACTTTGGACTTCTGGAGTTTTACTCATTGTATGTTGAAGGTGATCGATTTCCAGCAATCAGATCTCATGCTCTGGCCACAGCATCTCTTTTTGGCAGCACTTACATCTGTGAGCAGTTATTTTCAAGAATGAAGAACGTGAAATCGAAACTGATAAACCGTATTTCTGACACTCATTTAGAGAACTCTCTTCGAATTGCCACATCTGACATAAAAGCTAATGTTGACAGATTAGTAAAAGATAAACAATGTCAAATTTCTCACTAAACTACAAAAGTCACAAATTTGATGTTTTCAGTTTAATTTTAAGTTTTATAACATGTTTAAATATATGTCAAGTAGACCTATATTGTTTTCAGTATTGATGTTTAATACAGTTATCAAGAAATATAAAATCTTATAACAAATTCATGTAAATTATTTTAACCTGAGACAAAATTCACACACATACATATATATATGTGTATATGTATATGTATATTGTATATACACGCTTAATCAATGCGGCCCTCCAAGTCCTCCATGACAATAATTTGGCCCTTAAATAATAAAAGGTTGAAGACCACTGCTGTAGACCGTTCATATAGCTTATCTCATTAATGGTAATTCAGTGCATTATTTATCTTTCAATTAATATATGGCAGTAAAATTATTAATTTCTTAAAATATTCAACTAACTTATTAAGCTTAACTTTGTTATAATAGTTTGCGATTGAAGTAATATTGGATAACAATTACAGCAATTTTTAATTTTATCTCTGAAATCTATGCCTCTAACACAACTCAATTGTACGTTTATTATTGTTTTATTACATCGTTTGGGTTAAACTGAAACCGTACTTCTAATTAATTTGATCAAGATGTGTAGTATTCTAAACATAATACATGCACATTTAAGAGACAGAAAATCAACAAACTTTAACCTATATTAATATAGTTTTTCAACATCTCTATACTTTTTCAATATCTTGACTATCAGAATAATTTACCTTAAGTTTTTAAGATATGGATTCATATTTTTTTTCTTATTTCAACCCAAGGAACCGTTTCCTTAAGTTTAGGAATGTAGTTGAGGGACACCATGTGGGTGTTATTGAAAAGTAGTGGAACTGTTGAATAAGTTTGTAACCATTACTAATAAAGCAATAAGACTTAGTTTAGCAATTTTACCAATAAAGATGTACTTTTGTAAGTGATTATCAGGTTTTCATCAGCAGAACTGCCCTCAAGAGTCAGAAGAAAATCTTATATAAGAGCATAGGTTGAGTTGTACATCAAATTAATAAGGAAAAACAATGCTGCAAAGTAGATTTCAAAATATTGTACCCATTCAAAATTGCGGCTTTTTAACTTTACAACTTTGATCATGATAAATAGTTGATTAATTTGTTGAACAATTTTACAGTAAAGCAGAAACTTGTAATACATTGATACTGTGCCTAAAATATATTTTTTAAAGAAAATCTCAATAGTTTATCATATCCTACGAGGAGTCTTAAAATATCTTAAGGGGAGTAGGAAAGGCTTATTCCGACAATGTTAAATTTCATAACTTCATAACATTCACAGCTTTCAAACTTAGTATCTTTGTATACCTTTTATTATCAAACAGACCAATTTTTAAGCGTTTGTACAAAAAAAGTTCTAAAAATATATTTTTTTCAACAGTAATTTCAATTGTATTTTATTTTTTCATAATTTTATTACAAACTTTAAAATTACCAAATTGAGTATAATTATTTAAATCCCCTAGTTAATTATATGTAAAAATGTTCAACTCTCAAGGTAAAAATACTTTTTGAGAATATTGCACCTTTGAGAATAATATAGTTCTAATACCACCTGATGAGTATTAGAACTACTTACTGTTAGTGTTACTATCTGTATCCAAAACCAACAAGTCGAGACATGCGACAAAAACAGCTGTTTGCAAGTGGCTGGGAGTTTCGTTCGGATTACCGCGTGGTTCGGACTGCCACCACTGTACTCTATATCAAATTAAGATATTTGCACACACAAAAATTTTATAATGCCCATACTAACATCATACCAAAATGGCTGTGTTTGAAATGTACAAAATTGAGCTAACAAATTGAAACTGTAGTTTTGATTAATTTTATCAAGATGTAATATTCTAAACATATAATACACACACAGAGACAGCAAAACAAAGAACTTATAACCTATGTTAATATAGTTTTTCAACATCTCTATAGGCTACTTTTTCAATACCCTGACTATCAGAATAATTTACCTTAAGTTTTTAAGTTATGGATTCATAATAAATAAAATTACTGAAAAAATGGGTTATAGTTTTCTTAAAATGTTTCCAATTGTGATATATAAGTCACTGCCTATTTGAAAAAACCTTTCCCTATATCCAGGACTAGGGATGGCAACGATATAACGGAAATATAGATAAATACGTTTTGGTATATTGATAAATTAGTATCGATATTTTCTTTCAATAATATCGGCCATATCGATATTTTGGTCCAATGTATCACTAAATATTGACGTTATTCTCTCTCATCAAAATCATCACGGTTCAAAATAAAATACATTGCAAGTAGGTTTACTGAATTAATTTGTTTAATTTTTAGTGTGCCTAAGAAGTCTATTGGTATTTTTTAATGTGAAAAATAAAAATAACAATGTTATTTCATTATTTTTTTATAATAATTTAAGGTATAATTATTCTTATTGTGGTTTTTTCATATGACCCCTCAGACACAATTTGTTTCGTGTAGATGAATGTATTTAATCTTTACATTCAGTAGGCTATGCTAAATAGTGACAGCGAAACATGATTGTATTTTTGGTAATGACATAAGAGTTAGTACATAATTTTAAACAGATAAATCATTTACAAATCGTTACCCAATATGTTGATAATTTTCTTTCGATATTATCGTTAGATCAATATTTGGTGTGCTATAAATTGATCATTCAATATATCAATATGTTGAAAGTCTTAGCCATACCTATCCAAGACGGGTTATACTTTTTGCTTTTTTAACTTAGAGCAAAAGAAGGAATCTTAAGTCAATTTTCAGTTAACTTCAATTTGGACAACTACAACCATTTTATGTAAGACGGACGGACCTTTTATGGCTGGATTTGTAGCGTTGGGTTCTCCTTATAAAAAATGTTTAATTTGATAAAGAGTTTGAACTCTTAAAGATATTTTTCTGACTCCTCAGGGACGATCCCCCTCCCCTAATCTGAAAAATCATTTAGATTTGCTTAAAAAAAATAGATTTTATAGGCACAGTATTGATGTTTTACAAGTTCATGATTCAATCTAAATGATCTAACAAACTAATCAAGTATAGTAAAGCTGGATTGTAAATTTAAACAGCCGTCATTTTGTATGGTTACTATATTTTAAAATCTGCTTTGTGGCATTGTTTTGATCATTAATTTGATGTACAACTCAACCTATTCTCTTGTTTAAGATTTTCCTCTTACTCCTTGTGGGCTGTCCCACTGATGAAATTAAAAACTGATAATCACTTACAAAAGTAGATCTTTATAGGTAATATCACATAACCAAGTCTCATTGCTTTATAAGTGATGGTTACAAAACTTATTAAACTGTTCCAAGACGTTTCAGTCACACTGTATATGTATTATAATAAGCAAATTTATATAAATATTGGTAGAAAGAAAATAAGTTTTAATAAAGAAAATAAGATTTTATCTTTACAACTTAATCTTAAGTTTTATTTTTACAGGAAGATTGAAAAATACTGTACCTCTTTTTTGCTACGCCACCAATCTTGAGTTTTTCAGCTCAACCGGTTTCAAAGGATTTGATTCTCCATCTTCAGGTGCACCTCACTCTGGGCTTTCACTTAATACATTTAACACAGAGCGTGTGTTAAGTGAAAGCCCAGATTGAAGTGCACCTGAAGATGGAGGACGGCATCCTTTGAAACCGGTCATGCTGAAAAAGTCAAGATTGGTGGCAGAACAAAAAAGGTATTTATTTTAGTGTCTATTGTTAAATGCAACCAATCAGCATAATACCGTTAACATAACCAATGGATTTAATTTTTAAGAATATTTAATGTACAGTGGCATTGACCCACCCACCCGCCCATACACGTACAGTGGCATTGATCCACCCGCCCGCCCATAATGTACAGTGGCATTGACCCACCCGCCCGCCCATACACGTATAGTAACACTGACCCACCCTCCAGCCCATACAGGTAAAGTGGTATTGACCCAACCACCCGCCCATACACATACAATGGCATTGATCAGTACCACAGTAGTGTGGTGGGCGGGTGGGTCAGTACCACAGTATGTGTATGAGTATTATCACAGTATAATAACAAACAGTAGCAACACTCTGTGGAAAATTGGCAACAAGCTATTGTATGCTAGTAATCATAGCAGCATGTATTTTTGCACCATTTACATCCACAGCTGTTATTATTAAATGTCAATTAACTTATGTCTATAATCTGTTATGTCAGTGTTTCTATTATCATTATTCCATTTAAGACATAACACAATGTGTATAATCTGTTACGTCAGTGTTTCTATTATCATTATTCCATTTAAGACATGACACAATGTAACGTTAATATGGTTTAGTTGTATGATCCTGCAAGTGCTGCAGTGAAAGTGTCCCTGCTGTTATTATACTGTTATTTGTCATTTAAAGTTAAATACATCACATGTAAACTTTTAATATGCATTAACAAACTTGCTGGTAATGCATATTAAGTTTATCTTTTTTAAATAAACTAAAATGATAATTACTATTTTATTTGACACATCAATAATTGTTTGACACAAAATGCTACAGGAAAATGTATTTAAAAGTAGTAAGTTTAATTTTCTGATTAATTTACAGCTCTACTGGTAGTATTACATTGTAACCATCAATTAGTATCAATTTGATCTATAATTTACAGCTCTACTGGTAGTATTACATTGTAACCATCAATTAGTATCAATTTGATCTATAATTTTCCTCATTTTTAGGTTTGAAACAACAGTTATCTAGAAATGTATGACTCTACTATTTTGTAAACTGTGAATATTTTTTATCATAACATATTTTTTACATTATAAATTTGATAAAAACTCAACAAAATATACAATGTTATCAAAATAATACATACATAAATATTACAATGTTTAAATTGTGCCTAGGTACAATTTGATTTTTTATTGCCTAGATAATTTTACAATAATCTAAGAATTGATTGAGTTAAAATAATAATTGATTAAGTTAAAAAGTGGTTATGTAATTAAACGCCCAAAAAGAGTTTTGGGCGTTTAATTACATAACCACTCCTTTAGATCACTATGAGTATTGATAATGAAATCTTGTTCTATTTGGGGGGATAAAATGAAATAACTGGTTTAGATGTACTCATATAAGAAGGAAAAATTCAGTTTTTAAGTATTATTATTTTCTTATTGCTTAGTAAGTCTTAGATTCTTTTTTTTCAATAAAAAACATATTGTTTTCCTATTAAGATTTTTTATCAACAATTCTGTGTAAAGTGTTTAGATTATGTAAAATTACTTCAATAGTTCATTGTCTATATAATCTATTGTAATATGCAATAACTATGTATACAGTAATTCCTAACATATCACACACAACTTAACTTTGTGTTTTTGTTAATAGAACATCAGGTATGTTTGCATTTGATGTGATTTTGAATTATATGAAGTCTGCTACAACTATTCTGCATTTTGTTGTGTTATCCAGTAAAAATAATTCACATAGAGCAAGTTTGATATGTCCAATAGCATAACTATTTTAGCTTAAATCCAATGTGATTTCATTTTCTATGGATAATAACTTGCTTCTCTATCAGTGAATCTGTATATTTAATTGTTAAATTGATAGAACAAATCTGCATTTTAAAAGGTTTATATAAATTAAATAAATACAAATTGAATTTATTTTTAATAACTGTCTGAAGTAAGTTGGTGTTGTTATATCTAAATTAACACAGAATTTAATAAAAGTAAAATTGGTGATCTGCTAAAAATTGCATTTAAATGGTTAGATTTGTTTTTGTTCTTAGTGATTCCATATTTTAGTCTTAGCTTTGGGGTCAAATATTAAATGTGTTCCAAATATACCATACATTATATTGTCAGATAATCTTTTTTGTAGGTGAGCAGCTGTTAAGATACAAGTAGAAAAAATGGAAGAGAAGGATGGGCTGTTAGCTTACCTGGAGTCGAAGGGTAGTCGAGTAACAGAAGTCTGCATGGAAGTTGATGAATTACCTTCAACATCAGATCAATTGTCCCTTCTAGATTTGGATTCTCTTAATGTTCAAGAAGACTCTGATTCAGATGGTGAAAAGACTGTTATAAAACGAACAAAAGAAGAAGAGCAGGACCTTACAAATAAGTTTCTCTCAGGTCAACTTTCATTCAGTGAATATGCTGCACAATATGGAGAGAACGATTATGAAGAAGCTGTAGATGAAGAAGAAGTTGATTGTAATTCAGAAGATATAAATGAAAAAAAATCTATGTTTGATGATGATGACTTTGAAAAGAATATAGCTGAAGTAAAAGACAATCTTATTGGTAGTGAAAATGCTACCAATAAGAAAAAACTTAGATCAAAAATGTTGAGAAGCAGGAATAGTTTACCTCCAGCTCTTAAAGGTTTAATGGGAGAAGCAAACTTGCGCTATGCTCGTGGTGAGCATGAAAATGCTATTAAAATGTGTTTTGAGGTTATACGCCAATTTCCCAGGGCTCCTGAGCCTTTTGAAACTTTGGCAAGTTTGTATGATGAGAAAGGTGATTCTGAAAAATCTCTACAAGTATCGTTGTTGGCAGCCCATTTAAATCCTCGAGCATCTAAACATCTCTGGATAAACTTGGCCGAAAGATCAGAAGATAGAGGTGAAGTGCGACAAGCTATTACTTGCTATAGCAAAGCAGTGCATGCTGACAACAAAGATTTTGATCTTTACATCAAATTAGCAACAATGTATAAGGAAATTGGTGACACAAATTCTGAATTAAAAACCTATTTGAGACTTTTGCGCCATGTCGAGTCACATCATGGTGAAAAACTTGTTGACATAACAAAGATGCTAGCTCAAAGGTATCATGAAAAAAATCGTTTAGATAAAGCTAAAGAGGCCCTTCAAACATTTTTTGATAAGTATCCTAATATGATAAATACTGAAATTGTAAATATAATGCTTGAAGTCTTAATCGGCTTGAAAGACTTTAAGACATGTATAATTATATTGAAAACATTTTGTGATGTTGAAATAGAAAGTCATCAAAAAGATGATGAAATTAAAATCCTCAATTGTACTCCACCAGAAAATTTGGTAATTGATATTTTTAACAAACTTGTTATTATTTTAGTTCATTTGAAAGCATTCCATTTACTAGACAAATTTTTTGTACAAATTAAAAACATGAATCCTGAAGAAGCAGGAGATGTTTACTTCGATGTAGCTGAGGCATTAATTTCTGAGAATAAATTTAAAGAAGCGATGGAGTTACTGACTCCCCTCACTGTAAGTAATAATTACAATTTACCAGCAATTTGGTTAAGAATGGCAGAATGTTTGAAGGCGCTGAACAATGTTGAAGAGTCCATAAAAGCGTATTTGATAGTTGTTGAGAGAGCTCCTCAACTTTTGGGAGCAAGGCTTGCCGTAAGTGAACTATTAAACAGTCTTGGTCGTCGAGACCAAGCTCTAGAAGTACTTACACAAGATGAAGATAGTGAAATTCTCAACACAGCTCTCTTGTATGAGCGTTGTTTATTGTTACAAAAGATGCCTGATCAAAAAGAGCAGTTCATAGCTGTAGCAATGCTGTTTCTATCCCGGCATTTGGTGCATATTAATAACAAAGAAGACTTGAATGCTTTGACAACAATGAGATCTGATAGGAAAAGAACTGTCATCAAAGAAAACAAGAATCTTCAAAAAACTTTTAGTCAAGGTGATGAATTAAAAGGAGAGTTCAGTCAAACTTTCAGTGAACCATCTTTAGAAGAGGAGTGGAAACTTTTTTTGTCTGTTTGTGAACTTTGTTTGGAATTGGGAAAATTTGACACGCTTCAGCGACTGGCTTTTTCTGCTCAAGGATCACATAAATTTACCAGTGTATTTTCTCATGAAATAGATCTTCTCTGCTTGAGTGCTTGCTACTATAATAGTGATGCTTACTTCGGATACAACATGGTTAGATCCTTAGTTGTAAAAAACATTAACTGTGAACGATCCTGGAACTTGTTCAATATGATGATCTTGCGAGCTGATGACAGTCGCCACAATAGGTTCCTCATGAGAATGTTAATTAAAAATCCACACCACAAGGCATTAACCATTCTTCATGCCAACAATTGCTTGGTGGCTGGTACTTACAAATATGCTTTAAGTGATTATACAGCTGTATTTCAAAAAGACAACTCTGCCATGATGGCATTTTTGATTGGCATTACTCTCTGTCAAATGGCATGTCAGAAATTTTCTGCCAAGAAACATTCGCTAGTTACCCAGGCAGTAGCTTATTTCTGGAAGTATAAAGAGTTGAGAGGCCCGGAAGGCCTTCAAGAGTCTTATTTTAACATTGGAAGAGCACTTCATCAATTGGGTCTTCTTCCTCCCGCCATTCATCATTATAAGAAAGCCCTCGAGTTCAACAGCAAGTTCATTGAAAGCTCCGATAAACATCTTAACTTGCAAAAAGAAGCTGCATTTAACCTTCATTTGATATATTTAGCATCAGGAGCCAGAGACATTGCTAGAATGTACATTGAAAAATATATTGTAATATAGTTAGTGTAGTAAGATTTTTAGCAATAATTTCTGAGTTAATCGAGTTAACCTACTGACCTCTGCACTTTTGTATGCCTACCATATTGTACTTGGCAATTTTTGTTGATTTAGAGTTTTTATGTAGTAAAACTGATTACTTTTGTAGCTAATATTTTCGTTTTAAGAAGATTAGTCCTGATAAATCAGTGTCAATAATGAATTATTACTATCAGCTAGATTATTAAAGAATTACATTACCAATAAATAATTAATATCAATTAATTGATGCTGTTACTACTTTCTTTATAATTGCTGATTTCCTTTTGGTCAAGTTAAGACAGGGTCCATGTCCAGGTAGTCAATCCAGTCCTCTAAGACCAAATGAAAGTACATAGATATTCCTTAATATTCACTTACTCCTAGTGGTTTCTAAATCTTAATTGATATTTGGCTGCATCAACATATTTCCTTCATCTAGGCCGATCTTCTGCTCTTCTTCTGTGGCTCCAACTTATTCTATATCCGCATTCACTTGACTCTACTATCTCTGTTGCCTTCCACAGGGTCACCTTCCTTCAGAGTTCCTTATTTAAAATTGTTTGAGATGGCATTCCTCCTCTCTTCTTATTACATGCCCAGCCCACTTTTGTCTTCTTCATGTAATCTCGCACAAAATATTTTTTGTTTTATTTACAATATTTTGACACAATTTCTTTCAAGTTAAATATTTGGTCTGATTGTAATGAATCTTGTAGTCTTCTATTTTCTGCTAGTCTTCTATTTTCTGATTTTTTATTAAATGGGCACTGCTATTGCTTTTTGACATTCATTTGGAAACTCCTTTTTTTTCATATTTTCACTACAATTCCAAAGTGTATCTATTATAATCTTTCCTCCTTTCTTTAGTAGTTATTTAGTCTTTTCAAGGTGCTTTGTTATTTTTAAGAGATTGGGTCGGTTTATCACTTCTTTTCAGGAAGGTTGTTCTAAATTTGGTTGGATATTATAGTATTTGATCTCATTTTCTCGATTCATTGTATTGTATTCTTCTTCTTAATTCAGTAGGATACAGAAATACTCTCACAACTTTACTCAATGCCGGTTTTAAGTAAAACCTTTTTAAAATAATATTATTTTTCTATAAAACTTCTAGAATTATTTGCTATGTTTTTTTCAGCTTTTTTGAGTAAGCAGTTTATTTGCATTCGCTATTTCCTTCTGTACAGCATGTTAGTTTCTTTCTTATCTCAGTGTATTTTTATCTATCTTCTGAGGTATTGCTGCTATTGAGCCAAGCAGTTTTCCATTTTTCACAATAATAACATTTTACACTTTCTGGTATCACATATTAACACTACAACAAACCATGTTCTTTATTTATTTTATTTTTATTTTTTTCTACACACTTCTGATATCTGTAATAGTAGATTTTTTTATAGCCTGTAAAAGACAGACTCTAAAAACTGTGCCAATTTATATTAATATCTTCTTCTCTTTTTAGGCCTCCCAAAATCAAGAATCTATTGTTGAGTATTTTAACTCTAACTCCTTAGATTAAATGCTATCTTTGATTTTTCTTGTAATTATATTCTGTTACTTTCTCTTTCTTTCCATTTCTGACTTAAAAATGTATCACAGATTCAGCTATTCTTTTACTCACCGTAAAACCTTCACCAACATAATACCTATTTTTGTCACAGCCGCTATAGTAACTGAAAAATTTGTTAGTATTTATTCTCCCAACATAAGGCCATCTTGTTTCCAGAAGTGCAACAATATTCATAGTATATACGTCTAGACCAACCAGAATGTGCCAGTCTTGTCACATTCCATGAATAAAATCTCAAATTTGTTCAGTCAAAACCAGGTCTAGTTCAGTTTTTCTATCCAAAATCCGAAGCTGATTTTTGTTGGTGATTTGCAACGATTTGGTTTCTTCAAATTTGGTTAGCCCAACCTCAGTGGAGGACCAATACCACTGTATGTGTTTAAGCGGGCGGGTGGGTCAAAGCCACTGTGTGTTGGCAAAGAAAGGGTTGTATGGCTGTAGCTAAGAGGCTAAGGCGATTGCTTGCCACGCAACGGTCTGGGTTCGATTCCTGATAAGATCACTAACAGATTTTGCCCTCACTCCCGTGGTTCAGAAGTCATGTTAAGCCGTTGGAGTCAGAATTCATCTCTTTTAGTCCGGCTCCAACATCACAAAAGACCTGTCCCTACAAGTGGCTAAGCTCTCAAGGCAAAGATACCTTTGGTTGGGACCCATTCCTAATACTGTCTTATATTCATCAAGTTAGAACCTGTCATGTTGAATTATGTCACATTAACATACCGTACATTAAACTTACATTGTGATGTTGGCTTATCAGAAGCTTGTAATTAATAACGCTTATAATGTGACAATAGTTCTATCGTTGAATTTGTCTGAATATCCACCAAATATTAGCATACATTGGCTACTTCTTCTAAAGTCAGTATTGATTTATTCATTGAATCTACTCATGTGTGTCCATTTCTTTGAAGATCAATAACAACAAAAATAACAGAAATTCATAAAATATGTTAACGTAAATTTAGTATGATGCAACTTCAGCTAAAAACATCTTATCATAGAAATTGTGGTTAAGGGGATGAAATAAATAAAAATCAATTTGTATTGAAGTAAAATGTGTTAGAATTGTTACAATTAATTTAGCTGGCATTTACTATGGAGTATTAAAAAGGAAATCAATTACATTTATTAGTCTGAACCAAGAAAGTATATTAAGTGTATTATTGCTTATGTACCAGTAACTTTATGCTCTTTGGTACTAGGACTATATTTATTATAGTGTAGAAATTATTTTATGTTTATAAGTTATTAAATAAATTTTTTTCATTTTCAAGAGCACAAAGACCAAAAGGAATGTCTAACCATTGTTAAAGTTGATTTAACTATTCCAGTTCTTTAATAATATTAAAATAACTGTAAATTATTAATATGGTTTTGTAAAGTGTATATTACTACAATAAAAATATATTGTTAAACATCTTGATGGATTTCTTGATATTTTGTTGAATCCGGACATTATTTTAATTTTATATTTGTTGTTTCAGTGCATATATCTGAATTAAACATGAATTTATTGAAAATTTATGTTCAAATATACAATAAGGTTTATGCCTTGAAACCAAACATTTAGGATTAATGTATAGCTCCATAAACCTACAGTGGCGTTATATTTATTTATTTTCTATTTTAAAATTGCTTTCATTATTGAGTTTGTTTATATGTTTGAACTCTTATGCAATTTTGTTAAAGCTCCCTTCCTTAAATTTATTTTTAAAATAATTTTGTTAGTAAAGATTAAATTTTCTATATGCAATTTTATTCATTCAGTCTTTATAAAAGTTAGCAAAATGAAGCACGACATTTCAGTTAAATAAAAATCATTGATAGTCCTTCAGACTAAAATTCTAATTTCTCTGTTATTTCTAATACAAACATAACAATTGAGTTTTCAAATGTTTCATCAAATAACAAGCTATTTTTTGTGTTTCTTGTAATGTTATCATATCTACTATGTTTTTCATGAAATTTAGCCTTAAAATTTTTAAATTACAGCAATTTTAAAACCTATAAAGATATTTTATTCATCTTTTGCAAACTGTTGGTCTAAAATACAAATATTCATGCAAAATTTTAAGAGACTTTTGAGTTATGAGTTTTTCTGTAAAAATAGCAAACAGCCATACTGACTGAAAACAATATTTTTGGACATGTTCTAAAGGAACCTTTTTCTTTGTTTTAGTAGAATAAATCATTTCCTGAATTGTTTTAACTTATTTTGAAACACCCTGTACAATGTATGGTTTATTGTCAGATACCATTTATTATTAATTTGAAATATATATATATATATATTTGCAACAAAATCAAAAAGTCATGTTATTTATAGTAAAAATATAAAGTGATCTGCTGTCACAAAGCTAAATCTAATTCATTAAGACATTTAAGACCTGCCTTTCTGGTTTTATTTATGCTAGCTAATATAATCAGATATTAATAATACAGGCGGCACTTAGCAACCATGTGATCCATTGTTTGGATAGACTCCACACAATCACATGACTGATCTAGTGTCAATCCCAAATTATATTTCAAGCAATTACAACTGTCCATGCCATTTCAGAAGCGATTTAACAATATCCATTATATACGAGGGAGGTTTATCCTACCTACAGATTTTCACGGATCAATAATAATGAACTTATTTTGTCCATCAAAACTGTTCCACGATATGGCCCAGATAGTATTGGGTAAGAAATTTGATCTGCTCAACTGGAAAGCAGTACGTAGAGGTGTTACGAGATTTTAAACAGTCGTTCTGATGTGGAAGGTCCTTTAAAATGTAGAGGCCATTTTACACAGTACCGAGAGCCAAGGAAGTGAAGTTGCCATGAGAGTGCCACTAATAGCTCTCATGACCCTATTAAGTTGAACATCAATCAATTGGGGAGCACTGTATTCAGCAGCTGTATGGACCAGTGACAAAGCAGGTGTACAGAGGATGTGTGTGTTGGCTCCTCAAGTTATTCCAGGAATATGATGTAGTACATTTGCCTGGGTTTTAATTTTAGTTGCTGCTTTTTGAAGATGACTTTTAAACATCAGCGATTGATATAACGTTACTCCCAGGTACTGTGGATGATCATTGTGATGGAGTTTTACACCATTAAGACAGATGTTCAGTCATGAGCTAGCTTATTTAGGTGGAAGCAGGCCACTTAGGTTTTTGATGGATTAAGATTTAGCTTCCAGGTTCTAATATATTCTTCAAGGGCTGCAAGGTCACTTGTGAGTGTTTCTTCAGTACCTCTGAAGTTTTTGTGCTGATAAGCTAAAGCAATAACATCGGCATATATAAATTTTTTAGACTGTGATTGGGATGTTAGCGGTATACATTTTGAACAAAATTGAAGCAAGTGCAGAATATTGCTATGGTAGACCATCCTTCAGCTGTCTAAAAGAGCTTTCCTCACAACCGAAAATAGGCAATAGGCCTATTTAGCAGGGGTTGATGCTGTTTGTGTCTACAGAAAATCTTTTTAAAACTCTATGTACCCCCTGGGTAGTTCTAAGCCAAGATTCCTATACAATAGGTTGTCTCATTCTCATATGGTCTATATAAGCCAAGTGGTGACGTCAGAGGGAGACCTCCAACCACAGAGTAAGTGTATTACTTACTCTGTGCCTCCAACACAGTGTGCTGAACAATTAAAACTACATACTAAAAATCATTACTGTATTGTTCTTAAGATTATTTTAGAATTATTTAAATTTACAGTATTTTAATATTAATTTAAAGCAACAAATTATTTTTTTGTTTCATGTGTTGATGAGAGTTATTCTTACTTAATAAATACTAAATTATATCAGTATTAAAATCAGTCACTTATGTCAAATATATAAACAACGCAGACTATACTGTCATCGAGTACGAATATCAGATATTTTATATGGTTTTGTTTTGTTTACAGCAGTGAAGGTAGAAAAAACATAGCTGAGGACTCCCTATGACGTAATTGCTACCTGCACGATATATATGCGTAATTGTATGAGACAACCTCTTGTATATTAACCTTGGTTCTAAATGGCTGGACTGTCACGAATTTGTGATCTTGCAGCTATGACAGCTACCACATAAAATAAAAAACCCTTTTGTGGACCAAGCTAATTTTAATATATCAACCTAGTATTTACGTAATAGTCATATTATTGTGGTAAAACAAATCATACCTAAAGTCAAATAAAATTTAAAAAATCCTTTATTCATAAAACTCTGAATAAGCAAATTTTAATAGTGTTACAATTTGTAACTATTATTCAACAACTATGTTTGATTGAAGAAACGAGATCTTCCAGCAAATATAGTTTAAATTTTTTTTTCAACATCAATACCCTTTGTTAAGTCAGGAATTCAAAAATGAAAATTGTTCCATGTAAATTAGACTTTAAAAAAAGAAGTTAAAATCCTTTAAAAAAACTAGTTAAATCTTTTATCATAATTTGGAGCTATGTTGCCTTCATTATTTAGCTTAAAACCATATATCATAGTATCTAAAACAGGAATACTCACACTCGCATGCGGCCCTTAACACAATTTTTTGTGGCCCTTAAAAATTGTACAACTACAATAATTTATTAAAATGATCACGCTCTGATATTTTTATAAGCCACAAAAATGCTCAGAATGTTTTGTCTTTGTTTTAATGCACTAAATACTAAATTAATAGCAGACAAAATGCAAGTTAGAAAAAGTACAACAAAAACTGTATGTATATGTACTTGTGGTCCTTACATTATTTTGAGAAAAGTAATAAGGCTTGTCATAAAATTCTTGTGAGGAACTCTGATCTAAAATATATGAGCTATAGGCCGTTAAAACCTTAAGTTCTGTGAAAAAGGTTTTTACAGGATGCCTATGGTGTTTTAATTCATCATGATTCGGATCACCTTTTTTGTCATCTCAATAGTGTGTGTTTTTTTTAGGCCTTAAATTTTAATCTTTTCTATATGAAAACATTGAAAACTCCAGCTCTAATTTTATCAGTATTTTATGATGACCAACAGATATGAGATTTATTATTAGTTTTTGATTGTTTTAGTTTGAAACAACATTAAGTTAATTTTAGACGGATGCAATACAAAATGTTTCAAACTAAAATAACTTGGTATTTGATTAAGTATTTTTCTTGAATTAGTTTGTATATCTATTAAATTATTTCTAAAAACTAGTAGATTTGCATCATCTGCGTTTAAGCAAAAACAACCTTCTGCTTTGGTTGAAGCTTACATATATTTGCTTGAATAGCTGACATATTCCTTACGTAACAAAGGAAATATAAAACAATTACTCAGTTCAGTTGATAATCAACAAAACATAGAGCAGCTGATCACACACAACATACATATTGTTTTAGACAGAAACATATCTATAATAGGATGGAATAGACGACTAATAGATTACAAAAAGACTAAAAATGTAAAGCTTGAAAATGGTTTTGCGTGTAGACGTAAAAACACATTTTGACTGACTCAGATAAGTGCTTCGGCTCCTATAAAATTAAAAAATGTTCATGTTTTTAGAAAGTATTTTTGATTAGTGGAACACAATTTTGAAATGAATATACAGAACAAAACTATGCTTTGAATATTAGTGTAGAATAACAGTTATAGAAGAGTTCTTGAACAAAGACACTTCACATGAAATTCATCATTAAGTAACAATATATTTACTTTGCTTTAAAGTATGATGAACCATTTATAGTGAGTTAGTTGCTATTTTTACTGCAGCTTTTCTTATGTTTAATTTTTAACCTTAAAAACTCTAAGCAAAAAGTTTCACAAATTTTAAAATTAAAAATATTGTCATAGTGTAACTAATTTTATGTAATTCTTGAGATAGAAGCAGTATCTCCTCTGAAATCAAATAGTCTTAAGTACTGTGAATAAATTTGAAGAATAACACCATAGATGATCTAAATCACATCATATGTTTAAGAGCTATCTTAAGCAAAAACAAAATGAATGAGAAGAAAAAAAAATGTACTCTCATGTGTAATAAGAATTGTTTCTGTTGTTAATTCGTAAAATGGTCTTCAAAATCTATAGTTAATATTTAATAAATAATTTTTCTTTTAGCTGATGTTTAATAAGTAAGGACCAAAAAAGAAAAACTATTTGCAAGCTGATTTAAAGAACTAGGCAAACAATGGATTCAAATAATAAAAATCTTAAGTTCAATGACTTTTGTATCTTGTGTGATAAAATAAGCTCAGCTCGCAGAGAAAAAAAAGCTGGTATTCTAGAAAAGTTCATCTCTAACTACAAAGCCAATAATGTAAGTAATTTATTTTATATTCATATAATTTTACTATTGTTCAGTTCTTTGCCCTAGAATTAAATAAGGTAACATATTATGTTTTTTGGAAGTATGAGATATATTCAGAGAGGAAGCATTTTTCATTCCAGCACCACCAAGGTAATATGGGGCCATTCCTAAATTACGTAACGCTAAACTTGGTCTTTTCAGACCCCCCCCCCCGCGTGTAACGAACTTGTAATGGTAGTACTAAACCCCCCTCAAAAATTATGTAATGCTGTCACCAACCCCCTCCATTTTTTTTCTTCATGCATATTTTGATTTAAGACAAAGTCATTCTTTAGGCTTTGTTCCTTTTTTTCGAATGGGGTAGAAAATGTTACTAATAATTAATGTTACTAATATGGGCGAGCCGGTGGTCGAGTGGTCTAAGGCGTCAGGACTTTGAGCTTGGGTTAGAGATAGCGCTGGTTCCAATCCGGCCTAGACCGGAAGATTTATCAGTAATATTCACCTTCTACTGTACTGGTTCACCCCCTTACTCTGTCTGATTAAGTTCCTCACACAGATCAATAGTCTATGAGGAATGGGCAGAGTAAGGTTAAGAAGGAGGTTGACCTCTCCTTAGAAAAAAAAAAAATTTAAATCTTAAAATCTTGTATTTCGGGGGAAAGTTAATTTTTGTGAATGAATTTAAACAAATTGTTGAGGTTTAATAGTTACGTAGCACTGCGTAGAAACTTCCCTACCCTTCCCAGTAACGGTGCATAACTGCCAAAAACCACCCATAAGGCGTTACGTAATTTAGGGATGGCATCCATGATCTGTATTCCGTGTATATACCCTCATGCAGTTATATCCTAAACTACTTATTTACTGAATTTCCACCATTGTTCAGTCACTTTTCATAGTGAATTACAAGTTTAGCTAAATCTTAAACAACATTGCTTTAATAAAGGCAGCCATAGGTCTAAAACTATTCAAGCTAATTTTTCAGTCCAAGCTAACTGAGAAATTCTCTTTAATTTCACAATTCACTATCCAATTTGATACCAAAGGGTCATTCAACAGAAGAGTTCTCACTTTTTCTCATGACCGTTTGTCTGTGCTTCATTGAAGCTTCAATAGCAGATTCTAAATAGTAAAGCATTTTAGTGATTTGAATTTTGCTATGTTATTATTTGTTTGAGTTTACTTCAGCTTTTATACTTGTTCCTGAATTATTTTGACAATAGATGTTTTAAAATGTAATATAGTACTAAAAATCACTCTAAAGAAAAGGCATTGATATCAATAATATTATATATTTAAAGCATAATGTATTATATGGAACTAAAACAAGGTGATTGATACAGGAAGACAGTTTCTTCCGTGTATTACGGCTTTTGTTGCCCCAATTGGATCGGGAGAGAGCAGCATATGGCATAAAAGAATTTACTCTGGCTAAAATATACGTCCGCATCCTCTGCCTCCATCCTGAAAGCAATGATGCTCTCAAGCTGAAAAATTTCCGGTGGGTAATTCCTTATCCATCTTTTATTAGTTCTAGTCTTATAATTTGCTGAAGTAAAGTCCATGCAACATTAGCTGTTTGTTAAAACATAAACTTACTAATTCCCTATTTTTTACTAGGATAAGTTGTCATCCTATTGTTCTTTAATCCTATATAAATATTTATGAAGGTGTATATGAATATTTGTGAAATCAGTTAACAGTGATAAGCACATGGTAATGATTCGAAGCAAATAGCAATTTAAATTGGAATTACTATTGCTCTCACATAAATTGCAATATTTGCAAGGGAATAAGAGTGAACATAAACATAACAAATTGATGCAACATTGAATTAAAATATAACTATTGTTGGATGAACAGTACAAAGTAATTTCATCAATGTTGTGCTGATAAAAAAAAGCAGAAAAGGGTATATGGACAAGCAAAAAAAGAGCAAAGAAAAGTTGGTTTGTCTGGCAACCTTCTCTTGCCATCATATACAGAGGTACTGACTAACCCATACATGTACAGTGTGTAGACCCACTACCCAACCGACCTTACAGGTACAGGATGGGGTAAAGACTAATAACAAAACATGGGAAGGATTTGGTGATCAACCCCCCCCCCTGCATCACACAAGACTGCCGTTAAAAGCAGCACCCAAGACTGGCGTTCACACTTATAACTCATTTAACACATATAAGGTTTACTTACTGTGTTATAATTATTGAGTTTTTGACACAACATAGGAAATAGAAACATTTGTTTTCAGGGCACCAAAGAATGCTGGAAACCATGCTGGTGACTTTGGAGAGGTGGCATACTGGGTACTTAAAAGCCGTTGTGCAGAAGGCAAAGAGTTAACGTTGGATGATGTTCACCGTCATCTCGATACCATTGCTCTTCGACATGCAGAGAAGAAGCCTCGTAAGTTTTGAAATATCATTATCAAGTTCATTGTATGAATCAGTTAATTTACTAATAAATGCCAAATATATTTTTTAGTACTGATTCCCAGAAAAATGTTTTTGTTAAATCATTGATTTTATATACACCAATAGATATCTTATCCAATGTTAAATTTTGTGTCTTAAATTGTCAGTCGTTTTGTGGTCCGTTGTGGATCTCTAGTGTAAGTCCCATGTAAATGTAATGCAGTTTAAACCAGCTGTAGTAGCAGACCTTATAACTAACCAAATTACTGGCACAAATATTCCTATTAGATATCTAACCTTAAAAACGTTGGTGTTTGTAATCAAGGGTTAAATGTAATATTCAGAAAGGCCAAATTATTTGTGTTGTATTTTTGTATGAATCAGTAAGAGAGGAATGACCAAAATAATCTGTAAGAAATATTATAGTATTTTAGGGAATTGCACAAAAAGTACAGTTCAAAGACAGAAGGATGAAAAATTAGATATCAAAATAATTATAGAACAATATACCAATACTAACTTGTAGCATATCTCTATTAAAAGAAACTAAACATTACTAAAATGTCATTAGAGTGTACTAGTTTAAGTGTTTTTGTTCTTAATAATTCTTTATAGATTCTCATTAATCATTATTCTCTAAACTGCCATGTGTAATTTTGTACTGTTGGGTAAATAGATAGAAATTTACTGCCTTTAGTTCAAATGTAGCAACTCAACCCAACAGCTAAAATTTATAAAATTTGTTCAATGTGAAACCGACAAGAATACCATACAAAAGGATTCAGAGTCATAATTGCCTAAACCATAGTACAAATTTACCTGAGGGCTGTTCTAATGATTGGGCTAATAATAAAACACCCTGCTGAGGATAAGTACCGAACCTAGTTCATATTGAATAATTATAAAAGATTACTTATAAGTGTATGAGGATATATAGTTATCCTACTATATATTCATGATAGCTACCAACACCACCCACCGTACGTATATATGTTTATAGGCAGGTGGGATGGTAAAATTACATGTACCGAGATTCCTTTGTGAATCTCTCTGGTCTGAGGAAGGTAAATATGGTTTACTGAAATCAATTACCATAATATTTGTAATTATGTTGTAAGAAATTTGTTTTTTGTGACGTTCACTTTTATTACATTCATGAATAATAATATCGGTAGACTTGATAAAAAATATTCATATTGGTTTTTGTTTTTTAACTGTTACGCTCTTCAATAGTAACCAGCACTATCTATAAAAAAATCATAATTAGTTGCTGGTACATCAGCATTACAGGTCTTTCAATCATTTGTGAAATGAAGGGTTCTAGAAACACTAGTACAGAGTAAAAGATGAGCACAAAGACAAATAAATGTGAGATGGCAGGGAAATGGCTAAACCCAGTATTATGTAATACATGAATAAAGAAAATATTCATTACATACATTTTTTTAATAAAATGGGTACATTAATATGTTCTGAGAATTAGTCAATGTTGGTAGATAACTTATGTGAACAGATCATCCCCTACATCTTAAATCTGTTCGCTATGGAAATTGACTATTCAAAGATTCAATGCTACAATGGGCCAGACAGATTGCAACCTGTGTTATATTTAGTACATATAGGGGTTTCAGAAGTAGAGGGGAATCATTCCACTCCTTCACGGGTGTGACTAACGTCTGCCTTCAAACTCCCTTTTGTGATCAACTTCTACAATAGTGTTTAGATTAAAAAAATAACTGTGATGAAATATGCACAAAAGGTGTGCACATACATGTGTTTTACTGCTATTTATTGTTTACATTACTATTCATTGTATTGTTTGTAATCACTAATTGTCATTTTGAATACTAAATAATGATTTAATTTAATTTTTCTAAGCTTGATTATTTTGATTAAACCAATCAGTGGTCACTGCTGCTGCTGACATAGAGGGCAAGGCTTGCTACTGTGCTGCCAGTACACAGCCTACCGTTCTGCCTAGTTTCCATGATAACATTGAATGGAATGATACAGTAAGGGGAAGAGTAGTTCTCTCTCTCTCTCTCTCTCTCTCTCTCTCTCTCTCTCTCTCTCTCTCTCTCTCTCTCTCTCTCTCTCTCTCTCTCTCTCTCTCTCTCTCTCTCTCTCTCTCTCTCTCTCCCTCTCTCTCTCCCTCTCTCACTCACTCACTCTCACTCTCTCTCTCACTCACTCACTTCCACCACTCAGTGCATCTCTCTCACACCAGTACTTTCAGTTAGTCTTAATCTCAGCGGCCTATCTATAACACTGTTAAGAAATATGCCATGTGAAAACCTGTTGAAATGTTGATTGGAATATTGAAAAAAAATGCTAACAACAAACTTATATTCCTTAAGCAATGCTGATTTGATACTGTCATATCTATTTACCCTCCTACCCATCCACACACATACAATGGTAATGACCTTACCACCCATTCATAGACATACAATAGTGATGACCCTCCTGCCCATCCATACACATGATATGATACTGACCCACCCACCCATCCATACATGCACCTTAGTATTGATCCAGCCACCTATACAGGTATATTGGTCATAACCCCTGTACGTGTTTGGATAAGTGTTATTGTTATCACCAACTTACTTCTATGGGTGGGTGGGTCAATACCACAGTACATCTATGGTTGAGCAGTACCATTTCAGAAAACATAATCATTATTTTACCATGAAATTACATTTCTACACTAAAATATCAGTATTATGTTTTCCCGATCATGCACAGATGAATACCGGTAATCGTGTGATACTTTAGATCCTGTCACTCTTATCAAATTTTTTAACTAATGCAACCCCACATATTTCCCTTATTTAAGACAAAATCCTGCATCATTAAATACATAATATTGTGTGGTGAGTTATGTGCAACAGTAAATTTTCTCAGAATACATAAATCACTGATACTTTCATTTTCATTTAACAGTAAACAATATTGTGTCACATTATTTGCCTGGATCTATATGTACTCTAGTCATCTCTTAGTTTTATATTTAAGTGTACAATATTGTGTCTACTCTTATTTACACAATGTAGAATCTAATCTAAAGCTCCAAATCAAACTAAAACTGTCAGGTCTCTATGTATCAGTACTTAAATATATTTTAACATTTGTAATAATCACAGTTAGGTGTTTTAGGTTAAGCACAGTGATAATTTCTATCAAAGCATTAATTCTTATCAGATGGTCGATTTTTAATTCTTGGAAATGATGCCATCTGCCAAAAGGTTATTGTTACAAATAATATTTTTATGATAATAATAATTTGCAGGTGAGGTGGACGATGAGCTGGAAATTATGTTGCGAAGGATGTCTGCACAAGAGCAAAAGTGGTTGATTCGAATTGTACTGAAAGATATGAAGCTGGGTTTGGGCCATGGGCGGGTGCTATCAGCATACCATCCTGATGCAAGGGAGTTGTATGACTTTACCAACAGCCTGCAACAGGTAAAGATAATAGCTTGCGACATGGTTAAAGGTTATAAAATGCTCATTTTTAGGTATTAAACATTAAGATGATCTAAAAGATAAACTGACACAAGATAATTAGCGTTAATTTTTCACACAATATTCCTTTTCTTTTTTAATTATTTGTAGGGGATTAGACCTGTAATAAATACAATAAGGAGAGTTAGCGCTCAGAAAATTAACCTGGAAATATAGATTGTTCAGTCTCTCTCCAGCCTAAAGAAGGTGCCAGTAGCACTGAAAATCTATCTGTCTATGTTACCTTCATATGTTTCCTATTTGTATTAGTGAACTTATGTTCTGAGGAAAGACTCCTATCTCTCTTATTAGATATTTTTTAATGTATATATTAAGGACAGACCGAACGCCATCTAGTGGTAATATCACTTATTTAAAAAAATGTACTATCATAAAAAAACATGTTCTGCCTAAAAGATAAGACTCAATATTCCTCAATTGTTCCTTTCAAAGGATTTTTTGTTTTCTGTAAACGTACATTTTTATAGTTCAAAAAAATTTAATTAATTTTTAGAAATAAAATTTTGTTATAAGTGTATTTCATTATAAAATACAAATATTGTGTAAGGAACTAGCTTTTGATGCAGAAAGTATGCATAAGCAGGAACAACAAAACTTGCCCACAGCTAATTTTCAACAACTTCTTCAAGATAACAATCGACAGTATCATAGTCCATGGTATCAATCATTATTTATTTTGTATAATTGTGTTTTATATATGTATATATGCTTTATTTACAATCTTCTTAACAGTCTCAATTTTATAAAACAGTTTATAAGAAAAGAAGCAACAGCTGGTAGTCTCTCATGCATTACAAGACATGCCAGTTCAGATATTCATTTCACAGTACTAAATTAGGCTGTTTTTCCCTATAATACAAGATTTTTTTTAAAGATTTTAAAGTTATTAATATATATTGTCCCCACCTCATTAGAAAACAAACAAAACAAAATTAAAACAATGACTATCATAAATAATAATCTGCATGAAAATAGATGACAAAAAATTGGAGGGGGAGTTGGTGACTGTGTTACGTAATTATTGAGGGGGGATTAGGTATTTCTATTACAAGTCTGTTACACAGGAGGGAGGGGGGGTCTGAAAAGCATTACATAATTTAGGGACGGTCCCTGATACCTGCCGTTTGTTGTTTTAGTAATTGTGGATTAAGCCAAGGGACTTATAAACATTTCCAAATGCCAAAGAGGTTTATAATGAACCTTGAAATATGTTTTATTGTTACAAAATTACACCATATACTATATCTGTAAAAATATAATAGTTGGAATTGGTCTTTATGTTTAAAGTATATTTTATATTGATCTTTATTGACATATGAGTTCTATTGAGACAGTATATATATATATATATATATATATATATATATATATATATATATATTTTAGTACAGAAAACATTCTTAATCTTGCTTGTAATCATGCAAGGGGTTCAATAATTTATTTCTTGGTAGTTAAGAGACTTCTTGGTTTTTTTAAGCAGGATAAAGATATGTAACAATTATTGAAAAATTGATAATTATTGAATATTTAACGTTAATTAACTACCATGAACAAATAAAACAAAAATCAAATTTGCTAAAAGAAAACAGTGTAGTGAACAAATGTTTAATATTTACACATTTTTAATTACTCCAGGTATGTGAGAAACTACGAGATTCTAATAAGCGCCTCCATGAGATAGAAGTAACGTTGTTCACCCCATGTCGCCCAATGTTGGCTGAGCGCTGTGATGTGCAAGACATTGACAAACACTTGACACGTCGGCCCGGACCACGATTTATAGAGACTAAACTAGACGGTGAACGGAGCCAGCTACATTATGCAGATGGAGAGTTTAAGTTTTTCTCTAGGTAAGGCTGATAATTTAAAGTCAATCTCATTAGTTATTATTCAGATAGTATCAGTTAGTATTTTCATAAATACTATGAGTAAAAGACTTAGTGAAAATTTGTTACATTTAGTATTTGACATGACTATTTTTATTTCACTATTCAATTTATACTTCTGTACATGTTTATGAATCTTTGTACATCTTTGACTTTGACTTTACTTACAGGGATTTGGCCATCATCTGAATATTGCTCAGTCAATAGGACTAGACATATTTGGCCATCATCTGAATATTGCTCAGTCAATAGGACTAGACATATTTCAGATCATTTAATCTTCCCCACCTTATTTCGTAATTGTGTGCATCAAATAATCAAATAAACATGTGAAAATTGGGCTTAGAATTCATTACAGGATTTATTATCTTATATTAGCATATTATTTCTTTATTGCATATGATACTTACTGGAAAACTTAATCAATCAAACCCAGTCAGTGCTGATAAATTGGCATTAAGTCATAGTAATAGAGTTAAAGTATCTTTCTTTCTGACACTAGTTAATTTGGAAGAAATGTTATCTTTTATAGTTAAGGTAAAAACTAATTCATTTTTGGTTTGGGATAGCAATCCCCCCTGTTTTAAATTCTTTTTAATGTAAGTTGTTTTAGTATCAGACTGTCTATAGAACCTTAATAATTGGTTTTCTGTAGGTGGTACGAAGTTGAATGAAAATATATCTAATATGGTTAGATTTGATAAAATGATGATATATAAGGAGAGTAAAAACTTTGTTGAAACATTTAAATCAAAATTTCGAGAGATTTTTATTGACTCCAATTAAGAATTTAAAGATCACATGAAAGCAATTTTAAACAAACTTAACTTGGCTTGTTGATCCTTAAAAATGTTTTCTGTAAAGAAAGTTTACTTTGCTCTATTTCAAAGTATTATGTCTTATGGTCTAATAGTTTATGGTGTATCAGTCTAGAAAAATAATAGTAGACAGTTTTTGATCCAAAAAAGGCCAGTAAGATTAAGGATGTTTGATTGAAAATTATTTTGAAGTTTTTTGGATAAAATTATTTCTTTTTACAAATAATAAGTTTGTTGAGAGAAAAATTAAAAAAAATGTTTATTGAAAAATGGTTACCTAAAGTGGAAGTGTAACCAATTATTATTTTATAAATGAAGTCTGTACGAATTTCAAAACGAAATTTGTACAATTATCTTTGGCCGAAAAAGTAGATTAGTAACACATAAAATCTTTATGGATAAAGTTTGTAATAAATGAGGGAGTTATTCCCATTTGTTGTGCTCTGGGCATGCAGCAAGAGTGCCATTACTCTCCCATGCCCCCAGCAAGGCATGCACCTTGCTACTCATGGCAACGGTGGTGTTGAAACATTGAACTAAACTCCATCCAGCGCCGAACTGAGCCAGTCGGACGAACACTTTTTTAAATGTATAAAATGGCACCAACAGAGAATTGTAAACCAGTATTACACAAGTGCAACTAAAAAAACAAATTACAACAAGAGTACAACAATTTTTCACTGATTTTATTTTATCAGTCTATGTATATTATAAAACTGTGGGTTTAGAACTTTTTTGTACAATTAGATTATATAATTTTAACCGACTTAATAAAAATCTCTTACTGTTAGTAATGCAGTGATCAACTAGCATGAACAAAAATAGCATTGGAATGAATCATCAGGGGCCAGTGAAATGGTTTTGTGAAATGAAGGTGCACAAAACTTGGGTTCTTATTGTGTGTACATTTTAGGAATAGAGATTAAATATACTAAAATATGTTTATAAATAGCTCAGCAAAAATAAGTTTTTCCAGTTCGTGTCTGCATTAGACTCTTTGTTGCTTCTTAACATTATCCCAAGTCCTTACTAAATTTATAATTTCTCTAACACTCGAACCTCTAACCAGGGTTTTTAGTTTTTTTATATATGAGGCATGAAGGAATATTACCTGTAATATAGACATTAGTTTCTTAATCTGCATTTTATGTGTTGGTGAAATACTAAGCAGTGAACGTCACACAACACAAGGTTTGTGAATTAGACATTGTCTTTAATTTCTGTTTATTTATATTTTCACGGTTTATTAATTATATTTTTTATATAATGCTTTTTTTATTTATATTTTTATGGTATATTATGAACTTTTTTTTGCTTGTTCATACTATGTGGAAATAATGAATG
Organism: Stictocephala bisonia; assembly: GCA_035578905.1. Classification (NCBI taxonomy): domain Eukaryota; kingdom Metazoa; phylum Arthropoda; class Insecta; order Hemiptera; family Membracidae; genus Stictocephala; species Stictocephala bisonia. The sequence goes on along the minus strand of JAQJVL010000149.1, from coordinate 1,483,032 downwards.
ATGGACAATGCCTTGTTAGTGAATCTCTGGTCCACATTCTAAGTGTTTCCTTGACGTGAGTGTATCCGATAACTAACATCACTTGAATATCCTTTTAATTTAAAGAGAATCTATTAAATTTTGTGATGAAATAAAAAAGTTGCTTCTTGTGTTAGGCTTTATTTCTACATTGTAGAGCAAATAAGTATAGATAAAAAATGTTTTGTACTTAAAACAAGAGAGTCTACCACAACCTGTACCGTTTAATTTAATTATGCAAGTGATAATGAGAGAAATCAAATGGAAATGTAAGTATGTTGGTTTTTGCTGATGATGTCATGTTATGGGAAGAGAGTACAGATGAGGTACAAAATGTGCTAAATAAGTGGGATACAAAGATGAAAGAGAAGAGTTTGAAGATAAGTATGGAGAAGAGTGAAATATGTCATGTATTGTGTGGAAAACAGCTTTATTTTCTTCTGACAGATTTTTTAACCTAATTTATGAATATTTTTACCTTTATTCTGTGGTTTGGAAGTCTGTTAAACCATTGCTACAACGAGTCTACAAAACAAAATGGCTCTTCTCTGCAGACAAGGAGGACTGTGCCTTAGTTGGATATCTTTCCCTATAAAAAGCGTATGTTTATTTTCAAAAATAGCAATAGTAAACTTCTGTTAAAGTTAATGCTTGATTACAAATTAATTTTAGCCCTTCAATAGTTTGATCTGAAACTGTCCATATGATTTGATAGGAATGCCTTTGAATTCACTGATGCATTTGGAAGCAGCAGTATTTCTGGGTCTCTGACACCATATCTTGCAAAACAGCTCAAGCCTGGTTTGAAAAATTGTATTTTGGATGGTGAAATGATGCCCTGGAACACTAAATACAAATGCTTTGGTTCTAAAGGTGTGTATTTAAGAAATATTTGTTTACACTGGGTTAGATATTCATATAAATTATAGAACGTTTCATATTACAACCCATTTAACAACAAATTACAACTTACAAGCTGATATTACAGATGGCACACCCTAAACGTGTGCATGACCTTGAGAAGTGGTTGATAGAAGCAGGACCAGGTGGGGTTATTTTTCAAAAAAACGTTTATTTTTACTGAACAAGTGATTGAAAACTAGTAAAAATATTAGTTACCAGTGAATTTCTAAATTAGATTTCTGAATCTTCTATTGAGCCTAATTTTTGTTGATTTGGCTTTGCAAACTTTTTGAATAAACGTAATTGTAATTGATTGTTTATGAACAGAAAAATTTAAAAATTGTTAAGTTAGTATGCATCTAATTCACTTTCATATTACTCTTGTAATATTTCAGTTCCGTTTGTATGTTATTGTTGTATTTTGTAATATTGTATATTATTTTCGCAAAAGTGGTTCAATGAGTGATAAAAGGTTAAAATCTAAACTGTGTGGTAAATTACTCTGCAGTCGAAGCCAAGAAATGTTGTCAAATGTAATTTTATAAGAGAAGAATGTGGATAGATTTTTTAAATAATTTTTTAATATAATGAATGCTTTTCATCTATGTTTTCCCTTTCACATTTTAATTAGTAAATAAACAAATAACATATTGGTTTTGACGTTTCAAAAATATAAGAAAAGTGTATTTCCTTAACACCTGAGTTACCATTCACAATTTTACTAAATAATAAAACTTAAAGAATATTTATTACTCTTTGGACGCAAAACGGAAATAGTAGTTTTGAAAAAGACTAGTATAGTCAAGTCTGTGAGCACAGTTAGACTGGACCATCTGTACATGTGCTAAGTACAATACTAATTCATTGAGACGCCTTTAGTGTAATCGTAAAAAGTAGTTATAATCACATCATTTAAAATAATAATATAATAGTCCAGGGCATTTAGAGAATATATCGGAAAAACGGGTAAACAGTAGATATCGAGATGCGGTTTTTTGCATTGTCTTCGTAAAGCGACCACAAGTAATGTCTACATATGCTGGTGCAGCCATTTTTCGAAAATTGCATTCTGGTGCAATAAATGCATTCTACAGTTGCATAATTTTTTGAAAAATTCTTAAACGATTGGAAACCCGGAAAAAACGGTCGAAAATCGTTTCTCGGGGGTTTTGGGGCATGCCGAGTCCGATTCTGGCATTGGAATTGACCGGGGGGTGCACGGGGGGGTTCTACGGGGGGGCTGGGGGGGGTGAATTTCGGAAAAATCACACGGCTGATATAAATCGCTCAGAAATCTTTTCTCGGGGGTTTTCGGGCATGCCGAGTCCGATTCTGGCATTGGAATTGACCGGGGGGTGCACGGGGGGGTTCTACGGGGGGGCTGGGGGGGTGAATTTCGGAAAAATCACACGGCTGATATAAATCGCTCAGAAATATTTTCTCGGGGGTTTTCGGGCATGCCGAGTCCGATTCTGGCATTGGAATTGACCGGGGGGTGCACGGGGGGGTTCTACGGGGGGGGGCTGGGGGGGTGAATTTCGGAAAAATCACACGGCTGATATAAATCGCTCAGAAATCTTTTCTCGGGGGTTTTCGGGCATGCCGAGTCCGATTCTGGCATTGGAATTGACCGGGGGGTGCACGAGAATGGCTGTACGGGGAAAGGTGATGGATAAAATGAAAATTCACAAATTACGAAAAATATGTCTGTATTCTTATTCAATAATCCATGGAAATGTTTTACCTTAATTAGTAAAGTATATGGTTTAAGTTCAATTATTAATTAACAAATCTTCCCCCTCATCTCCCATCTCCTCTTCCTCCTCTTTTTCCTCTTTTTCCTCTTCCCCCTCTCTTTTTTCTTCCTCCTCTTTATCCTCCTCACTGTCCTCGGTCCGGAGAGAAATGACTTTCTGATTGGAGCAATTTCCATCACAATTCTTGCATGCAACTGTGCAATCCAGCCCATTGCGTCGGCACCCGCATCTGTTGCCGCAATCTGTTTCGCATGAACAAGAAACCATATTTAAAATTTCTTCTGGACCTGCTTCCTGGGTCATAGCGACAGGACTCAGCTCTCCATTATCCATTTCCCATCCCCATTCCAAAGGATTTAAAGGTGTATTTTCTTGTGGATCTGCCTGTCTATACCATGCTTGTACCTGATAATAGACACGTTTGATGTGTTCGGCCAAAGCGTTCGCAGATGGGATTATCCTTGAAAGATCCACTCTCCCTTTGATACTAGCTTCGGCGTACATGTTGGCTCGGTAGGTGTTGACGAGCTCAATCGCTGGGCTATTTATAGTCCGAAACTCTCTTGATGCCCCATAGAGAGCTAAACCCAAGCGCAGTCCAGAATCTATCAAATTATCGATTGATACATTTTTTTGCTTAAATATTTCAGCATGGTCATGTAGATCGTCATTTTTTTCTAAAATATCAGACATTTTTTTTTTGCCTTGATAATAGAACGCCGAGGTTGTGTCGCACCCCGTGAATGCGATAAATAAGGCGAGGTGTAGGAGCTAAATGTATAGAAGATATTCGCGAGAATTTTTATAATATTTATAATATAATAAAAAACTTAAATCTATAATATGGATTATATTTAAATTTTTATAATTTATAAAATTTGGAATAAATTTGAAGATAAAACTAACATTTCGATCACCTATACCACCGTCATTACTTCCGAAATTCACCCCCCCCAGCCCCCCCGTAGAACCCCCCCGTGCACCCCCCGGTCAATTCCAATGCCAGAATCGGACTCGGCATGCCCGAAAACCCCCGAGAAAATATTTCTGAGCGATTTATATCAGCCGTGTGATTTTTCCGAAATTCACCCCCCCAGTCCCCCCCCGTAGAACCCCCCCGTGCACCCCCCGGTCAATTCCAATGCCAGAATCGGACTCGGCATGCCCCAAAACCCCCGAGAAACGATTTTCGACCGTTTTTTCCGGGTTTCCAATCGTTTAAGAATTTTTCAAAAAATTATGCAACTGTAGAATGCATTTATTGCACCAGAATGCAATTTTCGAAAAATGGCTGCACCAGCATATGTAGACATTACTTGTGGTCGCTTTACTAAGACAATGCAAAAAACCGCATCTCGATATCTACTGTTTACCCGTTTTTCTTTATTCCGGTCGATTTTGATCTAAATGCCCTGGACTATAAAGTAATAACTCAAGTAGTCTTTTTTTTCAAAAATTTCAATTTTTTTGAAGATATATTTTTGAGAAAATAAACATTAAAATTCAAAAGTGATTTCAAGCCTTTTTTTGTATGTGCAGTTTTTATATTGTAGAAATTGTAAGGCAAAAATCGTTACTAGTTCTCAACTTCCTCAATTATTAGTTGGATCATAGGACTGCAACTACTTAGTGCTTCTGCATAATCTAAGTATGTTTTAATGTTACTGTAGTTTTATTAAAAAAAAAAAAAAAAAAAAAAAAAAAAAAAAAAATACTATGTGGTATACAGAAATTACAAAAGTTCTAAAGAGGTTAGGTTAAAGGGCACTAGGCCAGGAATTAGTATATTAGAGAGATAGGACATCAGCAAACTTACCTTAAAAGACAAGTTCACTAACATCAGAGTAGTAGTCACAAACACAAAATGAACACAATCTCACAAATTTTCAACACCACTGGCATTTTCTTCAGGTGAGTAGAGAGAGCATACTACAAAAGTTCTAAAGAAAATGAGGTGATGATCACATGCTATCACATGGGAGAGAGGAGTCAGCAAAAAAGCAACATAATATATTCGCAAAATTGTAGGCTTGGAATACATTGAAAATAAAGTAAAGCTTAAAATCTTTTATTCTTAATTGTATGACTATTTATAACTGTAATTTAATTTATAACTATCACAATACTAAATAGAGGGCTGTTGAAATGTCCAGAAACAACATAATTAGCGTTTACTGGTTACAGTTATAAATATTGGAATATTTTTCAAGGTCATAAAGCTAATTTTCTTATATCATGGATGATTCTTTGCTCCCTCAAGAGGCGCATAACGAGTTTGAAGAAAGTATTAAAATGAAGCTTAGGTCAAGATGTATATAATTGTTATGAATACAATATTTCTATACAAATATTTAATTTACTTTATGCTTTACTATTTAACCTAAAGAACTGTTTTTCTTGTTAATTATCATTGTTAAACTTGTAGAGACTGATTTAGAAAAGTTTTGATCACTTCAGTGTGAAGAACTACACCACATTTCAACAAGTCAGAAACTCTCGCACGTCATTATCAACCATGAAACTCCTCTTCATGATATTCAAAATCTTATTATAATTCAGTTACCTATGAGTTGTAAAAATATATGTGCTATATTTTTGCCTTGAGCTGTATGAATTCTTATCAATCGCCAATACTTGTTCAGACTAGTCTTCTGTTCAATAAATATTAGAAACTACCATTTGAATTAGGGGTTTTTAAAATAAAAAGTAAAAATCATACATCATGTTTTGGTGTGGAATAGAAGCAGTGAAAATTACACTAACTTCATATTGCGAGGAGAGGCTCTAAAATTACACTAACTTCATATTGCGAGGAGAGGCTCTAAAATTACACTAACTTCATATTGCGAGGAGAGGCTCTAAAATTACACTAACTTCATATTGCGAGGATAGGCTCTAAAATTACACTAACTTCATATTGCGAGGAGAGGCTCTAAAATTATACTAACTTCATATTGCGAGGAGAGGCTCTAAAATTACACTAACTTCATATTGCGAGGAGAGGCTCTAAAATTACACTAACTTCATATTGCGAGGAGAGGCTCTAAAATTATACTAACTTCATATTGCGAGGAGAGGCTCTAAAATTACACTAACTTCATATTGCGAGGAGAGGCTCTAAAATTATACTAACTTCATATTGCGAGGAGAGGCTCTAAAATTATACTAACTTCATATTGCGAGGAGAGGCTCTAAAATTAGACTAACTTCATATTGCGAGGAGAGGCTCTAAAATTATACTAACTTCATATTGCGAGGAGAGGCTCTAAAACTTACTTTAAACATCATTAATTGTTGTTCAGCCTATATCAACATTTTTATAGTTTATACACTATAATCTCATTGACTACTCATCATTTTAAATTTGATGGTAACAATAATACTAGTATTCTAATATTTTATTGTATTGGTTCATAGTATCTTGCCAAAATTATGAATACTAAGGAATGTGTTTCATAATTTGTTCCAGGAATGAACCTAGATGTAAAGTCATTACGAGTGGGAAATGTTCATCAGCCTTGTTTTTGCGTTTTTGACATTCTCTACTTCAATGACACAGTGCTGACAAACCAGCCGCTCAGGCAACGGTTGGCAACCCTAGATCAGGTTTTCATTCCTTGTGAAGGCATAATGATGCATGTTTCTCGAAAATCTGTCAATTCAGGGTAATATATATAAATATATATATTTTCAATTTTACTTAAATGTTGTTTAAAAAGATCATACCATACACAAGGGATGGTCTTGAATGTAAATTAGACATGTTTCCACATATTCCCCCTTTGTCACTAATTTTGTATGTGAGATTTGATTTAGGACAAACTTGTCTAAATCAAGGGAAAGGACAAGGCAGGAACAAAGACGTGAACTCTAAATAAGTGTGCATTGCCTGTAACTAGTGTAACATGTAATGAAGAAGAAAGTGCTGCTGCCGTTATTCAGTTGACAGTGCCTAGCTCCATTTAACTTTTTTTTTCTGCTTTAAGGTTGAAATTTATTTATTTATTTTTTCTATTTTGCTGCTCAGCCAGTTGCTATTGGTTCAGTACCCCAATAGATATAAATAATTTACTCTTGGTTCTTGAACAGTTCTTACTTGCAACAAATAGTTCACATATCAGGAAAGCAATATCATATTAATTTTGATTTCAATCCTTTTTGTGTACTAAGTTTAAGGATAGCAAAAAGTTATAAAACTGCTTCTGTTGTTTTCCTTATGGACTTCTGTAAGTTTTGTTTTGTAATGTCACCTTGGAAATTCTGCTGATTTTCTATAATCTCTGATTACATCATTCCTGACAAGTGGTCTGTAACACAGTATTTCAACATATCAGTTGTAAATTAGCAATAAAATACTAGTCTGTGTATCTAAACAAGAATATTATCTTATTTCTTTAGATCACACAAGCAAGGCAGACAAAATACATTTTACTATACAACTGTTTTCAGTAAACTTTAAGCTACAAGATAAATTTAAGTATTTATTATATTAACTTTATATTGAAACTTTTAAGTATTTATTATATTAACTTTATTGAAACTTGCCTACAGCTCTTGCTTCACCACAGGGTGGTTCTCTACGCCTGCGTACACTCCATCTGTGGTTCTCTCTAAACCATACATCAATGTGAAAGCTCAACTTTCTGCCATTCTGCTACATAACAAAGTTTTACAGTCTAGAAAACCTTATAAGTATACTTTAGGTGGATGCAAAGAAGTGTAATCATGTCAGAAATGAACTTAAAAATTTTACAATGAAAAACAAACTAGCCAAGCTTTTGTGTCATGTTTATGTTTTTTGTATCAGTTTTTTAATTAATCTTATGTATTAAAACAATCGGGTCATTTAGTTCACTCACTTTCTGAGATTATTACTTGACTGATTTTGATGAAATATTTTTTATTCAAAAGATAATTTTGATTCCTAGGTCGTAACGGAGCTGGATTTTTGAAATTTCCATAAGTTTTTGTCCTACACGGTGTCAAAGTTGCAATGTTATTCTTATGGAGATTAATTTTAATCAACCATCTGGCGGCATAAACAAATGTTATGTCCTACACGGTGTCAAAGCTGCAATGTTATTCTTATGGAGATTAATTTTAATCAACCATCTGGCGGCATAAACAAATGTTATATGGTCCAAATAATTTGTTATGTTAAACATAGAGAGCAGCATAGTAAAATATCAAGTTAATTATAAAAGAGCAATAAATGCCTGTCTGTGTGTATGTTATCATCAGCCATTAAATAAAATAAAAACATTTGATATAGGCTTATTGATAAAATTGGTTGTTTATAATAATTATAAAATGTAGTGCAAATCAAGTGGAGTGAGTGAGCTACTGTAAATGAATTTAAATGATATGATTTTTACTTAATCCAGCTTAATTACTAATATTTGAAGTCAAAAGTTACATGGCGAGCACAGCGAGTGACTTGGTTGCCATGCAAAGCGTGTAGGGGTATCCCATAGTTATTAAATTAATACAAATATTACTCTTTTGGAAAAAGGAAACATTTGTTTCTATCTCTTAGGAATGGAATTTTGAGAAATTGTTTCTTAGTGGGTCTCTATGATACAAATACTAACTTCCCTCCAAATTTCATAAAAATCTGTTCTGTGGTTCCGGAGATTTCATGATGAGTTGGTACATCATTTTTGGATTATATATATCATGGTAAAAAGAAGATACTATACAAAAATTATTAGATTTTAATATATGATTAAAAATTCATATAGTTCATTTCATTACTAATGTAATTACAAACCGTCTTTAATCTAGTAAAAGCAGCAGTAAAAGCGAAGTTGGTTGAATCCCCTTCTTCGTAAACTAAAGGTTCTCAGTTCAATCCCAATCAGAGTCATAACAAATTTTGAAAGGGATCAGTTGATAACCACCAGTTGTTCATTTTTTATTGGGCTATTAATTAATGACACTTTCTAAGGAATAGTCTGCCCAAGTTTGTAACAATGACTACATTCGCTCATCACACTCATTCGAAATCTACATTTGCCCATATCTTGATGTTTGGCGTCTTAAGAATAAATAAACACAGTAGAGTCCAATTAATAAATAGTCCTTTCTGAGCTAAGTCGAAATCATATACAGTGAAAACCCTATTTTACAATGATTACCACCCAACATGGACATACCAGACTTCTGTATTAGTGTCCACGCCGATAGCAACCATTGAGCGGACGCTATGTCGGTATTAAGAGGACCAAGCATCCAACCTATCACCTACAATCTCCCAAACACTTTGTCCCCAAGTAGCTGGGTTACAGCACTGCGCCACCAGTGCCGACATCTACACTCGTTCATCTAAACTCATCACACTCATTCACCCTTCATTTTCGTCCATATATCTACAATCGGCGTATAATGAATAATGAATGATCTTCTGACCAAACTCTTGTTCTATATCTGAAATTAAATAGAATAAATAAATAAACACAATAGAGTTAAGGCTTAATTTTCCTGGCTATTGGGCTATTAATAAATAGTCCTTTCTGAGCTAAGTCAAACTCATAAAGTAACAATGACTGCATTCTTACATATGAGACACTGACGCTGTTCATTTGTCATTGGGCTATCAATTAATGACACTTTTTAAGGAATAGTTGGACTTAGTTAGTAACAATGACTACATTAGCTCATTTACACTCATCACACTCATTCAAAATCCATATTTGCCCATATATTGACAATCAGCGTCTTAAGAATAAATAAAAAAATAAAACTATTATTATCACATAGTTTCTGAATATCATGAACCATTTAATAGGTTATTATTATTGTATATTTTTTATTTTATGGCCTTAATTGGACCACTTTAGTCAATTTCTTGTGTTCTTTTTTCTTCTCTCAGACCAGTATCTCTTCATGCGTTAGGACCGTAACTTTTCTTTCTTCATCTGGTATCAATTCCTATCATTTGTCTATTTATTTTGATTAGTAGTCTGGTCTGCTTATCATTTAGAAGCTTGATATTTTTTGTTTTATTCTTCAACTCTTCTAATGTAATTTGCAGCTCTCTCATGTCTTCCCTAAGTTTCATAATCCATCTTATATTGGTTTTACCGTTCCATAGCTTTCCCATGATTTTTTTTTTTTTTTTTTTTTTTTTTTTTTTGCTTAATCTCTCCTCAGTTGTCCTGATTAATTGTCCGAGGAATGAGATTCGTTTCTTTTTTATTGTACTCGTGGCAGGTTCTATCTCCTTGAAAATTGTTTCGTTGGAAGCTAGTCTCCAGTGTCCATTCTCTTGATAGTTCTTGTTAATGCAGGTTCTATCTCCTTGTAAACTGTTTCGTTGAAAGCTAGTCTTCAGTGTCCATTCTCTTGATAGTTCTTGTTAATGCAGGTTCTATCTCCTTGTAAACTGTGTCGTTGGAAGCTAGTCTCCAGTGTCCATTCTCTTGATAGTTCTTGTTAATGCAGGTTCTATCTCCTTGTAAACTGTTTCGTTGGAAGCTAGTCTCCAGTGTCCATTCTCTTGATAGTTCTTGTTAATGCAGGTTCTAATTATTCTTCTTTCTATCTTAAGTAGTTTGTCTATTGCAATGGTATTAGTTGTTTTAAAGATTGTTTCACTTGTGTATGTTATTATCAGTTATGTAACTGTTCTGTAATGTCTTAATTTTTCAGCTATTGAAAGGTATTTTTTATTATATGTATTCTTTATAGTATTGTGCTCTAACCAGTTTATTTATTCTATTGTTTCATTATGACTTTTCGTTGAGATTGTATGTTATATTTTCACCTAAATATTTTAAGTTCTTTATAATTTTTATTTCTTGATGTTCTATTTTGATTTTATTTGCGAGTGGCAGGTCAGTTAGCATTATTTCCGTTTTCTCAAAGGCTATTTTGAGGCCGATCTCTTCTGGGAAATGTCTTGTAATGTGGTTATTTGTTGATTGGTCTCCTGAATATAATTGGCCAGCAGTGACAGATCATCAGCAAGCCTCAGACAACTAAGATCTATGTTATATTTTGAAGATCCGATTTTTATATTCTTTGGATTGTTTTGTACCATTCTCTCATTACATATTCTATGGCACAATTGAACAATAATGGCGACAGGCCATATATTAGGTCATTATATATTCTAGGGCACAATTGAACAATAATGGCGACAAGCCATATATTAGGTCATTATATATTCTAGGGCACAATTGAACAATAATGGTGACAAGTCATATATTAGGTTATTATATTATAAAAATAAACTATCTTAATAATGATGTTTTGATATCAATAAAACACTTTCAGTTTTCCCAAACTCAGAAAAATGTTCAGTAGTATAATTAATTCATAATAGTTACAAATTCTTGTCACCATTTAATCCTATCCAAAATAAAATACAGATGGCGTCGTCTAAACTAGTATCCTGAATAATGTAGTAACTTTGGTGGTGCAGTTCCCTCACAACCTTCCCCCTGCTGTATAGAATAATGAAAGTTTCATTGAAAACTGTATTCTTATTTTCTAGTAAAAAAGAAAAGAAAAAAATACATGTTACCAACAAGGAGATAAATAAAAATAAGGCTCTTTTTAGAATGTCTGGTTACGTATTATGACATTAGTTGGTGAACTGCACCTAAATGAGTACAAATGAGTAGTTCAACAAATCAGGTTAAGTAAGGGAAAACACAGGAAGAATAGAGGAAAATTTGATTCTTCATAATTTCACAACATAATTCTTACTATATATATTATCTTCTTGTTTATATATAAGCCATTTATGTCCTTCATAATGCTAAAACACAATATCTCATTTTATATATATGAGATAAGTAATTATTGTTATGATACAGGGAAGAGGTGTTGGTTGCTCTAAACAATGCGATTGACAATCTAGAGGAGGGAGTTGTGGTTAAAGAACCTAATTCAATCTACAAGCCTAACTCCAGGCGGGAAGGCTGGATTAAAATTAAGCCTGAGGTAAATGAGCAGCTTATTATGTGATTGCTAGTGCCAGTACAGTACTATAAATTAACCAGCTTAACACACCAGTGATTGTGCAGTGTATTACCTTACCTTACCTGGGATTTCTCATTTATTTATTATTTTAATATCTTGTTGTATGGATTTAATATAAAAAAGTCCTTTGCAACTTTTGAAGTCAATGCTTAGTGCCAGGCTAATAAAAGTATATCTCAATTAATTGTGAAGAAAACTCTTTTAAATAGTTGAAGGATGGTCTGCCATAGGGGTCTGTTCTTGTTCCCATTTTGTTGAACATGTATACTGCTGACATCCCAATAACAAAGTCTAGAAAGTTTATATATGCAGATGATATTGCTTTAGCTTACCAACATAAGGACTTCAAAGCTACTGAAGAAACATTTACAAGTGACCTTGCAGCCCTCGAAGGATATTTCAGAACCTGGAAGCTAAATCCTAACCCATCCGAAGTAGCCTGCTTCCACCTAAGTAATAGACTGGCTAATTGAAAACTGAACATCTTTCTAAATGGTGTAAAACTACATCACAATGATCATCCACAGTACCTGGGAGTAACATTAGATCGATCGCTGACGTTTTAAAGCCATCTTCAAAAACAGCATCCAAAATTGAAACCAGGGCAAATGTACTACATCATATTGCTGGAACAACTTGGGGAGCCAACGCGCACGTCCTGCGTACAACTGCTTTGTCTCTGATATATTCTGCTGCTGAATACAGTGCTCCTGTATGGCTAAATAGCGCACATACAAAAGTAATTGATGTCCAACTTAATAGAGCTATGAGAGTTATTAGTGGTATTCTCATGGCAACTCCATTTCTTTGGCTCCCAGTACTGTGCAATATAGCTCCTCCAGAGATAGACGTCAGGAGACACTACTTAAAGAATTCAATAATATCTGGAATGCCCCGCACCTCCCAATTACACAGGATCTCCCTCGTCATAACGGTCGCTTAAAATCTCGAAACCCACCTCTACGTACAGGTTCCCAGTTGAGCAGTTCAAATTTGTTGCCCAATACTAGCTTGGCCGTAGCGTGGAACAGTTTTGAGATGTAATAATTTCCTTATTAATGCTTCATCAATACCTGTAGGTGGGATGAACCTCCCTCGGAGGGAATGGACACTTTTGAATAGGTTCTGAACTGGCATGGGTAGATGTAACTACTGGAAGTATAAATGGGGATTGACACTAGATCAGTCATGTGATTGCGAGGAGTCTACGCAAACAATGGATCACATAATTACAGAATGTCCCCTGCGTTCTTTCACGGAGGGATTTGCTAGTATAAACAGAATAAGTGAGGGAGGTCATAAATGGCTCGATGGATTGGATTTAGCTTTGTGACAGGAGATCACTTTTATTTGATATTATATATTGCATGACTTTTGGATCTTAATCCAAATATATGTCACATCTTAAAGGAAAAAAAAAATGAATGGTAGCTGATAAAAAAACCATACGATAAATATACAATTTAAAAAATGACCATAATTTTGTTAGTAACGTATCACTTTGTATGTAATGTGATTGTATTTCTTGTTTGATTTGATACAAATAAATTAATATCTGTTCAATGAAACAAGTTATTCACAATGTATAAATATCGATGATTAGTATAAGTTTAAAAGTCAGAGAAAAAGCTATTCACAATAAGTTATTACCTAGCAAAAAATAAAACAGAACAATATATTATTTGTATTGTTTTATTGTGGATTCACTCTGTTCCAATTTTATTTCAGCTTTAAAATTGTACTATTAGTACATTTTAGAAAATTGTCTTTAAATATTGACAATGTTGCATTTTTTCTAGCTATGCCAAACTTAGTAAAATATCATATGGTAATTAAGTGTATTTTATTTTATTCTAACATAGTTTCACCTTATTAAACTGAAATTCCCATAGTTACCCAGTTCACAGGGATTATTTTATTAATCCTAGGTATGTTTTTCAAAGCAAGTGAAAGATTTGATACATGTTGTTTTATTCTTCTTTTTATCTACATGTCCCTTTTTTGTGTGGTAGCTGCTATAGCTGGGAGATCACAAATTTGTGACGGTCCAGCTACCAGGTTTATTGCTCGTTTAGAACTACCCGGGGGATACATACAGCTTTAAAGATTTGGTGTGGATGCGAACAACATCATCTCTATGTACTGATTTCCAGTTGAGCAGATCGAATTTCTTTCCCAATATTAGCTGGGCCATAGCGTGGAACAGTTTTGATGGACAAAATAAGTTCCTTATTAACGATCTATCAATACCTGTAGGCGGGATGAACTTCCCTCGTAGGGAGTGGACATTATTGAATCGGTTCCGAACTGGAGTGGGCGATGCATACTTGGGATTAATGATTAAAAATAATTAAGGATTAAATTTAATCGTTACTTTTTCTATTAACTTTTTAACTTATTTATTAGTTTTAGTAATCTTTAACTTCTAACTTTAACTAGTTTAAAATTTGGCTAACGGTTAAAGTAACTCAGTTAGTTTTTCAAATGTGATAAAAGGTGCCATTTGGTCCGTGGAATGTGAACTGGGGAGAAAGTATCTAAAACTCAGGTCATAGACCGATTGTTTTCCTCATCCTCCAATTGTCACTGGCAAGCAAGGTCACTGTTTTGAAGACGCACCCCCTCCCCTTTAGTCACAATTTACTGCCCTACAAATAAAAAGGGCGGACCAAACGGGTATACCATTGTTGTGGGATTGACCTGTCCCTGAGGTGATCATTTCACTTGATTAGTTAATGTTTAGGGATAAAGTTGATATAGTCATTTAGTTATCTTGCTTTAAATCAACGCAGTGGGCCTAAGCTTGTTTATCTTTCATGAACTCTAATACTGTAATTTTACCTGTTTACCCATCTATCTGTATAATTAATTAGGAAAATCTGTTGCATTTTGACGTTAATGCTGTCAATAATTGATTAATTGATCATACCAAATTACAGATCTAAATTGTCCTGTTAAAGAGTAATCGGGAACAAACTATTTAAATGGTTAATCAAACCAACATTTCCTCAAATGTTTACTTTATTTTAAATTAGGCTTACTTGGTAAAATCAATCCATTATATGATACCACACAACAGAATAAACTATCTTCAAGATTGCAGGACAGATTTCAAATAACAATTGCTATATTTAGTTCTGTTTTCAATATTTTGCTATTGGCACCGTTGAAAAGAAAAGATAATTATAATACTATCTTTAATATTAATATCAATAATATTATCAATGGTAATTAGTTTTGTATTTTATTAACGATTTAGTAGTTTTCATAATTTTTAATTAACTCATTTCAGTAATAATAAAACATGCACTCAGAACGGCAAATTCTTAAACATCTAATAAACATAACTGCTTGTCGAAAATAGTATGAATAGATCTGCTTTCACTCACTTATAGAGTGAGTATATTTTGTGCAGTTTTTGTTTACTGCTAATCAGTCCATACATTTCTTATCAGTGACCCTTCCTTATCATCTCCAGTCTGATAAAAACCATCTGGAGTTAACATTTCACAATATTATTTGGCCTTTCTTATTATATGCGCCAATTTGAAAAAAAATGTTTTGTTATCGTGAATTTCCTATAAGATGGTTATTGATTTTTTAAAGTATGGCTTAAAAATGTAAAACTTTAATTTCAATGACTTAAGTCAGTTTTTGTTAACAATTTTAGAAATGAAATATTTATTTTTAAGATTTCAGACAGTTATATAACAAAAATTACTGCAGAAATCGCTATAGTCTAATTAATATTATATAATAATGTATTATAAATAGGCCTATTTATCAAAGATATTATAATTAATAAAAGATCTTACAGGTTAAGTATTTTTTATGTATATTTTACTGTACCAAAACTAACTTTTAACTTCAATTAGTTATTTTTAGAGCATTAACTTTATCTTTATTCAGTTAAAAAAAATCATTAACTTTCCCAAGTATGGGCAGATGTAACTACTGGAAATACAAATGGGGATTGACAGTAGATCAGTCATGTGATTGCAGGGAGTCTATCCAAAAAAATGGATCACATAGTTATAGAGTGCCCCTTGTGCTGTTTTACGAAGGGATAAGCTAGCATAAATGGAATCAGTGAGGCAGGTCTTAAATGGCTTGATGGAGTTGATTTAGTTTTGTGACTGGAGATAATTTGTTATTTATTTATTTTTAATTTTTATTATAGAGTAATGACTTTTGGACTTTTTGTCCAACTATAAATCTCAGCTTTTATATAAGTTTAAGTTAAAAAAAATAATAATAATGGTAGCTGACAAAAAAACCATACGATATATATAGATGTCCTTTTATGTCATCCTGCAACTAAAACCAAAAGGAGAAACATAAAAAAACTTAAATACAGAATGATTGTTGCAGTATACGGCAGGGGCCATGACAGAGTTGGACCTGGTGATCATTGGTGGCTACTACGGAGAGGGAAAACGGCGAGGTCTTGTTAGCCACTTCCTCTTGGCGGTTGCACAACCTCCAAGAATTTCTGGTCTGCTTTCATTGTGAAATTGTTAATTAAGAACATAATCTCCATTTTTACATTTTTTATTGGTTTTTATTACTAAAAGTAGTAGAGATGTGCAAGAATTTGAAGTTTTATCTGAGTTTAATCTGAACCTAGTTATATTCTAGTATGGAGAAATGTCAGCAATATAGAGGTCAAGTTCAAGCTTAGACAAATCTTTGTATTAATACAACAATGAATGATATTGATAAATTTATCATCAAATTTTGCTGTGAATGGTGATTTAACAATATTTTTTCAATTAGACTCTTAATTCGTTGTATACATCCTCAGTTATGTTACGACTGATAATAAATGTTATGAAAAACAACTAATAAGTTCACTTATTGTTAATGATTTTGTTGTGCACATTTACAGTGGTCAGTTACTGTCTGTCATATTGTGTTATTTATTGTAATGACTTGCAGTTAATCATCTGATTCTTTTAAAAAAATATAAGGGTAGTATTTAACACGTTAGCTGCCACTGGGATGGACCGGTGATGTCCCCATATTGCCAAGTTTTATCGTTACTTTTTTTTCATTAATTTTTGTTGTAATATGTTTGTTACGTAGTGTCATATGATATTTTATAAATAAAATGTTTCAAATAACAGCTGTTAATTATGGCCCGATCGGGTCGGCAAATTTTTTTATTAACGAATTTTAATTGAAAAATAAATGTGCCGACCCGATCGGAACAACATTGTTTTTGGGTATATTTCACGTAAGATATTGGCAGTACTGCACTCGGTGCGCGGTAAATCGTGACACACATGTTCGTGTTATTTCGCGCGCTTTTTATTGAACTCGGCACCCGCTTAGTGTAAATCTAACTTCACTTGGTTACAGTTTGTGTGTTGTTAGGTGTAGTGTATTCACACTGAATTTTACATTTTGTTCAGATATCCTTCCATGTTACGTATGTCTTTGAGTGTTTGTATTTTATTTTAGTTTATTTAGTTAGTTTATATTTTCAACAATGGGTGATTTGAATAGTGATGAAATAACAAACGCTTTGTACGATCCTATGACAAGTGAATATGACCCACAAATGGACCGTGTTAGTGATGATGGTTGGGGAAGTAATGAAGAGAGCGATATGGATAACACGGACGAAGATCCCGACTTTGCTCCCAGATACGACTCTTTATCGGAGAGTGACTTAGATGGTGAGTTAAGTAATGTTGTAGACAATAATTATGATGAAGATATGAATGAAGTTATAACTGAAATTATTAGTGAAAATAACTGTGTGAATGATGAAAGCGTTATGAATGTTGATGAAGTTGTAAATATAGAACATGTACAAAGAGAAGATATAAATATTAATTTAGGTGAAAAATACAGTGTTGAATAAAAATGAAAAAATCCAAATGTCTGAAATCCAAATTTCAGATGAAGATGAAAAATGGCAATTGTTTGAGGGTAGGCAAAAAATATTAAATTTGACGGAGTACCAACATTTTCATTCAATCTTCCACAAAATGCAAAACCTGTTGATTACTTTTATGCATATTTGACTGATGAAATCATACAGGTTATGGTTGACGAAACCAATCGTAATGCTGCTCAGGTTATAAGTAAATTATGATTGAATCGTAGTAGTAGACTGCGAAAATGGAGACCTACTAATCCAGACAAAATAAAAAAGTTCTTGGGATTATTGTTATGGATGGGTCTTGTGCCAATGCCTCGACTGACAGATTATTGGTCGAATAACATACTCTATAAAAATTGTGTTGTAGGTAAAATTATGAGCCGGAATAGGTTTCAATTAATATTAAGATTCTGGCATTTTAGTGATAATGAGAAAATGCCACAGGGAGGTAGACTATCCAAAATCTCACCCATTTGAATAACCAATTCAAAATAAAAAAATCTCCTGGTGAAGATGTTGTTGTGGATGAGAGTACGATCCCTTTTAGAAGACGGCTCCTTTTTCGCCAGTATCTTCCCAACAAAACACACAAATATGGGATTAAGGTGTTTAAAATCTGTGACACAAGTGGCTACACTTTAAAAGTAAAAGTTTACATGGGAGCAGGGACTGGAGCCGATGACAATCTAACATTAGCAACTTCTGTAGTTTTGGACTTAATGAAAGGCTACCTAGATAAGGTCCATACCTTATATGTAGACAATTTTTATACCTCTGTAGACTTGGTCAATATACTTTTGTCACGTAACACATATATTGTAGGAAGTGTTACTCATAATAGGGCATGGTTTCCCACAAGAAATCAGTACCATCCAATGGGACAGTAACACTTCGTAGAGGTGAGATGAACTGCCTTGAGTACCCGAATGGCATTGTATTCATGAAATGGTTTGACAAGAGGGAGGTTAGGATGATGTCAACAAAGCATCCTGTGGATTATATTGACACAGGGAAAAAAACAAGACAGGGCCAACCTATTTTAAAGCCTCTAGTAATAGTTCATTACAACAAGGCAAAGATGGGAATCGAAGTGTCTGACCAGATGGCATTGTACAGCACTGCTGTAAGAAAAACGATGCGATGGTACCATAAAGTCGCTGAAGAGTTCCTCTTAGGAACAGCTGTTGTTAATGCCTGGTTAGCGTATAAAGATGTAGCGTTGGAGTCACAGCCCAAAGTAGAAGAAAACATGTGTACTCCATTACTACATTTAGAGAAAAAATTGTGTATGAGTTGCTGGGTTTGCAGATGGGACAGGTTGAGCCTGTGAAAGAAGTTGGACATCACTTCTTGTCTGAAACTTCCACTTTCGTTGGTGAAGGGAAGAACAAACGAAGAGCGCGAAAGAACTGCAAAGTGTACTACCAAAGAGTTGCCCGCACAGGAGACCGGAAGTTAACAAAAAACCTTAAAAAAGTAACTACCCTATGTAAAATGTGTCCTGAGAAACCCTTTTTGTGCAAGGACTGTTTTAAAAATGTACATAAGTAGAAACATGTAAATAAACTAGTTTTTCTGCAAATGTATTTTATCCTATTACAATTTCTTTATAAAATGTATCGATGTGTTGTTTTGTCCATCCCCAATAAAACTACCAATTATTTAACATTAAAACATTGATCAAAGTTAAAAAGAAAATGTGCCGACCTGATCGGGTCGGCATCATTCACGCTTTTTTAAAGTAAATTTTAACTTGAAGTAAATGGTTTTAGAATGTCCTGGATACATTTTTACATAACTATGGGATCCTATATTCATGAATTGTCTATTAAATAATTGATAAATAGAATTATAGACTTAAAAAATTGATATTTTTTAGACCCTTACTAATTGCTGACGCCGACCTGATAGGGTCGGCTGATGTTTCTAGTGCAACTATGTATGCCGACCCGATCGGCACGGCAGCTAACGTGTTAAGTAAGTCTTTATACTATTTAAATTCCTATTGGAATTATAGTATCATTTTATCAAATGGACGCAAACTAGAAGTACATTGTTGTTTTTTTCAGTTTTGTTTGTACTGACTGGGTTCTTTATTACTTATGGGTGTGTTAAAGATACTTCAATGATGTTGGTGTTTTTTACATCTTAAAACTCATCACTAAACAATAAATAATTATCAAGATAAATTTGATTATGGCTGAAAAATATCTTACTTGTGTTAACTAAAAAGTTTAATATGAAAATAAATTTTAAAAATCAACAGTTAAATCTATAATTATTTGTAATAACTATTTGCAATTATAACAATTAATTGTTTTTTTAGTTTCAAGCAAAGATTATAGTTCTTTTATTTCAATTTACGAATCAATTTTTTTTAAATATTCTGATAAAATTTGGAAATTTTTATTTTTATTTATTTATTCTAAAGATGTAAATCCGACCATCAACATAATGGCGAATGCAGATTTAGAATAGTTTGATTAGTGAATGTAGTCATTGTTACAAACTAATGTTGGCTTTGTTACTTTAAAAAAATATAGTTTAAAAGTTAGCAATTCACTGTCAATGGTAAGAATCAAGTAACAAGTTTAATATGACTTTGAAGCATATAGTAGCATGACTGGTATATAGAAAAACAATCAACTACAATGCTAAAAATGATTTATACATGTGTTTTTGAGCATGATTTAAAATTAATGTTAAACTTACCATAGGAGGAGAGCCAAAAGTGTTTGAATCAGTGGCACGTGTAGGCTCTGGTTGTACCATGGAGGAATTAGCAGAATTGGGCCGTAAGCTTGAGTCCCATTGGAAGAAATGGCAGCCCTCTAGTCCACCGCAGCACCTGCTCTGCACTCGTGAGAAACCGCAGCTGTGGATAGAACCTTGCAACTCAGTTATACTCCAGGTTAGCAGTTTAGAAGCTGTAAAATTAAAAAGATATTTAAGGATGGTATTGAATCTGCTCTCATTTGTAACAAATTTATTATTAATCTATATCTCGAGAAAAAATAGCATTTTTAACTCATTAAAAGCTTTTTAACCCTTTGGAGGCTAGGGATGTGCCAACAGTTCAATTTTCCAGCGTGCGTTCAAGTGGTCAGCCGGCATTCTGTTACTGTTAAGCTAACTACAACTGCCCAAACGAATTATTTTGAAGCAGTAGGTTTCTGTTACTCCATGATTGTCAATAAGTTTAAGAGTTTGATACACGAACACGTTTAATTTAACTGATGCCAAGAAACTGCATGTTTCAACAGGAAATCAACCGACTGTCGTGTTGTCTGATACAAATAGAAGCAGAACAGGCAAGCAGGATATATGGAACGATATATGTTATATATGTTGCATCAGGTGGTCTCACACATCAGTTAATTTTCGCATTAGTTAAATTGTATCAACTGACGCGGTTACTTTTGGCCATCCCTATTGGAGGCTACGGCCAACATCTTGGCTTTCCAGATAAATTTATGGTGGTTATATGATGCATATAACCCACTTTTGGAGTGTACGCAATAATGACATGAGGCTAAGTAGCAATAAGTAAGAGTTTAAAGAACCAAGTTTCTGATTAGGTAAGTTGCTTGAATTGATGTTTTGAACGTACTATTTTTACTTAAACTTGTGACTTAGTTAACTAACATACTCTCAAGGTTGGTTTTCAATTTAAAAACAAATATATATTTTTTTAAAATATTTTCATGAACAAAATGTTGTACTTTCCAGGTAAAAGCATCAGAAGTGGTGCCCAGTGATTTTTACCAGACTGGCTACACTCTTCGTTTCCCTCGAATTGAGAAAGTGAGGTATGACAAGCCATGGACAGATTGTCTGACTACTGAAGAGTTTTCTAATCTTAGACAGGTAAAGGACAAGAAGTGCATTTCAAGCATCTTTTTTTTACAAATAAGAAATCAATTCACAACATTCTCCAACTTGTCTTTGAATGTTAATGTAACAACTTTGAAAATAAAAAAAAGTAAAACTCAACAAGATTAGGCAACACAATTATGCTAGAACATCTTGAACCAGGATAAATATGTTTGAGATTCATTTAAGCATCTTTCAATAATAAACAATGATTTTAATAATCTTGTGCATCTATAACAAGAAATCTGATTTTTCAGGAAATTTCTGATAGGAACGCAGCTAATGCATAAATATATTTACAGTGCATGAAACTAAATAGAAAACACAAGTTTGACTAAGAGAGTAGAATAACATCCATTTATTGTTATGTTTAACTGATTACTCAAATAATCTAGTAGTGCTAAAATAAATTTTCATGTGTTTAGGGATTTTGTATCAATCCTGGTTGGTGCATTTAAATATTATTTTCGTATAATGAGTATAGAGGGATTGTGGAAAATGTCTAGTTTGTAAAATCAATAAAATAATATAACAATTTATAATTTCTATCAGTTTTATAGATAAAATGGATTATTTTCATTTTTTTCAGTAATTCCATGTTTAAGCACTAAGTGACTACTCTTGAAGATGCCTTGTTTTAATGTGTTTCATATTGTTATTTTGCATGCTCCAACTACTTAGCCTTTATAAATTGTGACCATTCAAATTGATCATTGCATATTTATTTAAGTGTCTATTAGCTTTTAATGTTATTATTTTTCCTGAAGATTATAAATTGAAGAGTGGAAATGAAAACCGGGCTATGTGCCAAAATAAATATTCTTAGATAATTAAGAAAAACTGTTTAATATTAATACCATTTACACTTTTAATGCATAAAATATTTAGTAATTAGGTTATATGATATATAATTATGTTTTACTATTAAAAGTTCTTAAACACCATTTTATATACCAAAATAAAAATCATTATTTTGGACTTTTGAGACAAGGGGTATGTCCATGAGCCTAGTAAATGAAAAGCGTGCTAAGTCCATACTCAAAACCTTAAAAAATAGGTTAAGTGCAGAGTTAGTAAACATAAGGATTTAAAATAGAATGCAAGTAACTGCAAACCCTAGTGGGATAAAATAAAACTAGACATTTATTAAAAGTTAATTTTATTTATTCTATCAGTAGATAGCAAGAAATTACATGTTACATTAACTAAGCTAAAAGAGATGTTCTTAAAAAATTAAAAAAATTAAACTCTCAGTTCTTCATAAAAGCTTTTATTCTCTTCTTTTAAATAGGGTATCATCTTCTTTAAATCCTCTTTCTTCCCTATTTTATATCATTCTGAATACTCAGAGGTTGGAGTAGGTTTTTTTTAAATCTTCTACTTTTACTCCTTTTCGTAAAACTTTAGTTTCTGCCCAGGGCTCGATTTCGCTAAATGATTTTTTTTGTTCTGATTACACCAGGTGATCCCTTCATTATTTTAATCCAATGAGCTTTGAAATTTCAAGCTTTGTTGTATTTAAAGATGAATTTGCGGAACTCTTGAAGTCAAAGAAGTAATTTTCTTTGAATTCAAGTCAACAACAGTCAGTAGAACAACATAACCTCTAAATAGGGTTGAACATGCTTGGCACTTAGCCCACATTTCATTTCTCAGCTGGTTGGAGTTGACCCATACGCATTCTTGTGGTGAAATATTGAACCTCTTAGAAGTATTATTTCAACATAGCCCATCATTTAGCATTTATTATTTTATTGTTGAAAAAGTAATTGTTTTTAAAATATTTTGAGTTGTTCATTATATCCCAAACTTTTTTATATAGTCAGTTTGATAAATTTCTTATCAGCCCATTATAATACGTATTAGATAATTCTTCAATAAATTGATGTATTTTTTTGTTGATAAAAAAATCAAGCTACTGCTGAATTTTGTGTTATTTTTTTGTTGCTGAATATTCTTCGTATATTAGATGTTGATGAAGAACTCAAAAGGGTGATAATTCAAAAGGTCAAACAAGAGCTCCCTAGAAATTAAAAAAAGATCTTATCTACTCTGGGTGGTTCAAAACTGAAAACCATCTCTTCAGATTCTATCCTAGTTGACCTCAGTGGTGGATCCAGGATTTAGCCAAGGGGGGAGGCTATGTTTGCAGAGGCTGTTGGTCATGTTGGTTTTAATCCCATAAGAACAATGTTATTTTAGAACCGGACTTACGATCATGCGTATCCAAATTAACATGTTAGCTGCTATCCTCAAAATGAGTACTTTAGCTCTAAATTGCCAAAAACTTTTATGCAAATATTTTTAACAATGGTGCATTATATTTACTATGCTACCATTTCTGAGTATAGAAATAGTACATACATAGGCATTATATGTATATAAATATGTCGGGAGTATTGGCCCGACACAGTTTTTTTAGTAGCATATACGGCACATAAAAAACTCTGTCGGGCATATCGGCCTGACACATTTTGAGGTAAATTTGCTTTCATGGTTTGACTACACTGACTGCATGATGAAAGTAATCCAGTATTCAATATGTATTACGTTATTTTAATAACAACATTCACTAAATAAGTCTGTCAAGCCTATACTCCTGACAAATTGCCCGTAGAACAAGCCAACATTTACAGTTTTATGAACAACTTTGTATACAACCAAAAACTTAGAAATTCGCTCTGTAAATAGTATGATGCTTGCAGTACAATAAAGTGTGATTGGTTTCTTTAAGAAAGCAGGACCAGTGGAGTAACAATAAAATAATCAAAAGGTTGCTTAGCAACAATGTCGGGCGTAGTGGCCCGACGGCATCTAGCTGAGACAAAGAGCTGTCAGGCGTACTGGACTGACACGGCAGCTAAAGTGTTAAACAGTTATTTTGGGAAAAAGGGATTTTCCCAAACATATTGTGTTTGATCATGAATGAAATCGCATGTTGAAATTGTTTTGCAAATTCCTAATTACTTTTTTAGAAAAAAATATAAAAAATGTTTTGTTTGAAGTTTTTATTTTCACCCATTTTTTTAAACTAGGCTTATGTATTCAAAATATCAAAAGCATACACAATGCGAACTATGATAACGTTTTAAATTAAACGTCATACACAAATTTTGGTCAATAAATAAAAAAAAAAAACCAAACATAGTTTAACCCTTAAAGTGCCATTTATACAATGCCTATTTTCCATTAAGCGCTAATTTATTCTAAAAACTCAAAATTATATTTTTTAGTTCCTCACTTTTGTCTTGTTCTGTACAGTAAATTAAAAGATATGATAACATTTTGAAACTTATTAGCTTACTTTACCTGTTATCTTATATATGAATATGTAAATAAGCAAACTTTTACTTGAAAGTAAGCCTCAGGCAAGATCACTTATACAGTATGAATCAATACAAAATATTATTACTATTAATAAAATATGTATAATTGAGTACATTTACTGATAAATACAAGGCCTGCACATAACACATATAAAAAAAAACTAGGGGACACCCCTGCACACTTCGTGTGCCCACCCCGACGCTCACTACGCTCGATACACCTCGGCCTTCGGCCTCGGCATGTAACTATTCAATACAAAAATCGGTATATTAACTATATAACGTAAAATTACAATACTACATTTCGGTACAGAATCTCACTCACACTAATTGCTTTGCCACCTATTTAGCCTATTTCAAGAGTGTTCATTTCATTTATTTTTGTTTAACAGCTGAAGATTAAACTCATAGTATATTGTCAAACATTCAAAATAGACATGTTTATTTATTTACAAAACAGCTGTTATTAATTTACTAAAATCAACCTAATGTTATCCTTATGGACCAATCTTTTAAGGGTGCTTTATACCCTTTAGGAGTACTTTATCAAGATGAAAATACTTTAGTTGTCCTATTTAAGTTCTAAAGAAACAGTGTACAAAATTTCAGCTCTCTACCTACATGGGAAGTTGGAGAATTAGTGATGAGTGAGTCAATCAGTGAGGGCTTTGCCTTTTATATATATAGATAAGTAAATATATATAGCACTTGAATACAATGTATTTTGTACCTTATACAAAATCAAAATCAGCCAGATTATTATTCATTATGACACTTAAAACTAATAAATTACTAACATATATGAAAGTAAAATAATGAAAAAAACAATTAAATACACAGTTTCAAAGAGGTGAGGCGGCGAACAATGACAACCGCTCTGCTCGACAGTATCTGTGCGTATATGCGCTTGTGGCATTAGGCAGCGCAGCGAAAATGTACACTGCCTGACAAAAACAAGTCTCAAAGTGATTGACAGCCCAATAAAAGGTCACGCGTCTCCCAATGTGTCTCTCATGAGTCACCGCCCATAACCCAAACACACTACTGCACCGCCCATAACCCAAATGCACTACCGGATTAAATTATAAATATTATTACGAAAAACATTTTTTTTAAAATAATAACGTGTGTATGCGCTTACGGCGTTTAGAGCAAAGTCAACTTATGCGCATATATGCATTTAAGGCGTGATGAGGGTTAATATTAAAAATACAACTAAAATATTTGGTAGATAATGATTCTCATGTGACCTCCATTCTCGTCTACGAAGGCTTGCCATCTTTTCTAAAAACTTGCAGTTACATTCCAATTAATGAAACTTTGACCCGGCTGTGACAACGGGGTGATTAGCGAGGAGTCAATGTTAATACTGTCTTAAAAACATTGGAGCGCCCAATCACGCATGTTCCAACAGCCATCAAATGAACACGTCAAAATTGTACAAACAAAACACAATGTAAATGACTAGATTTGATGCGCTAAAATGCCTAAAAGGTTAAACTTTTAAGCTCTATTGCAAGAAAACTATAGCCCTAAGTCTTAAAGGTTTCGTTATTGATTTATTAAATACTTTGGTTAGTTTCAAAACTAGTTTACGTTGGTCAAACTTCCCTGACCAAAAAATTTAAAAAATCTTAACATATCGACAATGCTATGTCACGATTTGTTGATGAATTAAATAACATTTTCATATAAACGCTAATGGCAATTCGTGGTTGTACATTAAATAATAAAGTTTTGTACTTTTGTAATCGTTGTTTTTTCCTGTAAAATATGGTATTCCATATGTGTAAGTAAAAATTAGTTTTGATTTCCAAACAGCCGTGGGAACGAGAACATGTTTTGTTCAGCCAGCCCCGTGTTATCGTACAGACTAATACACGAGAGCCAGGGCCAAAGTTTCAAAAATCGTGGGCCTACTGTACTTTTTGTAAGATTGGTAAAGGAATAGCAGGTACCTAATTTGTGGTTTCATACTGCGCGTTGGGTTTGCTTTTGATATTTTGAATACATATGCATAGTTTTGAAAAATGTGTGAAATAGAAATTTAAAAAAAAATGTTTTCATATATTTTATATAAAACTAATTAGGTATCCGCAAAGCAATTCCAGCGCTCTGATTGTAATTTGTTTGGGATAAATCCATTTAAAAATAACTGTATGATTAGAATATGCATGATCGTATGTCCAGTTTGAAAATAACATTGATCTTATAGGATTAAAACCAACATGGCGAACAGCCTCTGCAGATTCTTTAAGTTCAGCTATATCTGGGAGCTCCGACAAAACAATTTACTATTCAGATCACCCAATAACCAAAAGTAATACGTAAAGTCTGGGGGATCGTGCAGCTCACGGAACATAACCAAATCGCGAAATCAAGTATCCCAGAAACAACTGACTTAAAAAAGTCACAAGTGTCCAAATGTGTGGCAAGTAGCCTCATCCTGCTGAAATCAAATTCCTATAAGGCGTAAGTGCAACACCAAACAGTCCCTAATCATTGCCTCACAGTGAGCTGCCAATGACAACAGATTAATAACGGGTCATCCACGGGCTAAAACATGTATTTCTACAGTGCACGCGTTATAAGTTTGCATTTGGGATTTGCACAAACTGGCAACGCAGCGGGCTCGCCAGCCCCTCAATTATTCTGTTACAGATATCCGGCCGGAAATGAATCACTACCAGGACTTTATTAAAATAAATTTTTTTTTAAGAACCTAAGTAAAATGTTAATTTAAAATGTTAATGTTAATTTAAAATGTTTAAACATCACGAAGAAAATTGTCTTGTGATCATGGATGTAAAAAACATATTTTCAATCGGACAACAAATAATCTTAAAACAAATAGTATAAACATTTTAAAAATACAGGTGTATTTGTTGCTATTTACATCAAAATTTTGTGGTTCCTTTTCATCCAGTTACTTTAGTATTTCTCTACTCATCAGTGACAATGGTTATGAGTTCTGTAGAGTTCGAGAATTAGTAGAATACATTCATGGTTGGTAGGCGAGTGGTAAAGGGAAAACGGTTATACTAATGACTTAAGGCAACACGTGTATTCCTACTGCAATAGAAAAGAAGATACTACTGTACCCAAACTGTTGAAATGTTTATGTGAATGTGGACTTTTTAGAAGTAAAAGACTTATCTTCAAAACATTTTAAAGAAAATTAGTTTTGAATATAAAAAACTAATAAACGTAAGGTACTTCTTGACGATGACAACATGTATTGTGACTGTGGCAGCAAGGAGGACATGTTGATGATTTCTAAGAGTACCAGTTTCCTACAGTAGTGTCTGAAGACCTTGATGTCTCACCGTTAGATTAGAAACAGGATTAAATATAAAAGTAAATAATAATTTATTTTATAGCTAGATAATGAAGCTTCCTACTGCCTGATATGAATAATTTTCACATGTTTATTATCAGCAAAGTAATCCAAATGATCTTGAAACAAAAAAATACTAGCACAATCAAGGGTTAAAAAATGTATTAACATATTTTTTAAAGGGGATTTTCAGGAAGTGCACCCGATTATATGTACATGTAAAATAATAATTTATTGTATAGCTTAATAACGAGGCTTACAACTGTCCAATATAAATTAATTTTAGATATTTATTGTCAGTGCAGTAAGGTAAATTATTTTAATAATCTACTTTAGTTGTATACAATACTTTTGCATTGTAAACACAAAATATGTGAAAAACGTCAATTATTTTTGTCAGTGCCCAGCTGATTGAATGGTGAAGAAATCAGTTTCTGTCTGTTGTGTTCCTGAGATTGGTGTTTTTAGGTTATGATACAAGTATGTATAGTTTATTCAATCGTGTTTATATGAATTTTATTATTATGTAAGTGTATTTTTGTTTTATATTTATACTAGTACAGTGCCAAAATGTGTGATAAGTGACGTTCACCAGTAAGTGAAGGAACACTGATAAACAATGTTATTCAATCAGGGACAAACATTGTAATTGATGATAATGTTTATGATAGTATGGATGATTCTAGTTCGTCTAGTATGTTATGTATGTACGCCTATAGGCTTTTCTATTCCTAATTCTGATTAAAATGAGTTGTTGTACTATTTTAGTCATATATTTATAAAAAAAACAATTCTAATTTTTTTTAATGAAAACTTACTCAATTGTTCTAAAGTAAAAAATACTAGCAATTATCAAGGATTTAAAAAGTCAATATTTCATAATTTTGAAAGAGGCTATTCAGGAGGCGCGCCCGTGAGTCAGGGACCAGGCGGCAAATGCCCACTGCTGCCGATACCGTTTTCATGTAAAATGCTAGAAATCTCAAGTGCATATTTAGTGCGCGAGGAGTATAATTCAACTGAACGAAAGTTTCACACATATAACTAAAAGAATTATAAAAATATTCTATTTTTTACAAAAACAAACTAATGGTCCACTAGATCAGGTTTTCATATATCAAATGACACATCAAGTGTTATGATACGATAATTTTTTTCCCCTAACTTCACTCGCCAGTTCACATGGGCCTGTTAGCCCTGCGTGAACTTTACCCAACGAGTGAAGTACCAACCGTTGGCTCAAAGTGGGAATTTGAACCATGGACCTTGCTCTCCGTAGTCCGAAGCCTTAACCACTTAACCGAGCCATCACACCGGCATTACAGTTATTCGATGATTCAATTATTACGGGATGAATCATTGAAATAGAACCCTTGTTTTTGGCGTTTTTCATGAAGTGTCTGCGACTGGTAGCATTGACGTATTAATACGTCCTATTTATTTCTGGGTTGGCTACAGGTTATAATTATCAAAATATTAATACTTTATTTATGTTTTACAAATTTATCCAGATTGTTCACAACATATTATTATTTTATTTAAAGAAACATATTATTTATTTAAACAAATTAAAATTGTGTAATAAACCACTGTTTTATCCAGTGTGAGTTTGACATTCCACCTAGCCTCTCTCTGGATCCACCACTGATTGACCTCAATAGAATTCTTTCAATAAACCAGCTGGGTGTTATTCGGGAAATGTTTATCATTGGACCAAGATTGTAGTATCATTCCAAGATTGAGGTATATTACGATTTAAGAGGAGAATATCTTTATTTGATTCCACCATTTATTTACGATTTAAACAAATCGTAATTGGGGCCAGTGGGTCTATAAACACTTTTTTCTTTTTTTTATGAGGATGTATTCAGATTTAGGAAAACAATACCTTTAAATTAATACTGCACTTGTTTGGGTGAAGTTGGTATTAAAAATGTTGACATTATTTGTTAAATTTTTTTACTAGCCCAATTGGCCTACACCGTGGGTTTTTATTTTTAAGCTGAAAGTCAGATTATCAGTTGTGCAACCATAACACTTACTCACTTTTGTCAAGTTGTTAAATTTTATTCTTTTATTTTCTGATGTGGTAAACAAATTATTGTTTGACAAGTTTTCCTTAAAAATACCATTAAAACAATTTTTTGGTCCAAACTGTAAGGCATTAACTTTTCAACTTTTAATTTTTTTTAGAGATTCCAAATTTGTTTTTTTCAGAGAAGTTTTTCTTTAGTTCAGTTATGCTTATCTCAGGAGTTAGATGCTGGGAAGTGCCTAAACACCTAATGCCAGTCTACAGCATCGAGATTTATAGTGAATAGATAGTTTTTTAGTAAGCATATTACATGTTAGTAGAAATACAAAACAATTGAATGGCACACAACACAAATGTATTACAGTATAAGTACAAAATGTACAAATATTACGTTGATTGATTTTGGTACAGCTAAATTTATAATTTCGCTACCATTTTGTACTTTTATTTTAATAAACTGTATTGTGTGATGTTCATTTATTTAGTATACAGGTAGAAAATATTTTCTGAAGAAGCTATTTCAAAATTTCACCTTGGTTGGAATATTTATGCCTTTGTATAATCCTTTTATTTTCATGCCATCTCAAAATTATAATAGTTTTGAAATTTTAAGTAAAAGGTTATTTTTGTATTTATGTCATATGGTTAATAGTGATATTAGTTGGGAAGAGTGAATATTAACGTGAATATAAACGTAAGCTTGCAGTGAAATATATGGATGGCGATATATCCATCTATAGCTTGTTTAACGTAATATTCTCTTAATAGTAAATTCTTCTGACAATGTACCAGTTCACATTACTAATATTGTAATATGTATGGAACGTGATGTGCAATAAAGGAATTTGGTTTGAACAATTATAGTTGGTAAAATGAGTGATACAATGTATTTATGAAGGGTATCCATAGTGTCACCTCAATACTTGAGGAATGTTTTTATTTATGTCCTTGCTGTAAATCCCAATACTAGTGCACTGGCCTTTGGAGAGTAGTAGCTTGCCACAGTGTTGATCTGGAGATGTAAATACAGCCGGGAGACATAAATAAGGAACTATAATCAGTTCAATGAAACATTACATGCTTGCATTATACCACTAATGCAACTCATGATGAAATAGTTTGTCTGTCGTTGGAACCAAGAAAACCGCATGCTGTTCAAAGTTGAAGTAATTTGAATTAGCTGATTAACATGCCATAGGCTTTTGTAGGGCCAAAAGATGAAAAAGCTGCCATTTTGTAACTGTTTATATTTTTTATCTTTGTAGCTAACAATATACAAGATCAACTTTGTATAAACAATACACAAATATATATTCATACAAGCCAATTGTGAAAAACAGAGTATTTTGTATCCAATTCATTGTCAGTTTTTAAACTACAACTCGATTCCTGGTACTGACAGAACGCAAGCGGTAGTTTGGTGGGTTCTCATATCTCACAACAGTCTCCAAAGGGTAAGAAGCGTAGAGCGACTCGTCTGGAACCAACCATTGCTGCCCATTTCCGCAATACCAACCTCGACCAGGTAGAAGCAGTCACACAGCTGTTCCATGGCAAGGAGATATGTGTCCTTACCGGACTACCTGAGCTCTCCAAACAACAGTTAGAGTGCAAAGTTGTTGAAAATGGGGGAAAAATTGTTTTGAATCCAGGTGAGATATTTACTCAAGTTTGTATCATTTTTAAAGGAGGAATTGTTTAGAATATATGAGACTTAATAATTTTGACGATACTATATTTTTGTTTGACAGCACTAAGTAGGAATGTAAATAGATATAATTAGTAAATCCTATGTAACTCTGTAAAATCAGTGCTGAAAAAGTACTACTGTTACCAGCTGATTTATGTGCATATTATATCCAAATCATATCCTGTAAGTTTATTACTGAGACTGGATGATTGTATATTTATGAATACAACAATAAGTTACTTTAAAAAAAAATCAAGTAAACAATCTACTTTTATCTTTTTAAGTAAAGTAAATAATAACGACTACTAACTAGTTAATATCAGACTAAGCCACAGCAAAGTGTGGCAAGTTTAACAAGATTATAGACTGAACTACTCAGTCCTTGATTTAATTCTGTTGGCTCTCTATCGTGATATATTTTGAAGATAAATTTCACTAAAGTCAACCTTGATATTTAGTCCAAGTAAGATGTCATATAGTAAAATATACTGACTGTAGGTTATTTTTAGAGCACTAGGCAGCAGGTTTCAGTAAAAATTGAAAAGAATAGAAAACATGATACCTGGTAAATTGCAAACTGAGAAAAAAATAGATTAAGATTGTGAAATATTTTGAAACCACTAGATCCTTTTTCAGAAACTAGACGATTGGGTCCCAGCCATCCAGTGACTGAGAAAGGAGTCATTGGCTCTAAAATATTTAGCAATCTTCTCTCTGTTTATTTTTTTTCTGTCTCCTTTACTATCCTGTGTCTTAATACACTCATATCCTGTAATTAGATTAACCTCTAAGTCGAATTGCCTCATTGTTTTCAAATAAACTGTGCTGTTAAAATAGTGTGCAATTCAAAATAGGCTACAAATTGAAAAAATTCTTGTCTGGGAAGTCATACATTAAAGTGGTCTAGTCACTCACTGCAGAGGAAAAATGTGTACTGTCGCTAGTAGTTATATCTGAATTTTGGTATTTCATTTGTAATCACTAATGATACAACTACCAAACACATTTAAGTAAATTTTGGCTCAATGTGTGGACCTTACGTATTACTGAAAATTGTGAAGCATTACCGAGTCCATCATATACTTTGTATGCTTAATTACATATTGTTCCTCATAGCATATGAAAACAAAGTGTCATCATTTACCCTGGCTATTACACTATTAGCGCTTAGAAAGCAACCTACTGAATGCACTGATGCAAGTGAGATACACTGGTGGTGGAAGTCAGACATCTAACTAAACTGTCCCCACTGTGTAGTTATCATTGTCATGGCAACCTGGATGACGAAAGGCAGTGTTCTGGCAGCTCAATAGCAATCCCCACCCACTACATCATTAGCAGCAGTGACCATTGGTTGGTTTGATAAACACCAACCAAAGAGCAATTAAATTAAATCATTATTTAGTATTCAAATAACTAAACTGTACAGTTCATCACAATTGAAGGTGGAAGTTAGTCGTGCCCTTGAAGTAAGGTAGCTCAGCGGTGGTGGAGGGATTCCCCTCTGCTGCTGGAATCCCAATATGCACTTAATATAAAATCCAGGTTGCATAATGTCCGGCCCAATCATAATAGATGACCATTTCTAAGGAACAGTCAATCTTAGTTGTTAATGACTACACTTGTTCATCTAATATTTATCACATTCATTCGCCGACTATATTTTCCTACAGATTGAATCAGTTTCTTATCAATTAATTAATTATTAAATAAAAAACTAAAGGATTAAAAAATTTATCTCAGTTCATACATGACCAAACCATAAAAACTCTCTATGCTTACTGAATCGTCATTTTACTTTTTTGGGATTTTGACTATTTTTCTTAATATCATTCATTTACAGGTAAGATCACTTATTGCATTGTGGTGGGCAATGTCAAGAATGTTAGAGTGACTAATGTTTGCCGAAGTGGCCTGTACGACGTAGTACGGGCTGAGTGGTTGTTACATTGTCTCGATGCTGGTCAACTGCTGCCCTGGACTCCTGCTGACATCATCAGTGCGTCTCCTGGCACAGCCGCTCGCTTGGCTGACTCCTTTGATTGCTATGGTGACAGCTACACTGAGCCAGCAACCATACAGTCATTGCAGCATGCTCTTTCACAAGTAGTAAGACATTTTTATTTTTTGCCCTAAAAATTAAATTCAAAAAATATCTTTAGTTAAAAGCGTAAAAAAAAAGTTCATTATGAAAGATTAGAGGGTATCCCATTGGGATTAGATAGGGAAGTGGGGATTTTGTATTATTGATTTACTTGAAACCTTACTAAAGCAAAGAGTGCTGACTGTAAAATAAAGTAGCTTTCTGTAAAATTCAGGCAATTTTCATTCTTTTCTTCATAATTTAAAAAATGAAATACTTACTGAATATAATGTCTGCACTTCTTTCTTTCCCTTTTTTTATTAAGTATTAAATTTAAAATTCTGAAAAATTTGTTTCATCTCAAAATAAAATTGTTAAAGTATTAATTAATATTGATAAGTAGATCAAATACTATTTGAAACCATTTATAATGTCTAATTTATACAGACTTCTATCACACATTAGTCAATGAACCTTCAATCATATTATATAAAGGCAATCAGTATTTTTTCAAATATAATTGCAATTACACAATAATATAATTTGTTAGTACTTAAGGATTGAGGATTGACAGAGAAGGAGCCAAGTCACAAAGATAACCATGCATGCATTCTAGCAGTAAACTGTCATACTAACTTCTCTTCAGACCAGTTTTTTTTTTTTTTTTTTTTTTTTTAGACTTCACTCGCCAGTTGACATGGGCCTACAGGCCTGTGCGTCAACTTTATTCAACGAGTGAAGTACCGAACGTTGGCTCAGTGGGGTTTCGAACCTTGGACCTTGCCCTCCGCAGTCCGAAGCCTTAGCCACTGAGCCACCACGCCGGCAATGGCACGAAAACTATAAGAAGCAATAAATAATTTAACAACAGTTTAAGGGCAATAGGCCATGAATTAGTATAACATGAATTAATCCAATAGTAATTAGTATGAAGGGTCTCTACTCATCTGAGGAAAGTGCCAGTGGCAATGAAAATTTGTGTCGTATGATGTGTCTTTTTCTTTGCTACCACTGTCGTGTTGGTGGACTTGTCTTCTCAGGTAAGTTTTCTGATACCCTAACTCTTCTATCATGGTAATTCTGTAATGAAATGATGATTTTTTTTCAATTCAATAGTCTAAAATTCTTAATGCAAATTGTTATGGTCATAATTTATTTGCTAAAAAAAAATAAAAGTAAATTGAACAAGTAAAAATAAAAATTACAATTTCTGCGTTTACTACTTGATAATGCGATAAAAACATATTGAGATATAATAGCATAGTAGTTAATTATTTTAAATTATTATATTTAAAAGATTCTTGGCATTTTATTATGCAAATATTGCTTAAGCAATTTTATTTTTTATTTAATCAAATTTCCCATAGCTTTAAAGACACAAATTTGTCTGATAGCCTGAAGTACTTATTTAGTAAATAATGTCATGTAATGTGCAATTTAAACTTGTGTAATATTTTATGGTGGAAGAATCAAAATCTAACAGAAAATATTAAATTACGTTAAAAAAACATATATGTGAACTATCATACTTACCATATTAATATAATATATATTTTGGTCACAGAGGTTTTAGGGATTAATTACATACTGTCAGTGCAGAAGTAATGTGCACTCCAGTTTGAAGGTTGTTTTTTATCGAACTAAGATGCCTATGAAAAATCTAACCACACCGTTGTTTTCCCCATTTGATTTTAAATTATGACATATACATTTTTAAATTTTATTACAAGTTTTAATAATTTTTATCCCTGTAGGAACAAAAAAGTACTGGAATTCAAACTAGTTTTCACTATTCATCAAATTTATACCGTTATTAATTAAAAACCTGCTAATGTATCAAATTCATATTTTTAATACCTGGTTGATAGGAATGTTTCTATAAGTTTTATAAATTTCAGAATTTTAACTTATCTAAAAAAAGTTTCTTACCAATTTCCTAAAACATTATTTTCCTGGCTTCTACAGGTCGTAAAATTTATTACTTAGTCTTCTTGTAATCCTTTTAATATATATAGTTACGATACATTACTTTCATATGTGTAAATAAATGCAGTGATTTTAAATAACTTTAAATTGATAAATTTAAATTCAGTAATAACGGTATAAATTTTATGTAAGGTGAAAACTAGTTTAAATTCCATTACTTTTTTGTTCCAACTAGGATAAAAATTACTAAAACTTTTAATACAATTTATGTCATAATGTGTACATTCAAATTAGGAAAACAATGGTGTGATTGGATTTTTCATAGGCCTCTTAGTTCCTTAGAAAACAACGTTCAAATTCGGGTGCACATAATTTGTGCACCGACAGTATCTGATATTAGCTTTTGGTGGAAAAAGGGTTATACAGAAGAATATAGACTGTTAGTCGTGTATCAGAGTAGAATTATATCATATCCATTGTAGTTTTGAGATTTGTTCAGCCTAAATTTATTGACTTATATAATCATAGTCTGTTCCTCATTTCTCTTTATTAACATACCATACATCTTGTTCTATTCTTATTCCTCTTCATTAATATTCCACATATATTCCTGATTTCTCCTAATATAATTAATTCTATTCATCATTTATCCTTATTAAGATTCCATACATCAGATCTATTCTTAATTTCTGATTGACATTACACACATTATGACATGCTCCTGATTTCTCCTATTCCTTTTTTAGGAAAAAAAGGATTTATCACTGTCAAAGATAATGAAGCTGGAAAAAATGCTTTTTGGTGGATGTAGCCCATTCTCAATCTTCCGAGGATGTATTGCTTACTTTGACTGCTATGAGCAGGTAAGCCTTGTGTAATATTTAAAATTCAATTCCTGACGGTATGTATTTTTCGTGATGGTGTTCATTACTGATTTATTTTAAATAGCTACACATCACTTAGTTTTTTTAAAAATGTTATATTTTGGCTATACAGTCTGAAGCCATTTTCAAACATTTAACAACATAAATAGTTTTTTTTTTTAATATAAATTAATTAATAGATCACGTACAGTGATCTATTAATCTAAAAACATAAGTTTTTAAAAATATTTAACAGATGATTTGATCAATGAAAATAGTTGAATATATACTATATAAATTTTGAAAAAAAATTCTTTAGTCACTTATTAATTTTGAATTTTATTTAATACTTCTGATTTAATAATAGGCAGGTATATTGAGCATTTGACAACCTAGTGCCACCTTATGCTCAATATACCTGCCTATTATTAAATCAGAAGTATTAAATAAAATTCAAAATTAATAAGTGACTAAACAATTTTTTTTCAAAATTTATATAGTATATATTCAACTATTTTCATTGATCAAATCATCTGTTAAAAATTTTTAATAACTTATGATCTATTAATTAATTTATATTAAAAAAAAACTATTTATGTTGTTAAATGTTTGAAAATGGCTTCAGACTGTATAGCCAAAATATAACATTTTTAAAAAAACTAAATGATGTGTAGCTATTTAAAATAAATCAGTAATATTTAAAAGCAATCATATGTTTTTGCTTAAACTTTCAGGACCAAATAACAATTTTTCGTCACTTCCATTATATTCACTGATGATAAAATGTCAACATATTTTAGTTCTAATTTTTATTTTGCAAATAAAATTATGATACTTTGTCATTTAGATTTTGTTATGGTACATGTAATCCATATTTTGAATGTTCACAGTTAGTTAGTTATTATTGTTGAGATAGCTATAGCCATTGCTAACTTAAGGAACTACAAAACAAAATTGTTCTGGACTGAACAATTTGTTTTTTCTAAACTTTGAAATTTATTCTATAGCTTATTTTTACATTACCGTGATGAATTGAATCATGGTTATTGGAACTTAATTTTAATATCTAGTTTCAATGCCTCTGAAGAGATTCAGTGGTATCGACTTTCAGAATTTAAAATTAACCTATTCCTACTCATAAGAACAACCTGGTAATTTAAAATTAACCTATTCCTACTCATAAAAACAACAAGGTAATTTAAAATTAACCTATTCCTACTCATAAGAACAACCTGGTAATTTAAAAGAATTAGGAGCAGAACGCTAATGAGCATTCCACAGATTTAAACAGCTTACAGCACTAAGCATGTACAATGGAAAAAAGTGTAATTCAAATCTAGTTTGTACACAAAACACATTGACAGGCAGACAAAGAAGAATTCAGATAATCACCAATATTCACTATTTTATTTTGTTTTAAAACGTCTTGATAAAGATATTTATTTATTAAAAACAACACATTAAATCCTATTTATGGAAATTAATTTATTACAATCAAGGAAACTAGAATTCAAGGTATGACTCAGGAGTTGTGTGCGCTGGTGACGCAGCAGTTCCCACCGCTACATAACTGCACACAGTTATTCAAGCATTCCTGCCTTCTAATACGGATTGTTGGGTATGTAAATGTTATTTGGCTATGTGTATGCACTTTTGAGTGGCATATTAATGCCTTGCTGTGATTGTTGAGTGCAGCAAACACTCAAAAAAAGTTGAGTTCATTGACTTTTCATTTTACCGTTTTTCAAAGGATGCAATTTTGCAGTGTTAATGGCATCAAACATGCAAAAGAAGCGATAATTTATAACAGTAATAATGCTAGGGAATGATCTACACATTTTTGTGAGGACAAATTTGAACTAGACTTTAGAGCGGAATTACTTAATTTAAAATCATTAAATAGAATTGCCACGCCACAGTTTAAATTAATGCCTGATTCTAATAGAAGTAAACGGGCTAATAAGCGTGAAATTAACAACTATGTTGACGAAATTCTATATTCAAATAATGAGAGCGATCCAAAATGTGATGAATTGTCAAAGCATCCTTAAAATTGAATGTAAATACTTCCAAAGACTCATAGAATCAGATAAAGATCAATTTCAAGAACAAATTAAACAATTAACTGAAGAAAATGTTACTCTTAAGTCTCAACTAGCTTCTGCTATGGATAAAATTAATAAATTGAAACACAAACAAAATCTGTATAAAATCTACTTTTCTGAGTAACAAGAACTAGCAATTTAAAAGTAATATTTTCAAACTTGAATTCTGAAGACATTTCCAAATCAGTTACTCTTAGATACATATAAAAGAAAGCTCTCATATGTGCTAAGACATAAGTAAACTTACTTTACCCAGTAAAAGCACAATTTGCTGGCGTGGTAGCTCAGTGGCTAAGGCTTTGGACTGCGTAGGGCAGGGTCTAAGGTTCGAATCCCCAAAACTGAGCCAACGGTCAGTACTTCACTTGTTGGATAAAGTTTACACACAGGCCTGCAGGCCATTGTAAACTGGCAAATGAAGTTTTCCTTAAAAAAAAAAGTGAAAAGATGCCTTAGCCAAATTACATTAAGCCAGGAATAATAGATTTAAGCTTAGATATTTTAAAATAACAAATTAAAGTAATGGACCTTGAGAAAGATGTTGTTCTCTCATTTGATGAAATTAAGGTTATATTGGATATCTGTTATGATTATTTCCAAGACAAAATGTTTATGCCTTCATTCAACAGTCCACGTTGTTGCAATTGAGGCATTAATAAGGAAATAGAAACAACTTAAATATTATGTGTTTGATAAGGAACTGTGTTAAAAAACTTGTTGGAACTATTGAGGCTTTAGGATTACATGTACATGCGTTTGTTACATGAGACCCTTGAAAGTCTGCTGGGAATAAATCAGAGTTCCTCAAGCATTCATAATTCCTTTGCACGATATTTTATATACAATACAGTAGAAACCCTATTTTCCGTCAGGGGTCGGGACCGCGGCCGTGACGGATTGGAGAATAGACGGATTATAGAGAATTCACCCAACACACTTTATCACTGGAAATTTATTATTAGTGCTTATGCACGTTAAATTTAAATGCTGTTTATTACATATTTATTAACAAAATGAGAATGAAAAGGTTAGAAAAAAGACATTTTCAGAATGTATATACTGTAGGTCACAACTAACCTTTTATTACAGTAGGCCTGTGTAAATCATAAGCTTGTAATATGTAATAAGCAGAAAAATTAACTATCAACATTATTAACATTAAACTGCAGTACAGAGTAACATATTAAAGCCTAGTTCCCACAGCTAGTTTTCGCAATACAGGCCCGATGTCGGTACACGGGTAGTGTGTTGCCGCGACTCGCCTGTGTATCATCAGACAGGACCGTTCCAACGGCCCGTGACCTGTGTAGGCATCGCGGTTTAAAACTTCATCTTCAACAACATGCCTTTGTAGTGCCGCCTCTTTCCCCATGTTGTACGAGACCTATTCAGGCAGCCTCGGACGGCCTGTCCGTATGTCAGGCGAGCTGTTCCAACGACCTGTTATCTGTTAGACGGCAGATGAGGCCTTACGAATGGCAGGGTGTTGGAACTAAGCTTATGTGGGCTAGACGGCTGGAGGGGGAATTGTCGTCTTTTAGACAGATGAGTGATACAGCAAATGTCATATCGTTGCGCGATGAAGACACTGACGGATAACAGAACCTGGGGGAAATAGGGTGACGGACAATAGGGTTTTCACTGTATTATTATATAGGGTTTCTTTGGCGTTCTTCATATTTATAGTTTAAGAAACCATATGCTAAATTATGGTTCTTTATTATCTGATGGAAAATGGTCACACCATATGTTTTTCATAAACTTATGGAATT
Organism: Stictocephala bisonia; assembly: GCA_035578905.1. Lineage (NCBI taxonomy): Eukaryota > Metazoa > Arthropoda > Insecta > Hemiptera > Membracidae > Stictocephala > Stictocephala bisonia. Next base: position 1,442,466 of record JAQJVL010000149.1, on the reverse strand, counting down.
ACAAAAAGATGTAGATCTTAAATTTGTTAACAACATTTCATGATATTATCTCTTGTTGTCAGGATAATAAAGACAGAATGTTAGGAAGGCAGCAAAGTTACTAGAGTGGGTCATCTCCACCATTTACTAACCATTTTATTTTTAGTTAATTTTTTACCCCAATATCTTTATCACTAATGTTAGATAATTTTTCAGATTGGAAATGACAGTTTGCTAGCCGATACTCCTCTGCATATGTTAGTTTATGATTATAAGTTCCATAGTGGAATTGTCTCAAGTAACATTACCAGGGAAACAACTCACATTGTGCTGTATTCAAGGTAAAATTATTTTGTTAATTTAAAAAAATTATGGATATTAATAGTTTAGAACATCCTTTAAAAAAGTATTTTGTTTTAATCTACCTTAATTAAGATTATGATCCACAACAAACAAAAAACTTTTACAAATATTTGGGAAACACTTAAAAATTGCAATTGTTACTTGGTTTCTGTAGGGTTACTTAATTATTAGAGTAATTATTACAGCATGCACGTGTTTGATCCTCACGGAGTGATATAAAAGGTATGCTGAGCATATCCCTATTGTGTTTAGGCGTGATCACCTTGTGGTCCACATAACATTATCAATCGTCATGACAAGGAAACCAGGCAACCAAGAAGATTCCTCTTTAATCTCGGAGTCATTGTTAACTATCTAAACTACAGTTTACCTGAAAGTAGGATGAATACCAATCAGTCCTCTTTAATTATTTATTTATTCGTAAGACGCCGATCGTCAAGATATGGGCGAATATGGATTTTGAATGAGTGTAGATGAGCGAATGTAGTCATTGTTACAAACAAATTACTTACACTGTCAATCATGCATAGTAACCGATTGTTTGATCATAACAGAAGGTTTGATTCATGAAACCTATTTTTAATCGGTCAAAATAATAAATAATTTACCAAAAAATATATATATATTCATGTTCAGCTTGAAAAATACATTAAATAAAAAAAAATCTCAAACTAATAATTTTTTTAAAAAAACAAATTTTATGCCTGACTATATTCTCTCATTTGGAAATCAAACTCATGTATTCTGTTAAGGAGGGATGCGATCTGTCAAGTCTTCAACTAAACAATACTAAGGGTATAGGTTAAACTTGCTAAATCAGTAAAGTGAAGTAGAATGAGAGATAGGATGCTATGAAAAGCATCATGGGGTATCACTGTTTTAATAAAATAAGAATTGAAGCTTAGCTTAAAAATAAAATTTGTAAGTTATTAAAATACTCTTTGTAGATGAGAAGTTTTTATTTGCCTTGTCTATAATAAGTTTAGCAGCAATACTAATTCATATTACATCTAAAATTAATAAAAATAATGTTTGCTGCATAATAGATTGCTTATTTATTTTTCAAGTGAACTCGACCGCTTGGAAGGACTAATTACTCAAGCTGAAGAAAGAAAACTTTCCTCATGCATTGTCCAACACTACTGGATTTTGGATTGTCTACATGCCAAGACTCGTCTTTCTGAGAAAAAATATCTTCTTCACTTGTAGACTTAAATTCTTTTTAAATGTTTTCTTTTCTAAGTTTTATATTCACTACACTATTGCTTTTATTAAACTTTAAAAATTATGTATAATGTAATAATATACTGTTTATATATTTTATTAAAATTTTGTTGATACATTTCATGTAAAACATTTCTTACTTGTGATTTACCCGGGCTGTCCTTAAGCATAATTAATTAACAAAATATTAATATGCTTTGTTTTAAAATAATTATATAAAATAAACCATAAAGGATACAAGTACAGTATCATATTCCAACTAGGGATATATTATAGGACCATTGAAACCTTCAAGTCCAGTGGGGTGGAGTCCTATAATCAGATGTGAAGAAAACCATATTTACAACCTTACCTAACCCCCTCAATTTTGCAATGCAGGTAATTGCACTCACTTTGAGTGTTACCAAAATGGCAATGAGCATAATTAATTATGTTGACTTCCTATGGCTTCAGAAAAAGATATTTTTAGTACCGAATTGCGACATGATTCAAGGGGGCAGTTCAAGTGGCGTATTTGTTTGTTGTAAATATTAGGGTAGTGGGAGAAGAGGAAAAGTAAACAAAGCATTGAACTGAGAAAAGCGGCTCTGAGTCAGCTGACTAGTTTCTCCATTTTGTCGACACACTGGTGTTATTACTGCTTCCATTTACAACGTAATTATTGGTGTATTTTCGAGTTACATTATATTACTGTGTTATTATATTCGGTGATTTATATTTAACGCAGTGTTTTATTTAATTATAAAATGAGAAATAATAGTTGTGTTATACAGGGTGTTCGGTAAAAGTGTTCCAATAATTTATGATGTTATTGTACACATTAAAATAAACAAAAAAGTTCCTGTAAACATAGGTCCTAAAACCTATAGTTTTCCATCTATCTGACTGTATGTGCTTTTACATAAAAATTTATAAATTGAGAACCACTTATAGTACAGTTATGAAATTTTGTAGTTATGTTTACCTTTTGTATTCCCACTTGAGAAAAAAATATGAACAAAATATCTTTACCCGTTTCAAAATGGCGGCCAATCGAAAATGTTGATGTTTAATTACGCAAAAACCACACCCTGTATAAAAATGTTACAAGAATAATAAAAATTTGGAAATGTTTTTCTAAAACTAATGGTGTTTGTTTCATTCAAATCAAATAAAAAACAACTGAGCTGTACTAAAACACATAAACCATGTTTTACATTAGTACACAACAGGAAGTATACTTTTCTAGACTGTTGTACTCTGAACAGCTGATTTAAAGCCAATGATCTGATTATTGTGAACATATGTTTATTTAAGGTTATAAAAGAATGTTTCTGTCATTGTTGGCATTAACACGTAACTTAAATATCCTATTTCTTCTGTACTGTAAAAGCTTTGTGCCAAGTACTTTAGTATTGCAGTAAAACATACAATTTTAATTAGTTATACTGTAGTTAATTGTTTGCTTTAATTAGTGAGTGTTTGTGGTTTAGTTTCGTTTCATTATCAACAAGAAATGGAAAATAATGGAATTCATAACTTTACCAATTCAGAAATGGCAGATATGCATCTAATGTATGGCCTTGCTAATTGTAGTGGTACTGAGGCAAGAAGACTGTATCAGGAACGTTTTCCAAATCGTGTGTTACCTTGTAATAAAACATTTTCAACAATTCATCGACGACTTGCAGAGACTGGAAGCTTTTCACACCAAAAAACAGGTAACTCTGGCCGACAGGTTTCAGTAAGAACACCTGAATTGGAAGAATCCATATTGGATGTCATAGCAGACCACCCCAACAAAAGTATTAGAGAACTTGGTTTTCAGTTCAATGTTAGCTGTGAAACAGTCTGAACTGAACTACATGAACAACAACTTCATCCTTACCACGTACAAAAAGTTCACTCACTTTTACCTCGTGATTACCATCCCCGAATCCAGCTTTCTCAGTGGTTTATTCGAAAATGTGTGAACCCACATTTCTTGAATAAGGTGTTATTCACGGATGAGGCCAAATTTTCAAGAACCATGATTATTAATTCTCACAACTCACACATTTGGTCCATCGATAGCCCACATGCAATTACACAGGTTAATCACCAATATCAGTTTTCTTTAAATGTTTGGGCTGGCATAATTGGTGACAATTTGTTTGTAAGCTTTTTACCGAACATTCTTAACGGACAGACATATTTACATTTTTTGACTGATGACCTTCCAACTATTCTTGAGGATTTGCCACTGAATACCCGCAACAATTCCTTGGCCAGCTAGGTCCCCCGACCTTAATCCTTTAGACTTTTTCCTATGGGGCCACCTAGTCACTGGTTTACTCCACTCCTGTAGATAACATCGAAGAGTTACAAGCAAGGATATTAAATGGCATTGCTACAATTTCAGCAGACACCTGGCATTTTTGAAAGAGTCTGCCAGTCAATGAGGAGGCGCTTGGATGCCTGCATTTTAAACGGAGGCCGCCACTTTGAGCAATTATTATAAGTTTAATAATTTTAATTTTCTAAATGTAATAAATTTACCATTAATAAATGTTACTTGTTTTCTATTTTTTTTATTTGACCTTCATATTCAATGAGTATGTACTAATGTAAAACATTTATGTTCACAATAATCAGATCATTGGCTTTAAATCAGCTGTTCAGAGTACAACAGTCTGGAAAAGTATACTTCCTGTTGTGTACTAATGTAAAACATGGTTTTGTGTTTTAGTACAGCTCAGTTGTTTTTTATCTGATTTGAATGAAACAAACACCATTAGTTTTAGAAAAATATTTCCAAATTTTTATTATTCTTGTAACATTTTTATACAGGGTGTGGTTTTTGCGTAATTAAACATCAACATTTTCGATTGGCCGCCATTTTGAAACGGGTAAAGATATTTTGTTCATATTTTTTTCTCAAGTGGGAATACAAAAGGTAAACATAACTACAAAATTTCATAACTGTACTATAAGTGGTTCTCAATTTATAAAGTCTTATGTAAAAAACACATACAGACAGATAGACGGAAAACTATAGGTTTTAGGACCTATGTTTATAGGAACTTTTTTGTTTATTTTAATGTGTACAATAACATTATAAATTATTGGAACACTTTTACCGAACACCCTGTATAATACAAAAGCTTGCAATCTGCAAGCTTGGCTAGGAGCTATATATATATATATATATATTATATATATATATAGTCATTGTTACTATCTGAGTTCGACTTAGCTCAGAAAGGACTATTTATTAATAGCCAGGGCATCTATGGGACCTACAGCTTTACGTGGAATCCGAACCACGTAGTGTTGGTCTGATTTTCAGCTAACTGACAAGTCTGACACTCAGTTCTCTTCCCTAAACAACATCTGAAACTTGACTACCATTCAACATGGACACTCCAGACCTCTCTAGTAGTGTCCACGTTGATGACAACCATTGAACGGATGCCGTGTCAGTATTAAGAGAACCGAGCATGGAACCTATCGCCTACAATCTCCCAAACACTTTGTCCCCAAGTAGCTGGGCTACAGCACTGCGCCACCAGTGCCAACTATATGATAAGCCTGCCTGGTCTATTTTGAACATTTAGATACCAAACACAAGCATGTTTAGCATAATTTACTAATTTTTATAGATTTTAAAACAAAAGTTTGCATATTGGTCAAAAATCAGCTGATATTTTTTTCTTTTTTCCTATTCAGGGAAAACCAACTGCGAGATCAAGGGTTTACATTGTGAAAGATCTAACCTCTTCAATATTACAAACACCATTTACTGTTGTTTGTATTTGTATGTAACACCATTTACACGCTGTTAAAATTGATTGGATCATTACTTACATTTGAACATCTGCTACTTTTCAATTAATTAAAATCTAACTCCATGTTATTCCACGTACTTTGAAGCCTTCCCATGCCTTTCAGAGTCATTCATTCATATTGAAGAATGAATCTTATTGCACAGCTACAAACAGCTGACCATCCCCCTTCCCACTCTCACCTGCCATGCATTTTGCCACCTGCCTGTCATTGTCTAATATTACAGAAAACACAGTCTCATTTTCGCACTCATTGCCAGTGGGTCATGTCAATTTGTCAAGTGCCTACTGAGTTGCATTGCATGTTGAATACATACATACTTTTATTTTGTCTGGATATTTTTGTTACTTTGACAAGTTATACTGCACTTGAGCTTGATTGTAAGAGTGTATGATTTTAACAGATTGCTATGGACAACAAACGTTATTATTTGAATGGTGCACAAAAGGGTAAGATCCAAAAAAGTGGGAAGCGGCCAACAATTTCAGAAGCTTTTTTTAAAAAAGACTACCAATATTGTAACTGAAAACGTAACTGTGAAATTGGATCTGGAGCTAGACCTGATAATCAACCAGTTACGAGTACAACCTTTTACTTCCCTGAGATACCCGATGAATCTCATGATACTACTAATAGAATTCCAACAATGACTGCAATAAGAATGAGGATCACATAGGTACAGAGTGCTTTTAAAGATGGATTGGCTAGCTCAAATAGAATCAGTGATGCAGGTCATAGATGACTTAATGGATTGGATTTTACAGGATATCACATTATTATTTCTATTAATAAATGATACGACTCTGATCTTGTTTCAAATATATAGTATATATATATATATATTGTTTTAACCAGCAGTAGTGGCAGACCTCACTAATTAATCAAATTACCACCATAAAGATTTCTCTTAGATAAAATATTTATTGTAAGCCAAATAGAAGATATTTTTTTTAACTTCGCCACCATTAGGTTCTTGTAAACTATAAAGCTGACAGTAAATTTTAAATGGGTAACATTCCTTTGTTTTTGAGGTGATTAGAAGTATTAAGGTAACATTTTTCAAAATTGCCGCTACTTCCCAACATGGTAGCCAACTATTTTTTCTAATGGAACACCCCAATATTTTATGGTGGTTTCGGATGGTAAATACAGTAGAACTTGGATAATTAGAACTTCTTTAGTTCGAAATTGCCTGTAATTCGAAGTTTTGGGTTGGTCCCTTGAACATTGTAATATTACCAATGTAAAATAATCATGGATAATTCGAAGTTAAATCTCTTTAATTCGAAGTTTTTACATCAATGGTAAAAGTGAAACATTGACTAATGTGCTGTAAACAAGGTTCCGTTTGAGGTTTGCATTGTTTGGTCAGTGTGTCGGCAGACAATCACCTTCTGGGAATTCCTAATCCGTCTCTTCCCCACCCCACGGCGCGCCCCGCCATTATGTTGCGATCGTTAAACCTTCATTATTGTAATTTTTACATACTGTATGCCTCTATAGTTATGTTAATAGTGATAGTTAATAGTGTTAAAGTGAACTTTAAATGAATACATTAAATTTTATATTAAAAAAGTAATTTGTGGGTATTATTTTAAGCCTTTTAGGATCATGAAAGTTACATAAAAAATACAACTTGGTTAATTTGAAGTATTGGATAATTCGAATTTTCGCATTGGTCCCTTCAGGTTCGAATTATCCAAGTTCTACTGTATAATTTTATTACTTTTTTATACTTGGGTAATGTTTTATATACCAACTGTTTGCGCCTAACGCAATACAGTAAATATTTATGGTTTTATTGATTTTCAATATGTTTTCAGACATTCAGTTGTGTTTACATAGGAAGTGGAAAGGCTTGTTATGTTCCCTCAGTTTATGACGGGTGGGTAAGCTGAAGCAGGGCGGGCACTGATACTAGACCACTCCGGCCCAACCCTGTACCAAACCAAATCAAACCAGCCTAAACATAGTACACAACCTGCAGTATTGATTTTAAAATTATTTATCTATACAATTCAAATTTGATTAATTTTAAATTATATTAAACTAAAAGTATAAGTGAAAATTTATACAAATTGAAAAAAAAACAATCATCTGTGGCAGTATCAAATTTATTTTAGGGAAGTTAATTTTAAAATATCACATTAAGTTTTGCTATTGTTACAAACTTTAAAGCCTAAAGAGAAAATGAACAGTTAGGTGTTGTTTCAAAAATTGATTATACTTCTAAAAGCCTGTAGGATATTATCAGTACACATTAAAATTATAGACTTAAAATAAAATAATAACCCAAATCAAATTATTGTCATTCAATTTTACATACAATATTATAAAAATAAATTAACTAGCCTACTAAATCTATTAACAACAAATTGATTTTATAGTACAAAATATACACTTGAGATCACTCATCAGTTAGAAGGGATTTATTCAGGAAGCCCAGATGTTTAGAGATCTAAAACACTAAAACATAAGTCCACTATTTGGCTCCTTTGCTTAGTCAAAGCTACCAAATATTCTTACTCTACAAAATGAATAGCAAAGATTTAATTAAACCTTGTTTTATGATCTGATATCATGTGTTATATTTGAGTAGTCATTCTTTTTATTTCTTGAAGAACAAAATATCAGTCAAATAGTGTAGATGACCATCAAAGCATGTTAGTATAGATGATCATCGAGATATCTCAGTGTGCATGACCACTGAAGTATTTAGTGTAGATGACCATCAAAGTATGTCAGTGTACCTTTACCACCAAAGTACGTTAATCAAAGTATATTATTGTAGATGACAATCGAGGTATGTTAGTGTAGATAACAATCGAAGGTATGTCAGTATAGTTAACCATTGAGGTACGTTATTCGTAGATGACGATTGAGGATGACCATTGAGAGTCAAATGTATGTTTTAGTACAACTAAATTATATATTTTAATCACTGAACTATTCATATTATTTGTTTTCCCTTTTAGAAAAATGTCCTTTTTACAAAATGAAATGTTTCAGGCTTACCCTTAAGTTATCTACATTATGTATAAAACAGGGCTTCTTTTATTTTCTTATGACACACTCAGATTCCGAAACAAAGAACAATTTTTATTCCTATTTCGTAAGCTTAAGCGGCTGGAGTCATTATTAACAACTAGTTCTTCCGGTGTCAACCGCGTCAACGGACTATTTACAATATATACAGTTCCAGACGTTTCGCCCATGCTACGATGTGGCATCCTCAGTGGTTAGGCTGAGACTGTCTCAGCCTAACCACTGAGGATGCCACATCGTAGCATGGGCGAAACGTCTGGAACTGTATATATTGTAAATAGTCCGTTGACGCTGTTGACACCGGAAGAACTAGTTGTTAACAATTATTATATTCACAATTACAATGCAAACATCTGCAATAGCCACACAAGCTTTAAAAATTCATTGGCTAACGTAACATTTAACTAAAAAATTCAGTCTTATAAAAGTGTATATTTTATGTGTATTCATTTAGGACCTTGAATTTTTGATTGGGTGACTACCTTTTCCTGAATAAATCTAAAGTAATAGCTTAAAATCACTAACTTTATCTTAGAAACATTTTTCATTCATTACATTGTCGTTTCACTGTGATCTTTCTCAGTACAACAAAGAGTGAAAAAATCATCAGAATATAATTTGGCAAGAATAAACAATCATTTATAGGTGCTTAGCTTAGTCAATACTATTATTTTTAGTGCAGTGATTTTGTATTAACTAGAACATAAAATATAAAAGTATAAATGATTCTACGACGACACCACATCGAAGCATTTTTATATAAGGTAAATAGTTTGTTTTGGTGATATATTTTAATACTAATTTGGAGAGAAAAATGCAACAAATCTGTTGCTAACGCTATTGAATTATTTTATTGCTCTTCCATATATTTGCTTTTTTCTACATTATATTAAGTTCTCACCCTAATCATAAAAATTAATTTTATTGTCTTATGACGTTTAAAAGATCACTTGTTTTGATACACTATACATAATTTATTGTTATAAAACTAGCTACTGCTAAAATGAACAAAATAAGAGGGATGTACAGAAAGTAACAGGATGTTATGACAGCATGGCAGTGGGGCTTACAATTCATTCAAATACGCATTCATCATTATTCATTCTCAGTACACACAGAGCTGTGTATCTTCTACTTTAATCACTTTAGTTATTAAAATATTTGCTTCTTTCTTGTGAGAAGTAGTTTGGGTTTTGTTGTAAAAAATCTACAAATCAATTGAAAACTATTGCAAACTGAAGTGTATGCAAATTTAACGAAAGCAGTGTAATGCAGTGATGAATTTTAAAAATGGCTGCACCAATTTTCACAATCAGAACCGCAATGGTTGTGGTATTCTTGTGACTTGTGATGAAAATCAATGAAAAATGCACAGTAACCAATTAGAATTAAATGAGCTATTTTTAAATTTACGATTCTTTTGAACAAATGTGTGTTGAACTGAATTAAAAGTTTGATAAAGCATAATTATAATTGAGTGTAATTATTAGTGATTAGTTGACTTGGCTCTTTCTTCTGACAGTGGCATATTCAGTTTCTCATTCATACATAAGTTAGATACAGTAATATGCATAAAGATTACCATTTACTGACTGACCAGTTTTCTTTTCGTAACACTCTATCAAGATTAATATACACTTGAAATGCTGTTTCCTATAAACTAAAAAATGAAATGCTCATGAAAAGAACAAATTATTCAAAACATGATATGCTCTCTCATTTTGAATCCTTTATGAAACATTTGTTGCAAAATAATTAGTATTATAATTACAATTTTGTAATGATTGGAAAGTTAGCAACATGATTTTAAACAAAAGAAACCAACATTTTAATAAAAATATTTTTAAGTACCATCACCTGTCACATATGACATATAACTGATCACAGCTGTCAAAGAATTCCCAATAAAAAAAGGACAAGATTTTGTCATATACCGAAATGTTGGACCAGTGTAAATGGATCTAGTAAAATAGAAATCAGTTTTACATTGATTTAAAAAAATAAAATAAAAATTGACACCGCAAAATCTGCATCTCCTAAGTCGAGTACTAAGATTTTCCAAATTCCTGGGACAAATTTATCTCAGAAACAGTTGAAGATCTGAGATAGACAATCTGGATATCTAGGAGAAACAGAATTTAAATTCACATTTAATAGGCTAGACTGATAAAATAAAAATTAGTTTATTTATTTTAATAATTAATTAAGGAACTCCTAATAAGATGGTCATAGTTTGAATTGTTGAAATTCAAAGAAAGAACAAGTTGTATGAAGAGTTGGATGAGTCCAATTTAAACAGTATGGAATTAGTGAAAAAGGTTACAACAGGAAATATAATATAAAAGAAGAAGCAGCAGAGTTTAAATAAAACAGCAAACTTCCTCAACTTTTTATAATAGTTATAAAGTTATGAAGAAAAAGTCTTCCTCCACCTTTATGAAAAACAGAAATTGTAGTTTAGAAAGTATAGATATCAAGACATCCCAGACTACAGAATTACATTTTAAAGTATTTCTGTGAACTATAATAAAACAAACTTCAAAAATTAACTTACTAATCCTGAAAATATTTTTCACAAGCCTTAAAAGAAAAATGTGTCTGATATTTATGTATGGATTGTTTACAACAGATGCTCAAGTAATTTGTGATAAATTCTGCCAAACATAAATTTAATAAAAAGACAGATACTAAAATACTGATGGATTTAACTAGGCTAAGTTTTACTATTGTATTCTTTTATTAATGACTAATGATTAAAATGAAGCTTCGATAGCACAAACCTTAATAGTATGAAACTTTCAAAAAGACAAATATTTCTGAATTTCCTAGAAACCTCAAATATTTCTATTTGGGTTAGAGATGTTTTAGTATGAAATATGTTCTAAATGTATTTTAAAGAATCTTTGTTTATGTTAGTGACTTATTAAATACATACAAATTTTTATAGTTAATATTTTAATCCAAAGCCTGTCTTAGGGTTTTGTGAAATAAAACAACAATCTGTTAACCCTTTGGCTGCCCTACAATGATATATTGTTGTTATTTTGACTGAAAACTGCTTCACAATGATATATTTTTGTACAGAGTTTTGCCCAAAACTGCTTTGCAACGATATATCAATGTGTAATTAATTCGTAGCGCTGTAATTTTTTTTAGTTATCCTTGTTAAATTTGCTTTAATATTAATACAGATAGAAATACTTTAATTTCATATTAGTTTCAATACCTAATTATGTATGTTAATTTATAATATACATCTTTGGAAAATGTCAATCTTATCAGCTGACCGTTGTGGTATCTGACGTCTGGCGCTCTATTGTCGAGCGGTTACAATCCTCATTACGTTGTGTTTATTATGTGATGTGCGGTTATTTGTGCGAGTTGTTTATTGTTTGTTCAACATGAATGGACATAAATCACCAGTTAGTGAGCAGATCACGCACAGTGTGTGTTAGACGTGGTCTTGGGGTGCACTCAAGAGTGCCTAATCTTCCATGCTTACCAGTGAATTTGTGTAAAAATACTTGTGTGTAGATTGTAAAGAATTTTTAATGCTCTTTTTATTCTTAAAACATGATTATTTTCAATGTTCAATAAACCCAATAGTAAATAATGTTTATATATACTGTACACTGTGCATAATCACGGATATACTTCGGATCACCAAAAACCAAGTAAGAGCTGCTTTATTACATTTATAATAATAAATTTTGTAAATTTAGAGCAATACTCTTGAAATTTTCAGGATTTATTTTTCAAAATATTTGCTTTTGGAAAATAATATAGAGAATGGTTTTAGTATTTATATAAAATGTTTTTTATTGTAAAAAATTTACGAAAAAAAATGTTTTGTGTATATTTTGGTAGCAAAACATATTTGTATAGGGTACTAGGGAATATTTCCATAATGATTTATATAGCCAATTTAATTTGCCAATAAATAAAAAATAAATCATTAAAACATTTAAAAATTAAATAAAATACTTAGATTTCTATAAATGTTTATGCAAAAACAAGGATTGTAGCCACGCAGTTTTGGGTACACACATGCATAAAACCCTGGCAGTTTTCAGAAAAAAAATATTCACCCCAGCAGCCAAAGGGTTAATTTTAATCTCACAAAATTTAAATATTTTATGATCCCTTCACTGAAAATTATCTTCAAATTACAAATTGCTAGTTTCAGGGTTAAATAAATGTAAGTTTTATATAAAACAGGGATCATAAAATCCTTGCAACAGTTCGTAAAATATGCAATTATATTAACATCCCTACAAATATATTAAGACAAATAATTGAGCCTAATCGTGTTTTAAAGGAACTTTTTTACATTGGAAATATTACATCCTCTATTATATTAAATACAACCCTCCGCTCCATAAGGCCTCATAATAAAATTAATTTATCATTCTCTATAGTTACATTACAAAATTACTTAAAATCAATTACTATTAGAATTCCCGCTAAAACTTCCCATTACAAAAACTGAGTTAAAACCACTTTTAGAGTCATCCACCAAGTGTGGATATTCAAATGGAGCACAAATAGATGATGCTCTTGTGTCATCTTCGTTGGTGGATGGGAAAACAATTTCATACGATGTATCTTCGTAATCGAACATTATTTTATCTGAAGTATTTAAACTGCTAGCTGACATCTGCTGCCAGTGGGTCATTATCGAGTCAGGCAGTGGTGTACTGGTCTCGCTGCTTGGCTGCTCCCAGTGTGGGATGAGTTGTGGAGGAGACGACTGGCTGACAGAATGAAATATCTCTCCTGATTGTATTTGCTGATCCCAGTGAGCCTCTAGTTTGGGGGGCTTCCAGACAGACTGCAAGTCTTCAGGGTCCACGTGTTCACCACCACTATTTGACAGCCTGTATAACTGTAACGTTCTGTTCTGAGGCTGGGGAGTGTTTTCCACTGATGAAAGTAACCTATGACTAGAAACACTCTTTTCCACCTCAACTATTTTCTGACTATCACTTTCTAAACTGACTATTCCTCTGTTTTCTTTATTTTTCTCAAATCCATCATCTGACTCGTCCAATTTAGTTTCTAAGCTCTCTGACTCTAGATTTAGCAATTTCTTTGAATTGCCTCTTTTAGATTCAAGAGGGCAGTCAAATTGATTAATTTTGTTTTTAGTAAAATTTGAAGAAGTATAACTTTTTTTATTGAAACATGATTCAATTTTGCTCATATTATCAGTTGATGTTAATATTAGTTTAGAAGATTGGTGATTTTTATCTGTACTATTAGATTTATCGCTACCTTTTTGAGCCAGTTTAGGTGAATCTTGATCAGTAAAATTACAAACTGAATCCATTTGTGCCATTGGTGTTCTAGAACGTGTAAATAATGATGATGATGATTCAGGTGAGCTTAAATTGTTATTTTTGCTAAGTTTATTTTTGCCTTTTGGTGTAGATAGCTGTATAGAATTTTCACTTATACCTGTAGTTCCATTTACCTTGTGAACAATATTTTTCTTATTCTTTGGTGAATTATATTTTGATTTCTTTGTACTGGTAACTTTAAAGGGGCTTAGTTTTATAATTAGTTCCTTTTGAATATTTGATGATTTTAAATTGCTACTTAGACCATCTTCAATAATTGATTGGTTGGCATTGGAAGTTTCTGAATTTTTAATAATGTTCAAAGAACAGCTTTGCTTTGATGTTGCTGAACTTGACCGTTTCTGCTCATTATCTTGGTTTAGAATAGTTTCTGCCATTCGCATAATATCATTACACACCTTAACCATATGTTCTGATGTTGGATCTGCACTTATCTGCTTGATTGTAAATGAGCTGAACTTCTTGGTCAATGCTAGCATATTCTCACTAGTGCTTCCCTCCTTATCTTCACCTCCTAATTTGGTCAGCCACAGTTTCTGACATGTCTTAAATAAAACAGTCATGCTGGGGCGGAAAAGTTCATGATTCATACCCATACCTTCTTCACGAAGTGCATTTGTTGCTGCCCATAGCATTTTCTGAAACAAAAAAGAAATGTTCTATTTAAATTATTATGATTAAAATTCATGAAAACAAACAGTTTTTGTACGAAAATAATTTTATATAATAGAGCAGGTATGTCAACTTCAGGAAAGATCTGAAACATGTTTATTCCCATTGAACAGCTCATGTCTACAGAAAACAAGCTGTCAAAGAAAGATTTTTAAATTATCTCCCGGATATAACTGGGAATGAATTATTTAATTCAAAGAACTTGGATTTATTGCTGGAATAATGTACAGCTTTTAATTAATGGATAGTTCATTAATACAACAATAAAGGATCATCTAGTCGTACTGACATTATCTTGCAAAGAGATGTTACTACCCTATAACTATATGTTTAAATTACAAGGCTTGTAAAAAGCTTTTTTTGTTGAATTGAATATAATAAAATTAGAGATTAAAATAAAATCTATTAAGCTAAAATAGAATCAGATAGTGTGATGGTAAAGAATTAATATAACCACCAATTCTTTTTACATATTAAATATAAGAGGCGTATTTTAAAGTGAGTACCCATTATACTGCCATTGTAACGCTGCGGTTGGTGCATGCACGCTGTGTACCACTATCTGTTGGCAAGTCACAGACGGCGTTACGGATCTATTCGACAGTATTTAAGGTTGCTTGTGAGTGTTTAAAATGCCTCCTCCAATTGAAAATGGCAACTATAAAGTACACGTTGTGATCAAGTTTTCGTAATGCTAAAGGCGTGAAAGCAGCTGACATTCATTGTGAGATCTGTGTTGTTTATGGAGAAAACAGAATGCATGATGGGACGGTACAGAAATGGGTGATAGCTTTTAAAGATTGTGCATAAAGAGAAAAGAAGTAAGTAGACAACCTTTACTCATTACTGATGATTTGGTGCAAAATGTTAATGAAAAAGTCAGAGAAAACAGATTTACAACTGCAGCGTTATATAGTAAGTGTCCTCAGTGTCAAGAAGTATAATTTATGAAATTGTGATAGAACATTTGAAGTAGTGAGAGTTATGCTTATGCTGGTTCCCAAAATCCTGATGGAGTCATAAAAGCAAATGTTTTGTGAGAATCACCGAAAAAAAGTTTAGCTAGTTCTCTCACATACCTAAAACTTAATAAACTAATTTGGTGACAATTTTTTAGAACAAATTGTCACTGTGATAGATCTCACTATGAATGTCAGCTGCTTTCTTGCTCTAAGCGTTAAGAAAACTTACACAGCTTATATTTCACACTCGGCAGCATAATCAATCGGAAGATGCATGTTAAACACTATCAAATGGATTTGTAACGGCAGATGTGGCTTGCCAACAGATAGTGGTACATAAAGTGCATGCATGAAACCCTGATTGCAGCGCTATAACGACGGTATTCCAAAACGGTACTTACTTTAAAATCAGCCTCGTATAAATATATTGATTAACTTACAGGTATAGAATAAGGAAATGAATAGCTTTTTTTATGCAGATTTTTTAATAACTGCAGGGTTAACAGGGCAAATAATTCTCTTCTACAAGAAGAAAATGTCTATACTTCTATAACTGTTATTGAACACCCTGGGAAACTTATATATTTATAGTCGTAGGATTAATTATGTTATATATAAGACATTTATATCACAACATTTGTTATATCAATTTATTTTTAAAATGTTTTAATGTATTGTGTTTATAGTAATTTGTTTAATTGTAAGGCAGCAGAGCCGGATTGTACTGAGGTCGGATTAGTTTAGAGCTGGATAATCGTGAGCCTACTGTAATTAATATTAACTAGGGGATACCCCTGCACGCTTTTCGTGTAAACCCCGTCACTCGCTGTGCTCGTGATCTCTTGGCCTTCAGCCTAGGCATGTAACTTTTGACTTCAAATATTAGTTATTAAACTGTATTAAGTAAAATCATATTACATAAAGTCATTTACAGTAGCTCACTTACTGCACTTTATTTGGACTCTATTTATAGTATAATTATAAACAACCAATGTTATTAATAAGTCTATTTCAAATGTTTTCATTTTATTTTACGGCTGATAATAACATACACACAGACAGACATGATGATGAGCTCTTTTATAATTAACTTGATATTTTACTGTGCTACTCTCTATGTTTAACCTAACAAATTATTTGGACCCCTTAACATTTTTTTATGGCGCAAGCTGGTAAGTTAAAATTAATCTCCATAAGAATAACATTGCACTTTGACACCGTGTAGGACAAAAAACTATGGAAATTTCAAAAATCTAGTTCCGTTATGACTAAGAAATCAAATTATCTTTTGAATAAAAAAAATAATCAAAATCGGTCAAGTAAAAAATTCAGAAAGTGAGTGAACTAAATGATCCGATTGCTTTAATATATAGGATTATTTATCGGATTGAATTCAAGGGAAATGTTATGCACCTATCCCTTCCCTCAACCATAGAACTGGACAATAGTTGTTCCCAAATTGGCGAAATAATTTCTTTTGTATCTCACAAGCATTTTTTATAAAATACTAAACCTTGGTTTACTATACGCTAATTCATCTAATCATGGGTAATGATGATCAGGTACTTTTGGTTCAGCCATCCATATATAAGACTAAATAACCCTGAGTAAGCTTATTTTTAGTTCTGGAGAGCTTAACTTCAATCAACCTTCATTAATTGCAGTTCAGCAATATGGCTGACTGTGTACCTTCAACAATAGGCATCATTAATTCAACTACTCTGTCTTAGATATTCTGAGTACTGTGAGTCTCCCACTAATGCTATCTAGTTCCTAGATAG
This sequence comes from Stictocephala bisonia, assembly GCA_035578905.1. Classification (NCBI taxonomy): domain Eukaryota; kingdom Metazoa; phylum Arthropoda; class Insecta; order Hemiptera; family Membracidae; genus Stictocephala; species Stictocephala bisonia. Next base: position 1,425,276 of record JAQJVL010000149.1, on the reverse strand, counting down.
TGCACCCTTCCAGTAGCCTAATTTACCTGTTTATGAGCTCCAGTCAGAGTGAGTGAGGTTTGTGGGAGTCGATTTGAAGAGGTCCGATTATGTGGTGGAGGCTCCTGTGATACTTCATGTGACTCTTGGAAGGACAAGCTTCTATTTACACGTTTCCGAGGACTTATTTTTCTAGTGGTTATCCGTTCCCTTTTACCATTCTCATTGACTCGCTTTTCACTGCTGGAATTCGCAAAGAGGTTGCGTTTGGAGCGGTGGACTCGCTGACTGTTGGGAGTCTGAGCCTGCTTGGCATTGGGCAGTTGATCAGGGCTTTGAAACAATGCCCTTTTGAAAGTACTGGCTTCTGTCTGTACCTTTTTTTTTGGTGTAGGTCTTATTTTTTTTGCAGAATTCTTCTTTGCAAGTCGATTCCCAATTTTCCTGTAAGTATATATTTCATATAACAATAACAAATAATCTGTTACAATAATATATAAATGACTAAAGTTAAATCATATACTTTTTCAACTAATAATCCAATAAAATATATGAATATTATACTTTCAACTCCTGTCACATAGCTAAATCCAAGTTTTTTAATCCAACATTTGCTTCTCCAATTGAATGAAGACCAGCTAATCCCCCTAAGAAGAACGCAATGGGCACTCAATAGCTATGTGGTCCAAAGTTTGAACTTTGACTTTGTAAAAAACATGTTGAATAGTATTCAATATAAACAAATCGAAGAGATACAGTTCAGTTTTTTATTCAATTGGCACCGGAAGCGGCGGTAGGCTAGGGGTGAGGAAGGGGGGCATTGTAAAAGGCATCTTACAAACATTTGCTCAAATTAGGTCTCTCAATGCAGGAATGACTCATCGGACTGTATTCATTAGTTTAGGTTAGTAGTGCAATGCCAAGTCTACAGTTATAAAATTTTTACTGTAAAGAAGAAAACACAACAATCTTCAAACTAGTACAAGCCAAGTCTACGGTTATAAAAATGAAGTCTCCTACCAAAGTACTGAATGATTTAACATATTCCGTTTAATTCATTTCAAAAGTGAGAATAGTACAGTACAAATGTAACATTTAAGTTTATATTTTTTGCTGATGGTATGAAAATATTTAAAAATACCATCCAATCCATTTTGTTTCAATTCAGGATTTAGGTGGAAAGTAATACATGTAAAGTACTAATAATCCATAGTAAATTTAAAAATTAAAATGTTCATAGGCATTTATGACATGATATGGACATGCCTATGAATAATCATCATAGGAGATGCAGTTTTAACATCACAACTGCTGTTAATAGCCTCTCTCTCTGTCCCTCTAGATAAATTTTTCTATTGCGCTATAACTTTCACAAAAATATCACTAGAGTACTTGTATTTCCCTATTTGATTAATCAAAATTATAAACAAGATCATAAGGATCATTAGTCCAGATATAAATTACCCTAACAACCTTTTTCATTTGTAACCTAGGTTCAAAGGATTTACACTAGGGGTGTGCGAGTAGTGATTTTTGAGTTCGAGTCGAGTCGAGTAGTTGGAATTTTTTTCGAGTATCGAGTATTTACAGAAGGATTTCCTGTTCACCCAAGACAACTGTAAAAGGCAGACACCATCCTAAGCCTATGTTAAGTTTTGCCAGATTCGTAAATATATACATCTAAACTGAACGCAATAATTTTGATTTGTTGTTTGTAACTGTAACATTTGATAAATAAAACTTTTTACTTCCTGCCTTCCTACATTTTTATGTGGCATTGTTTTGTTTAACCTTTTTCCTTTTTTCAGAACTAATATATTATGTAAGAAATGAAGAAAGTATATTATTAATTGAAACAACATGGATTATTAAGATTTAATCTGTTCACTCATATCACAGAGCAGATTTTCTATGCAAGCTAATTATATTGTTTCACAGCCGGCCGATATGTTTATCTGGTGGTTCAGTTCAAAGTGTATTGCGAAAACGTAGTGAAGCTTTTTGGCAAAAGTTGCATCCAAACAAACTGATGCTAAAATTCAGGAGTCATCGCCTAATGCGGTCATTTGCTTTGAGAATTGACAACCAACATGGGTGATCGCTACTACGGTAACTATTTACAGTGATGGCTACCTGTACAGTTCAAGTTGATCACTTTGAACTGAACTAGTTCAAATCATAATGAACGAACTCGTTCTCTACGTCGACTAGTTCATTGGACTGTCGTCAAGTACTACCTGTTCTTGTTTAGTTCATAATTACGCGTCCCAAACTGATAACGTATGATTAAGGGTAAAATAAAACACAAACATTTTTTATTGATAACTTATATAACTGTTTACTCTCTAAACTAAATTAAGATGTAAATATCATATTTCGTGAAATACAACTACTCGATCGAACTTCGAGTAGTTTCAGGAGCTTCGAGCCGAGTTCGAGTAGTAAAATACTCGATCAAATACTCGAAGTTTCGAGTACTCGCACACCCCTAATTTACACGTTTACATCTTTGTTTGGCCAGAGGTTGTGGATCACTACTCTCACTAGTGCTTTCACAATCACTTTGATCATTCTGATTATATGTGGGATCATTATTATCTCTGTTATGAGAAAGTAAATCACTCATCAAATCACCGTTTTCAACAAATAAATCATCCATTTACCATTCCATAACAAAGCCTGAAATCCACTACCAGACGCTGTTTCATGACACTACCAATCGTAAACAACAAGCAGCCAACAGCTGTAAAATGAAATTAAAATCATTCTGTTGATATAACAAACAAGCCAAGTAGTTCACTGCATTTCTCACAGATGTTACGAGCATTCTATTATAAAAAAAAAATCAATATCAACTTCAGTTATTAGCAACACACTGCGTAATGACTACTGAATGCTTCAACTCGTGCATAGCATGACTACAGTCGATTACAGAAGTTGAGAGGTTAAACAGTAATAAAACATGACTATATAATGAATAGGTTTGTACGGTACCAAATGAGTGAATTGAGTTTATATTATTAAATTGTTAAAATTTCAGGCAGCTCAGGATTGGAATATTTTTTTTTTATTTTTATAAAAACATCAAATTAACACTGGGGCCATCTTAGGACACCTGAATCATTTTGTTCAAAGATAAACCCAACTCAGCCAAAGCCCCTGTAAAAGATTGTTTAAAATTCTCAACTATTCCTGAGTGAATCAATGTTGAGTGAAGAACCTGATGGCTACTTGTTTATTCATGGCATCCCAATAGCATATCACCAAGTCCATTTGATCCTTCTTCGGAGGTCTTTTGTTCAAACTCTCATCAATACAAACGAGAAGTATTTATATTTCTCTATAACATAAAGTAAAATTATGAATATTTTGAGATATTTGCAGTATAATTTAACCAGTTACCCAGAAATTAAAATTGAGATTAGTTCCAATTTAAAGGATCTCTAGAAACTTTATTAGGAATTCATTTTCATACAACCATGAAAAGAAGCATCTAATACTCACTTGATCTCCACCATTATCATTTTCTTATCCCGGCTGTTTCCAGCGACACTACATAGATTTGCTGACGAAAAAGCTTTACGGCGCCGAGCAAGATGGCTGAGTCGGCGACCTGGACTATGACCCCATGCTTGTTGCCGCATACGTTTTCTTGCACTAGCTGTTCGTGTAGGACTTTTTGTGTACAACGCATTAATACATGATGCTGTCTCTACACCAACATATCGCTCCTTGTATTGAACACTCAACGTTTCTATTTCTTCACTAACAATGCTTCGATTGTAGCTGAGAACAGAACAACAAAATTTATTCCAGCAATTTTTACAAAACACCTATATCTAAAATAAATTATTGTTTATGAGGCAGTTTTTTAAAGGGATAACAATTAAAAAAATTATCAACAAACAAATTAACAAGAACACAGAACTCGTTCTCTACGTCGACTAGTTCATTGGACTGTCGTCAAGTACTACCTGTTCTTGTTTAGTTCATAATTACGCGTCCCAAACTGATAACGTATGATTAAGGGTAAAATAAAACACAAACATTTTTTATTGATAACTTATATAACTGTTTACTCTCTAAACTAAATTAAGATGTAAATATCATATTTCGTGAAATACAACTACTCGATCGAACTTCGAGTAGTTTCAGGAGCTTCGAGCCGAGTTCGAGTAGTAAAATACTCGATCAAATACTCGAAGTTTCGAGTACTCGCACACCCATAATTTACACGTTTACATCTTTGTTTGGCCAGAGGTTGTGGATCACTACTCTCACTAGTGCTTTCACAATCACTTTGATCATTCTGATTATACATGGGATCATTATTATCTCTGTTATGAGAAAATAAATCACTCATCAAATCACCGTTTTCAACAAATAAATCATCCATTTACCATTCCATAACAAAGCCTGAAATCCACTACCAGACGCTGTTTTCATGACACTACCAATCGTAAACAACAAGCAGCCAACAGCTGTAAAATGAAATTAAAATCATTCTGTTGATATAACAAACAAGCCAAGTAGTTCACTGCATTTCTCACAGATGTTACGAGCATTCTATTATAAAAAAAAATCAATATCAACTTCAGTTATTAGCAACACACTGCGTAATGACTACTGAATGCTTCAACTCGTGCATAGCATGACTACAGTCGATTACAGAAGTTGAGAGGTTAAACAGTAATAAAACATGACTATACAATGAATAGGTTTGTACGGTACCAAATGAGTGAATTGAGTTTATATTATTAAATTGTTAAAATTTCAGGCAGCTCAGGATTGGAATATTTTTTTTTTATTTTTATAAAAACATCAAATTAACACTGGGGCCATCTTAGGACACCTGAATCATTTTGTTCAAAGATAAACCCAACTCAGCCAAAGCCCCTGTAAAAGATTGTTTAAAATTCTCAACTATTCCTGAGTGAATCAATGTTGAGTGAAGAACCTGATGGCTACTTGTTTATTCATGGTGTCCCAATAGCATATCACCAAGTCCATTTGATCCTTCTTCGGAGGTCTTTTGTTCAAACTCTCATCAATACAGACGAGAAGTATTTATATTTCTCTATAACATAAAGTAAAATTATGAATATTTTGAGATATTTGCAGTATAATTTAACCAGTTACCCAGAAATTAAAATTGAGATTAGTTCCAATTTAAAGGATCTCTAAGAAACTTTATTAGGAATTCATTTTCATACAACCATGAAAAGAAGCATCTAATACTCACTTGATCTCCACCATTATCATTTTCTTATCCCGGCTGTTTCCAGCGACACTACATAGATTTGCTGACGAAAAAGCTTTACGGCGCCGAGCAAGATGGCTGAGTCGGCGACCTGGACTATGACCCCATGCTTGTTGCCGCATACGTTTTCTTGCACTAGCTGTTCGTGTAGGACTTTTTGTGTACAACGCATTAATACATGATGCTGTCTCTACACCAACATATCGCTCCTTGTATCGAACACTCAACGTTTCTATTTCTTCACTAACAATGCTTCGATTGTAGCTGAGAACAGAACAACAAAATTTATTCCAGCAATTTTCACAAAACACCTATATCTAAAATAAATTATTGTTTATGAGGCAGTTTTTTAAAAGGATAATAATTAAAAAAATTATCAACAAACAAATTAACAAGAGCACAGAAGGGCTACACTTGGGGAGACCCTGTCCTTCATAAGGGGGACTGGTCTCTTGTGACACTGTTGCTAGGCTCGGGGCCAAAGGGCCACGGAGTCTAGGCACGGTGGGCTTGGTAACAGGACCACAATCCAGTTTATATAATCTAATCTAACAAGAGCACAAATTAGGAAATGACAAAGCATGAATGGAAGTATGTAATTTGGTAATATATTGGAAAACCGCTAAATTGTGACAACAGCAGAGAAGTAAAAGCTTTTGGCCAGAGATATGCAGTAGAAAATTTTTAGATTAATGTGTGGCTTTTGAATAGTTGTAGGATAACAGACTAACTTAAATAACCAACTAACCAGTTATTTTTACCGACAGTCAATTATTTTAATCAACTAAATAATCAACCATTTTCTATCTAATATTGGTATTTTTGCTTCTTGACTAATCTACTCTATTAGCAAATAAGACAATTTTCAAAATAACTAATAAGTAAAACAATATTTATTACACTACCTATCTGTGTACATCAAATACAAATGTTTTTTGGTTCTTAACCCATAATTTTCTTTGACACTGAAAGAATTGATTTCCCCCTGCCAATAAGTTGGTATTTTTTTGTACTTTAAAATTTTGTTAACTTTTAAATGTGGAGAACAAAAATATCAATACGACAAAAAGTTGCAAGTAACCAAGTTACCATTCCTAAGTTTGCCGGCGTGGTGGCTCAGTGGCTAAGGCTTCGGACTGCGGAGGGCAAGGTCCAAGGTTCGAATCCCCACTGGGCCAACGGTCGGTACTTCACTCGTTGAATAAAGTTGACGCACAGGCCTGTAGGCCCATGTCAACTGGCGAGTGAAGTTAAATATAAAAAAAAAAAAAAAAAAAAAAAAAAAACACACAATTTATTTATAAAGGACAGTTGAGCTAACTAAACTACGAGTATCAAGAGATTTTTATTTGTGATACACACACTGAAATATAAATATAATATTGACTGATTACTTGATGGAATGTAGAAAACTTGCTTGTAATTCCATCAATTCTTTTACCTCAAAAAGTTCTTTTTATCTGTTGTGGAATCATCAGTTATGTTTAATCATAGTAAACAACTTTTTACAAGTTGTGGCTTCATCAGAGAAGACACACTTAGCTCTTCTTGAAACAACTCCAGTCTACGAACTCCAAGTGCTCAAACTACAATACCCGCCTACATGTTAATTCTATTATTAATACTAAATTTGCTCATTTTGTTAGTGAACACTGGCAATTTTATTCTTATTTATTTGTGTGTATTTTAAGGCGAATATGAATGATGATATGAGTGTAGGATGCGTGTGTATGAGTGTAGTCTGGTTCCTTAGAAAGGAACTTTTAAGTTATATTATGGACTTTCAACCAAGAATTACTTTTTAAATACAGTGGAGTCCCAGTAATCCGAAATAATTGGGACCAAACCAATTTCAGATTACCAAATTTTTTGGACTAAACAGATTTTTGTAAACAATCTTAAAAAATAACATAAATAATATGGCTAATATTAAGTGCAGTACTTTGGTTCGGAACGCAATAAGAGCCTATGATAATAAGGAGATAATGAACCCTTTAATAGACGAATACATTCATCTGAGACGTACAATCAAACACCGTTTCTCAAGACAAAATGTTGGAGTCACTAGCAGAAATTGATCCTGTGCCCAGTGTTACTTGATTCCGTTGCATTTGCCACTAGGCCACGTAATCAGCAGACAAACTCATGTGATTATATATCTCAGTTTTGTTGTAACTCACACAAACGCTGCGGCTGAGTTTATCTCGCTCTACACTGTGTAGAGCTACACCCCGACGTGATCCTAATAAATACTGTGTTTTTGAGACGCTGGCGTAATTCAGTTTCGAGGTAGAGGATTCTTCTTTAAAGGAAAGAAATTTTTAACTGATTTTATAAAAAAAAGTAAGTAATATTTTCTTGCCATTTTTAGATATATGAAGTAGTGGTTCTTACAGTAAGTGCATTTTTATTTTTTCAAAATCTTTTGCCAATTTCTGTTTTGGATTAAGCAGATGTTAGGATTACCGAATTTCAAATTAGTGGAACTCTTCTGTAGTTAAATTCACAGCAATATCTGCTTACTAGAGTAAGGTTAATAAATATGAGTTAAATTTAAAAACTTCTTCGCTTTGCTCATTGGGAGGTAGTGCCCCAAAAACCTGCTTGGTACACCTTCGTCGCAGGGCTCAGCCTACAGCATCACTTGAGGCCTTCAAGCTCATGATCAGATACTGCCAGTAGCCCCACTTGTAGACTTTGGCCTTTTGTCTAGTCATACGGTTTTGGCCGAAGCACAGCATAAGATTTAGCGAATGGACTCTCCTTATAGCATTACTTTAGGATCTTGGCTTTCGAGTGGACAAGACAACTAGTCACCCCCACTTGTAGATCCCACAAACGACCTGATGAGAGAATCTGCCTGGTAGAGTCACTTCCCAAAGTTCCCGAGGAAGCTCCTACGTGTAGCATTACTTGAGTATTTCAGCTTTTAACCTCTCGAGGGGAATCTGTTTGTACCTCAGCTTGTGGATTAGGAGATGGGAATTGGAGTAGTACATTTGGGACCCTAGACCCTGTAGTCCTCTATCCTCTTGTACATTAAGTATTTCCTATAATGGACAACTGAGTAGAAGAATTAGCTATAAGTAGATGAGAGGCGAGATTGAGTGGGTTTACCGCTCATAACTTTCTCAAATTCAACCAATTTGAGTGATCTAAAATGTTTTATAAGAAGCTTGATTCACGAGTGTTTCAAGACTTTTACTTAAATACTCCAGTAGTTACATACTAAGACTTTTTGCAATAAATCTTTATAAGTATCGAAAGTTTATCAAACTATGGATTGTGGGATAACTAGATTTGCCTTTGAAAATGAAAAAAAAAAATGGTTTTTCTTTGTAAGACTCCACTTTATTTTACTGTGATATTATTACAATAATGTAATAATAAACATGGTGATCCCTTAAAATGGTATCCAGGACTATTTGTATGTTTATTTCAGAAACAAGTGGAGTGGACCTGGTGGACTAATCACACAGCCTTTCCGATTGCCAGACTTAAATCCCATAGGCTTTTATGCTTGTGGTCACTTCAAGTCCATTTTGTATAAAAATTCCAGTAAACAATGTAGAAAATTTGCAAAACCGACCGCATAGTTGAAGAGTGTAACCAGATTGAGACTATCCCAGGACTATTCCAGTGTGAAAGAGTGTAAATGGAACGTTGAATACAAAAGTGCATCATGGTTGGTAGAGAACTTATTGACTTTTTGCTAATTTTAGTAAAAATAAAATATTATTAATCTGGGTGACTAGGACTCAAACCAATAATGGATTCTTGTTTAAAAATATATAACTTAAAATTTTTTTTTAACATTAATATGCAGTTAACTCTTTTAACGCCAGCCTAATTTTGCATGGTGTTGCTAAAAACGCCAAGCCAATATTCAGTAGATATGCGAAAAACGCCAAGCCAATTTTGACTAAAATGCAGAGTCTTGCTTAAAAATTCATAGTAAATTTATTAATTGTCATAAATTAATGAAATTAGTCTTGTTTTGTTGGTATTGAGTTGTACTATAACATAAAAATAAAAGTTTTAATTGTTGGCCATTTTTTAGTTTTGTTAACCCTCCTGCTGTTCACTATAAGTTTGCTCAGTGTTTGGCCATTTTTGTTGGTTTTGCAAGTATATCTTTAAAAAATTCATAAAAATTATTAATTATTATGGCTTATTGTATATCATTTTAATTGTAAGAACATGCAGAAAATGCACATGCAAAAGAAAAATGGATTACCTTATTTTGAAATTTTTGATGAAGTCTTGAAAACAAAACTTTTTTTTTCAGAAACAAATTTTCAAGTCCGCGCTACCCTTAGAAAAGTTTATATGCACAGTACAAAAATTCTGGAATAGCCACTTTGTCCTAAATTTTATTTGCTTTTAGGAAATATAACTAATGTACATAATATTTACAAACAACAACACAACAAACTCGCACCAACGAAACTGACGACAGCTGGTTTGGCACCAGCTGTTTCAGATTTCAACGATCCTCTATTTACACAGACTAACAAACATCGTCTACACAGTGACCTTGGCAGAAGCACAGAGAAATGACGATTGCAACGAGTCTAAATATGAGTATATATGAAAGGTTTTAACGTTTTCATGGCAGTTTTACCGAAGCGCTACGTAGTTGTCGTTTTTCCGACAACTAACACTCATAATATCGGCATTGCTGTCGCGTATCTGACAACTAACAGCGGGAGGGTTAACAAACAAAATATAAATTTATTTTTTTATTTTTATAAATTTTTGTAGTTTGTAGTATCATAACATACCATAAATATCAAACCACCACATATGTTAGTATTTTATCATATAAAACATTTAATTGTTAGCACATACACAAAATTTGAAGAATTTACCTTGATGTATATAGATGTTATGTTGCATTTTCCAGATATTTACATTTTGAGAAAAATCACATGTTACCATGGTAACACAATTTTTCATTTGAAGTTCATAAAAAGTATTAAATTGCACTAAAAACGTATACAACAGTCTAATATTACTAAACTAATAAAAAAAGCCCACTTTTTTATATTTACAGGGTCTACATACAATTTGTAAACAAACCACAAACACACTGAATGGATGAACTGAGTCAACTAACAAAAGTAAACAAAAACAACTTTGGTTCCATAGAGTATAATGCATAGAAAAAAATCCAAAGAGGTTAAAACATATTTCTTTATGTTCCTTATATACTATAGAAAGAGTGTGCCAAATTTCATTGACTTTGATTAATATTAAAGACATGAAAAAAGAAAAAAACTTAACGATCGATATAGCGATCGTCGGCGGTTCTAGCGCGTCTACGAACGATCGTTATATCGATCGTTGGCGATCTTCGCACAAATGCCGACGATCGATATAGCGATCGTTGGCGTTAAAAGGGTTAAGAACGTCGAGAGATTACACTTTCAGGGAACCATTAATTATGTGCTACGTATTTGAAATATGCTATTTAACCCTTTTGGTGCCAGGCCAATTTCACATATCCTATATGAAAAATACCAGGTAATTTTTTGTGAAATTGCAAGGTTTCAAACAAACTTACACAGCATCTATGTTTTTGTCATATTTATATACATTTTTTAACTGAAGGAAAAGAAGTGCTCTTTCTAATGAAATAGTTTACCCTCCTTATCAAAAAAATCTTTTTATTAAAAAAAATATTTGGTACCAAAATTTTTTTTCTTAATTTGAAGGTGCATAACATATTTACAAACATTTTTTAGAAATTTTCTCTTATTACCATTTTATAGAGAATTTCAAACTGAACAAAGGCAAATAATTTCAATAACCAAACGTTAAAAATTTTCATTTTATAAAATTATAACTAAAGTGCTGCATTTTCGTTACTTAGCAACATACAGACTAATTATTGAGATCTGTAAAGCAGTTTTTCTGAAATAAAACTGGGATTGTTGATTTACCTCTGTAATGTTCTAAGTTACAAAATATAAATATATAGCTCACTGTCGGATAACCATCAGTTTTCGTGAGATGAAGTTATATCAGCAATGAATTCGTCATCTACATCAACATTGTTTTGGCCTAACCTACTAGTGCAAGTAACTGATGTATCAGGATCATTTACGTTTTCTAATAACGTTAGCAAAGGTCTTTTGTCTACTACTAGAATAAGTGTATCATCACTCATTGTAATATACTTCTAAGTAGATAAAAAATAATTGTTCACAAACTATATAAAGAAAACAAAAACAAACATTATAACAATACGCTACATTGGCGCAACTCAGCTGCACTGACTACTGACGTAATCTAATGTTAACTGCAATCAGCTGCGCAATTTTATGAAAGAATAGTGTGTAACTTATAACAACAGCGGTTATTGTCAATTCGTCTGGTATGACGTTGGCAGCTGATTGAAGAAAAATAGTGATGTAGTAAAACAAAAACATGTCTCTCACAGCGACGCTGGCATTTTTCGCACTAGCATGGCTCACAGCGACTTCAGGCACTATAAGGGTTAAATCTTACTTCACAATAATTAAGTTTAAAAAATAATAAAAGTTGGATAAAATATTAATATTTAAAAAATGTGTATACTTACTAAATATCCCAATGAGCCAATCCAGTTACTTCAGGCCATTTGGTGTTTACTGCTTCTTCTTCAAACTGCTTTATCAGATCATGCTTGGCTAAAAATATAAATGTAAGAAATAAACAAAAACATAATTGCACAAATTAACAAAAGCAATGATAACTAATACATCAAATTGACAAATTTTTGTAATTTGATTATTTACAAACAAAAAGACAAATATGGAATATTTTTTTTATAATAAAATAATGTAGCCAACTTACTGTAAATGGATCTTATAACTTTGTTCTAAGATACAAAATATAAAAAGAATTCTTTTAATACTTCATAGAGCAGCCTTAATAAAAGTATTTTTTTATGAATTTAGCAAACTTTTCATTCTTACCTACATTTTCCTGCAAATCCACTTTCCTTTACACATCCCTCATAGTAGTTTAAATTATTTTTGTAATATTCAAGACACAAATCTTCAACAATTATTCATAAACAATTTGAGTATCTTGTTTTAAAAAATAAACAGTTATGTAAACACATTGATAAAATCTTTGTAAATGCTTACACAATTCACCATATCAGAGCAGAACTAGGCCATTTTCAAAGCTTATAGTACAGGATATTTTGCAAATTTCATCTATATAAGTTACAATTGTACACCACTTGTCAATAGACGATCCTGATCACTGTGTGGAAACATGCTAATGGTTTGGACAGAGTAAGAATAAAACAGTGTTCGTATAAAATTGATTCAGACAAAGCTAATTAATGTTTATTTAAATGGTGAGATCACCCGCGAGTGGTCAAACAATAACCCTTGCTGGTATACCGGCAGTGAGGAGCTGATAGTGTCATGGTTTAACCCCGCACATGTCTGACATTTCAAATGAACTGATCTTGACTAGAAACTTAGTTTTAAAGTAAATTTTCTTTGAAAGTGGGAGCCTATTCCTTTAATAGTTAAAAATACCTAACAATGCTCATAGATGAACTGCTTCTTGATTTATATTTCCAAGATATGAGAAAGCCAAAAAGGTCATGTCGGATGGTGCAGCCCCACATTACGGAGCACGAGTTCATATTGGCTTCATTAAAATTTGCACCTGAAGATTGTTTGAAGGATGACTGTAATCGCCCATACAATCTTTGGATTTAACTTAGATAGATAGTGCTGTGAGGGATTATGTAAAATGTAAAGTATACAGAGTCAAACAATACAGCATTTCACAATTGTGTCATTCAACTATGTCTGGATTAGTGACGGAACATTTTCCAGAATGCTGGAGACCGTTTAACTCTGTTGGGAAACACAGAAGCCATATTGAAAAAATATTGAGAAATATTTTGTAAATGAAAAAGTTTTAACAGTTACTATTGATAGTACCTTCTAATCTGTATAATCGGGTCTTTTCAGATACCTGGGATTTTGCTAGGAATTACATTGTTTTGCCAGTATGATTCAGTGAAGGCCTATTATTAGCAAGCCCATATTCTTTCAAAATTGGTCCTTCTTTCAACAGATATCATGTGCTTTGGCATTAGATTTTGGTGTCACAAATTAAAACATGTTTACAAGATCCTCCTGATTCAAAAGAAAACTGTTCGCTTCACTGCATAGCTTGATCACTGCAAACCTCTATTTTTTTATTGGAATGACATTTTATTGACCACTCCATAGTTCTTTCTGGGTGTGTGGTTCGAGCATGTGCAACAATGATTTCCCTCTCAAAGGACAGTTGTTCATGTTAAAAAATAAGCATCTTTGATATGGTACCCAGAAAATACTTCCACGTGATTGGTTGATTTAGTTACCATTTAGTTACCAGTATTTAATAGAATAATCAAAAATTTGAAATTATTATCATTATTTCCGCTCTTCAACATTATTTTCTAAACATGTAGGGTAGTTGTTTGTTTACAATGTACTTCACATGCTACTGATGAGTCATGTCAGGCGTGGCGTGCTCTATTATTTTGAGTTCACTGCCGTCTGCCACTGTGAGTCAGTTGTGTACAGTAGTCAGTGCAGTGTGGAAGTGCTTATTGACTGATTTACTAGATGGATAAACAGAAAATCCATAGAGGGGGAACAAGACACAACAGCGTTTGATATTATGGTGTTACGAAAAATTCGTGCAAGCACTGTAAGAAAAGAGTCTAGCGCTACGAATCAAACATCTATAGGGTGAGGTGGGGTAAGAGCGTAAATGGGGCAAGAGCATACGAGGTATCTCAATCGCTTACGTTTTGCCCTACAGAACCAGGATTTGCAGCAAAAGCTTCCTTTTTAATCATACTTCATGTACATTATAAAGCTATATTTCCATGGAATGATTTAAATATGTGGAATCAATTTTTCAAAGATCATGTAATTTTTCCTCTGAGGGGAAGATCGTATAGGTTTTTTTTTAAACATAACAAAAAAGTAAAAAATTTTATTATTATTATTATTATTATTGGTTTATTTTGTACAGTTTTAAGTGTACTTTTCAGTCATGTTTGGATTTAGTTTCCATCTATTATAGTTTAAAAATTAATGGGCGTTGTGCACTTGCCCCCTATTTTTGTTGATGGGGGGCAAGTGCACACACCAAATATGCACTTGCCCCACCATGTAAATGTTATGCTTAAACTCATGTTCCTGCATGTTTGTTTTATCTAGCCTAATATGATTTAAGTTTGGCTTTGCTTGTTTACTAATAATTTTTCTTTGCTTTCTAGGTAGCCTACCGTACTTGTTGTAATGTGAGCAAGTAGCTTAGTAACAACGTAGTTAAAGTAGGCCTAGTTAAAAGTTTATTGTTTGAAAATGGTGCGTAATTATAAAAGAAAGACAATAAGAGGATTAAGTTATTCAAAAGAGGACTTGAAAAAAGCTGTGGATGATGTTAAAAGTGGGAAGTGTGGACTGCGAAGAGCTAGTAAAATATATAAAATACCTGTTCCAACGATATCAGACCATGTAAGAGGCAGACGAGGGAATAAATCTAAATCTGGTGGAAGGGGTACAACAATCCCCTTAGAAGAGGAAATTAAGTTAGTAACAGGTATAAAGTGCTTGGAAAAATACGGATTTGGATTGACAAGAAAAGAAGTCTTAGAACTTGTTGGTCAGTATGTTGCAGATAATGGTATCAAAAATAATTTTAAAAACAATACCCCAGGCAAAGACTGGTTCATTGGTTTTAGAAAGCGTCACCGTCTTTCTATTAAGAAACCTGAAAATGTTGAAATTGCTCGTAGAAAAGCATGTGATCCTTTCATCATTTATGAATATTTTAACATTTTGAAAGATACCTTAGAAGAGCTGAAAGTGCCTCCGACCCAGATATGGAATCTAGATGAGACCGGCTTCTGTTTGGATCCGTCAAAATCAAAGGTTGTTGGGGAAATAGGGGTTTCAGCCACGAGAACAACAAGTGCTCCAGGGAGAGAAAACATAACTGTCCTACTAGGGTGTAGTGCAGCAGGAGCTAAGTTACCCCCACTCATTGTTTTCAAGGGCAAAAATGTGTGGGACGAGTGGACCTCAGCACAAGCATATCCTGGAACTACCTACGCAGCTACAAAGAATGGTTGGATGGAGACTGATGTGTTTAAAAACTATTTTGAAAGAAGCTTGTTGAAGAGTATTGGGCCAGAAAGACCAGTAATAATAATTTATGATGGTCACAGTACCCACATAAACTTAGATTTAATTCAGAAGGCAGTTGAAGAGCAGATAACAATAATAAAGTTGCCTCCACACACAAGCCACCTTCTGCAACCTCTTGATCTTGCGGTAATCAAATCCTTTAAGAGTACTTGGGACCAAGAGCTGGTCAAATGGCAGAGACAAAATAAAGCATCAAAAGTACCCAAAAAGGTATTTTCCTCTTTACTGGGAAAAGTTTGGCAAGAGCTGAAACCTGAAAATATTACCAACGGTTTTAAAAAAGGAGGGATCCATCCTTTTAATGCAGATGTGATTCCAAAATCAAAATTTGAACCATCAGCCCTAAAAAGGTGGGAAGATCACCAATCTAAATCAACAACATCTCAATCCACAGAAGATAATGAAGATTCGGATAATCCTGATGATCCTGACCCTCAAATCTTCAGTGATGAGCCCCAAACTGATCATGAGCCTCAAGCAGGAACATCACGTATACAGAAGCCTATCCTAAACATGAGCTGTGAAAATGAAGATGAATGTGTGTCAAAACAGAATTCTAGTTTTGAAGAACTTTTCCTTAAGACAATTGCTACCAGTTCACCAGTACAAAAGTCTAAAAGAACAAGAATAGCTAAGGGAGCTGAGATCATAACACATGAAGATGTTGTCCAAAGACTTAAAGAAAAAGAAGAGGAAGAAAAGAAAAAAAAAGAAAAAGTAAACAAGCCAAAAATGACAAAAAACAAAAGAGGACCAAAAGAAAAACAAAATTTTCCTAAAGGGAAAAAGAAGAAGATGGAAGATTACATAACTTCAGAAAGCTCAGAAAGCTCGGAAAGCCTAGAAAGCGACGAGTCAAGTGATAATGAGGACTTGTGGTCTCAAATGCAAAGGGAGGAAGAATATGAAAAAGAAACAGAAGCTATAATCAACCCTGAAAATGTAAGAAAAGTTAATGACTGGGTTTTAGTAAAGTTTGCCACAAAAAAAAACATACAAACATTTTGTGGAGATAATTCAATCAATTAATACTGACGGTAACCCAATAGTAAGGTATGTGAGAAAAATACCTAACAAGAAGATAAGCATCTTCCAATTCCCTGATAATGAGGACGTGAGCGAGGTAACAGACGAAGATATTATAAAAATTTTACCAGAACCTTCACTGGGTCGCAGAGGAGAAATTGTTTTTAACATACAATTCTCCTCCTACAACATCCAGTAGAAATAAATGTAAAAAATGTAAATACAAAATGTGTAAATATGAAAAATAAGTGACTTTTAGAGTGAGTGAGTGTTTTTTATAACTTTATTTTTAATGTAAAAAACAGTTTTCATGTTTAAAAAGTGATAAGGACACTTAAGGATACCTATTTTTATCAAAAACATTTATTCCCACTACCAGGAGATGGATTAACCTAATTTGGTAAGTGAAATCAAAATTACGTTTTTAAGCATTTTTAAAAACAAGATTTCTCGCCTTTGAAAAAAGTTCGTATCTCAAAAACTGTAAGAGATAATTCAGTTCTGTAAAGTGTTAGAAAGCTCTCAAAAAGTTCTATATGCTCTAACCCCACTGTTTTCCTAATACACTTACCATGGGATATAGAGGCAGAAAATGCACTTGCCCCACTACTTGGGGCAAGTGCATACACTGGGTAGAAAAAATTTAAACAAAAAAATTATAAGAGTTTTATTTTTTATTTTTATGAAAATTTCAAGACTAATAGAGAACAATCTTGAAAATGCATGGTAAAAATATGAAGTTTCTACCATTAAAAATGATGTGCTCAGACTTGGTCAAAGTTGAACTTTCGATTTTACGTAGTGCACTTACCCCACCTCACCCTAAGACTTCTTTCCAACCCAACAACAAAAGCGTTTGTTTTACTTTCATTAAAATGTTGTTATGTGATTCAAGTGATACTTAATTAAATGTCAGTGTGTACTGTACTACTGTATTTTAATTGTTTTATTTTTAAACCTAAACTCATAGTAAGGCCTAATAATTTAAGGCTCAGTTTTGTTTCAGAGTTGATTTTAGTCATTGCCAGGCAATTTTAGGCTAGTTTTGGATTATCCTCGATTTTGATTATCCACGTAAGGTCAGCCACTCATTATCGTGGATAATCGGGAGTCTACTGTATCTAATTAACATGTTCTCAAATATAACAAAATCAGGTTTTTTTTTGTTTTCTTCTAAAATTAAGTATTCATTATTTAATGATTGTTTACATTTTTCTCATGGACCATAATCAAATAAGTTATTATAAAATCACACTTTAAACTAAAGTTTCTATTATAAACCAACTCAATATCAATTTAAAAAAATGTTCATTGATTAAAAAAAACATATTATAAATCACTAAATTTTAATAACACAAGCACCATCGAGCAAACTATATAACTATAACAGCTAACCTAAATAAGATTTTGAACAGACTGTACACAATAGACTTAAGAGAAGTATGGTGGGGACATTCCCTATCTAGCTTCCACTACCTCTCCTAACGCCTAGAACCATGGCCCAGTCTGTACAAGTTTATGAATCATACGTTTTTTTGTTGCTATGGTATTATTATTATTGAGAGTGTAAATGACTTAAAATAAAATAGTTTATTTACAGTTATTTTTGTGCCATTAAAATATTTCACTTTATGTTATTTACTATGCATTTTTCCGAAATGTTATGGATCCAGGGTGTCATGAGTTTATTTCAGTTATATTTATTGATGATAAATGTATTGCAGAGGTAAATGAGTATAATAAAGACAAGCAAGAATAGTTTGCCTTAACTAACAGATATTAATTTCATTGATACGTAACTACTGAAAACGTGTTTACACGTTGTCACATATCATTGCCATATGCGGCTCATGCATTTACACGTGCAGCTGTTTCCCACCATTTCGCTGCTCAGCTGTTTTGTTTAACGTAAATAACTGTATATTGCTGTGCAGTTTATAAGTTATCCTATATGACAGTGTGGTTTGTAATCGAACAATTTTAACCAAAGTCAGATATAAGTTTATAGACAAAAACTTACCAAATCATCTCTGAGAATAAGCCATATGTTGTGCTATATATCAGCTAAACAGATCACCAACATGATTACTTCAAAGGAAAAATTCTTACTAATATCTACTATCACAACTCTAAAAATTACGTTGATAAATATACGTTGAGGATATTTGGATCCAAAATTTGAGTACAAAATCTTTCCAAAAGAAATAAGCTTGAACCAAGAGCTACAGAAATGTGCTTAGTTGGCTATGCCAGAGCATGTTTGAAATCTAACTAATAATAAAATTATCATATCTTGTGATGTGTCTCTTGATGAGAATAATTACAAATACACAGTTGTATAATATGACGAGCCAACTGAGGAAGAAATCAACACAGAGGAGATTGAAAATAGAGTTGAAGAAAATCCAAAAGAAGTGGTAGAAACTGAAGAACATGACAAAGGCTTGAAACCTATTCCTGACTTAAGAAGAAGTGAGAGATCAGTAAATATTCCCAAAAGGATATGAGGATTATTATATTTATAGTGCATTTTGTTTATTTAGTACTGCCAAAGATCCCTTTACCTATAAGGAAGATAATACTGACAAAGCTCTGTATCTTAACTTCTTCCAATTTCATATCAGAGGTAATTTCATATTTTTAATCAAAACTTGACAAATGTTTTCTTAACCCTCCGATGGTTTAATGTCGAAAAATCGACCTTTACAACGTATCTGCCATGGTTTAGAGTCGAAAAATCGACCTTCACTATTTTGTGTCTTACGGGTGTTCATCCTTCACTAAACATCCTATATCATATGTCATTTGAAACAGCTGGTTCTAATGTTTAGTCTGGTGAAAGTTTTATTTGGATTGCGTTGGCCTAGACTAAACAAAATACAATTCCATATTTGACAGTTCCAACTGTCAGCGCGCCATTCTTGTTTACTACTGTGTCGTATCTTCGTTGTTTTGGTCGTAATAATGTTTCGTTTTTAGTGGTTTTTACGTGAAAATGTCTGAATTACATACGAGTGAGATTGATAGGGAGTTGTTCAATGATTCTGGTGAATCTAGTGACAGTGATATTGATGCAGATGACGTCCCATCGGACTATGAGCTCCTTGACTATTCGTCTGGAAGTGGGGAGGAATTTGTTCCCGACTTTGGTGAACTTGAGACTTCTGACAATGAAAACGTAAGTAATGATGATGATTCTTCAAGGCCTAATACACCACCAAATATTATTCCACCTAATAATCCCTGGGTCAGAGTCTATCCACCTGAGACAGAAATCGACATAGGCCCTAACTTTAGAGTAAGACATCCTGGGCCTAGGGATATGCCACCTAGGAACAGCCCACCCCTAGCCTATGTTTTGCTATTTTTCAATGCTAATTTTTGGGCCACAATTGTCAATGAAACAAACATATATGCACAAAAGATTTTTACCAAAAAAAGAGATTCTGGCTCATTGAAAAGGTTTAGCAGAATAAAAAAATGGGTCGATGTTTCAATCAATGAAATGAAAAAGTTTTTTAGCATTTTGATAAACATGGGGCTCAATGGAGAAAGTAATAAGCCTAGAAGGTCTTTTTGGGATACTAGGCGATCACAACACAATGCTTTTTTCTCCCAAACTATGACTGTGAACCGCTTTGAAATGATTTTATCCAATTTTCATCTTACATCTAGGGAAGGAGTGCGCAAGGATCAGCCTGGTTATGATCCTTGGATCAAGGTTAGGTATTTTCTGGATCACTTCAACCATGTTTTCAAACAATTTTTTCATCCTTGGCAAAATGTCTGTATAGACGAGAGCCTGATAGGCATGAAAAATCGTTGCCCATTCATAATGTACATGCCTAATAAAAAACATAAGCAATATGGAATTAAAAAATTCGAGTGTTGTGACAGTGTTACAAATTATGTTCATCACATAGAACTTTATAGTGGAAAAGATTACTTGTCAACTCCTGGGGTAAACACACCTTTTACTGAAAAAGTTATTTTTGAAGTAATGGAGAAGGGCTCATTGTTAGACAAAGGTCACCATCTGTTTACAGATAACTTTTACACTAAAGTACCACTCGCCAATAAACTTTTTGCCAGAAAAACCTACCTAACTGGAACAATAAACAGGAGATCTAAATTTTTACCAGAAACTGTAATGAAGGCCAAGTTACCACCAAGGGAAAGCCTTTACTTCAGACAAGGGAATGTTCTAATTGTAAATTTTAGACAGGCCATAACCAGAAAACCAGTTTTTCTTATTTCTACGGCAACCCATGCTGAAGACAGGATTGTCCAAAGCAAAAAAACCAATGTTGTTGGCTTGAAGCCAATTGTAATTCACAAGTACAACCAGTTTATGGGTGGCGTTGATGTAAGTGACAAACAGGTTTATCATAATTCATGCAACCGCCACACATCAAAATATTGGAAGAAGATATTCTTCAATATAATAGACATAGCGCTCTTCAACGCCTATGTACTCTATAAACTGAATACAGACAAACCCATTTCACGCAGAGATTTTATTATTTCTATAGTAGAGTCTTTAGCACCAACTGAAGAAGCCCCTGCACATGTTCCTGGTCCAGCTGGAGATGGAAACCACAAACTTGAAAGGCTACCGAACAGGCAAGAAAGGAAATGCGAAATTTGCAAGCCACTAAAAAAAAGGGGCAGATCTAGCTACTGGTGTCCAGGGTGCAACTGTGGAATCCACAAGGAGTGCTTCCACAAATTACAACACTTCTGGAGACCATCTAGGGGTAACAGGAAAAGAAGAGCTCCCATCAGCGGGAGTGAGTCAGATTGAGCAGTTTTCACCATTGCGCCTGTATATAGTTTTTTGTACATAACTTATTTATTTTAGTAATGAAGTCGTTACAAGTTTATATTTTCTTATTCAGTTATAAATTCTGCACAAAAAGGCTATCTTAGAATTTTTGTATTGTACATAGTGAAAATTTTGTGTGGGTGTTAAGTGTGAAAAACATTGTGGATTTTCTTCTTCTTCTTCTTCTCTCCGTTAAAGAAAATCCCAAACTACTTGGTAAGTCATTTTGAAATACAAATAATAATACTCCATAGTTTTATGAACAAAATGATGTATAATAAACCCTATTTAGATAAAAAATAAATTTTTTACAGATTTTTAAAAATAAGGCTTCAAATTGGCAAAAATGGGCTGAACCACCAGAGGTAAAATAGTGAACCATCGGAGGGTTAATTTACATGACGTTTCAACTTTGAAAGAATATAAAAATGAAAGTAGGAATAGAAATAATTTATTTCTTACCCTTGTTTGGAGACAGAACAACTCTATATTTGTAATTATCTTTCCATAATTTAAGAATTTCTCGAGAATCAAATTGAGGAACTGTAAAAGCTGGGGGTGGTGGAATGCCCATTAATACAGTTTGAAATCCTTTTAAGATCTTTTGATCTTTGGAAGGCTCTGCTACACTCTCTGAACTTTCATTTGCATTTTCCTTGTTAATACAGCTGATAGATTCTTCTTCACCTACAAAATAATGCAATTTGCTTAATAATTTTATCAAGAAATCAAAACATGATTATATTTAAATCTGCAATGTGTGCATGATAAAATATTTCTTTATTTTATTCTGTTAATAATTATTTTTATTGTTAACTATTTTACCTAATAATTTATTCTTATATTAGTTATGATTATTAATTCTAGGAACACACTTAACACCAATCTGTTATTTACCAATAATGTTTAACTTAAATTATTCCTAGGCTGGGTCTATAGTTAAATTATAAAAACCCTGCTAAATTTTAATGATTTTAAATTAATCATAGGTTTAATTAAAATTAACTCTTCATTTTTTATTCTTGCATGTATCATAACCTACAATTACAACATACCTAACATCCATTTTCACTGTCTGTTTGCTTCAAAACAAGAAAACAAATTACTCTTTGTGTTACTGCCTGGCTGGCCCCATAATAACAAATGTAATTAGTAGGCCTACCTCCTTACTTCATGTTAAATCAGAATCGTTCTTAATACACTATGTACAGTCTAACAGTAGATATATGCCAAGGCCTATTTAATCCTTTTAGTCCCAGGCGTTTTTCTCTTCATAATTAATTATGTGAGAAATGCCAGGGTTTTTTTGTAAAAAGGCATAGTTTTATTTATTTTGCCTTAACTTTATTTGGTAATTATGCACTTTCTTGCCACCTCTGAAAATACGATTTCATGTTAAAAGAGTGGTGAAAAATGAGTTTATATCTCTTGAGGAGTTTGATTTTATCCGCGGAAAACTCGTTTTTTACCGAAAAAACGAAAAACTACTTTTTTATCTAATAATGAAAAAACCAACTTTTTTTAAAAAATCGTTATTTTTCGACAATTTTTTTTCCATTTCTCGTGTTTTTTTTTATGCTGAACACAAATATATAACTGGTTGTGTAGTAAAATTATTTTTTATGCTCGAAAAATGCACTTTTTACGACATAACCTAACTTATCCTAATTGTCTATTTTCTCAACAAAAATTCGTAATTTGCGTTAAATTCGAGCGTTTGGCCTCCGTGACGGCCTGCCGGCCGTCACTCCGGCGGGAATATAGGTGAATTCGGTTTTTGTGATAAATAGTTGTATATTAATGATCGCGTAATGGCCGCTAATCTGCAAATCGCGATCTGCCGCGATAGTAGTTTTTCCGTTATTTCTCGAGAAATATTTGTAATAGACCAAAATAGTTTTCAAATTTGTATTCAGCGCAATAAAACACATCAAAATAAAAAAAGATGATTAAAATACCATTTAAATTAACGGAAATATGACAAAAATACTAAAAGTTCTGACATTGGTTTTTTCGAATTTTTCGGTAAAATACGTTATTTCCGCGGAATGAAAAGCATATCTCGTGAAAATACAGCCAATTCTAGACCCATTTCAAGCAAAATGTTCCAAATTTGTTTGGTGGCAAGAAAGTGCATAATTACCCTTTATTTTTTTTAAAAATTCATAATTTGATATTATTTTTTGTTTGTTTTTATATATACCTTTTTAATAACTTAAGTACAATTTTTGTTGATATAACTTTGTTGGTTTCTGATTTGTAATTAATTTTTTGAAATAGACAAAATATTTTAACTTTGAAACTATCTGCATAGTACAGAAAGTATCCTAGACCAATCAGAGAAAGGTTTATTTATTTGAAAATACATATAATTGTTAACATGCATACCAAATTTGCCTTGACAATTCTGGGTTTCATCATCACTTTTATTGGACAGTAAAAAATCCTAATATATATATGAATGCTATTTTTGCACAGATTGCTAAAGTTATAAGTAAAATACGAACAAACACTTATTCAAAATAAGTTTAAAACGTTTATTTAATTCACAACACATTGATACTTATATATGTGACATTTTAAAGCCAACAGCTGATTCAAAAAAATTAAATTCTAGCGGTTCGATAGTGGACTGCCACTTTTAAGAATTTACAGTGCGGCAGCAAAAGGGTTAACTTCTACCTCTGTCTCCATTGCTGTCATAATTGAATATGAGAAAACTGGCATTCATGTTATTGCCAAAGAAGTAACCATGTTAATTTCACAAAAATAATTATTACAGGCTACTCACAAAAAAAATATTATACTCTAGGTAGGCTTATGTTATGTGTAACTACCAATAGGTATTGAGGAATACTCTATTATACCAATAAAATATACTCAGCACAGTCCTGCATACTTGTATGCAACTTCATGACTATTACTAACTGAAGTATTTTCTCTAAACTCACATAATGATTATTCTACCATAGAATTTCAGTGAGAAATATAACAGCCTCATATTTCTTAAATATTCTTAAAAAAAGTATATTAAGTGTTAATCCTATACCAAAACAATTTGGCAAGAGTAAAAAGGTACCTGCAGGTTAGGTTACGAAGATTTTAAGGTAAATCATATGTATAATCTTGTTGATCTTAATGATAGTGCAACCACCAGAATAATTGAAAGTAAGACAGAATTAAGTGCAGTGCAAGACCAGCTGTGCAATTTTTACCTATAGATACCTATGTGGTAGCGACAGCACGATGGATAAAGTGTATCCGATGGAATACTGTGCAATACGGCTGAGTATTGGCCATCTTCATATGTTAAACCAACCAACCAATTGACCCAAAGAAATTGACTTAAACAGTGATATACGTATTACAGAAAAAGTTAACAAAACATATTGAGGCATCAAAATGTAAAGAAGTACAAGAAACTCAAACCTAATTGCATAGTGTAGCCTCTTATCACACAATAGAGGCCTATACAAATCATCTCAGCAATTAAACTAAGTAGACTTAAAGATAACATTAATTTTTATAAATTGTTAAGACAATTTACCTAGGGAATCTTCATCATCAGACTCAAACATTAATGGTGAAGCTGCTTGTTTTCTTATGCGGGGTCGTTGACCATCATTTATGACTGTATTTTCCATGTCAACCAAATCCGAATTTACAATTAATATTCAAAATTAAATTAAAGATGAGTAGCCCAAGGCAGTTAAAATGAATTCATTAAATAATATATCCATTATCTCCTACACAAAACTTACGTAACTTATTGAACTAAATTAAAGAAAGTGACTATTCAAATATTAATAGTGAGTGCTTAATTTTAAAAAGAATCACATTTTGTAACAGATTTTACGCAAATTTTGACTAACATACTATTGATGATGACACAAAGTTTAGACGTCTTACTTATTTGGCGGAATATGTATTGTCAGCAATGCAGCTGTCCCCATTGGCCACCAATGAAGCATAGAGTTGTAAATATTTTAGACAGTAAAATAATAATAATATACAGAGTATGTTATACTATAAAATGTTATGTTACTATGTTATAATAGAAGGTATAATACAACTTTATAATGGGAGGTAATTAATACTATTTTCTATAAGCTTGTATATCCAGATTTGAACCCCATAAACAGTAAAAATACACTTAATAGTTTTTGTTGTTAAAAGGTATCCGCTTGTTTTTTCTGTTTTTTTACACAATTTTAGTTTTTTGCCTGATTACAAACATTGTCGAAAGATAAGTTCCAAATCACGTGAGGTCCAATTAAAATTCTGTAAACCTTAGGGGTACAGAAACTTTGTTTGCTTCTGTAACCTTAAAACTGAACAATACAGGACTTTTCCGTTTCAGTAGAAATCTCAAAAACCCCTCAAATTCATATTGCTCTATAAATCTGGTCATCACGTCAGTCCAGCTACATATCCGTATCCAAACACGGTTCCTCAGACTACTGGGACTCAAACTTGGAAACCACTACGTGGAAATTCCTGAAACTACTTTGGAGTTTCATCTCAAACTACAGCTCATTATGATACTGTTATCCTGCAAAAGTTTTTAAGTTGGAAATGTACTGTTCCAATTTTCTATCTGACGTTGACTTCATCGTTCCTTAGATACCCCTTCCAGATCAATACTATGCTTATACTTGCTTATAACCCTCAAACTATTCACTTAATCATGGCATTTTGAGGATTGGAGGTGATGGCTATTTGTCAGTAAATTTCTTTGGAACTCCACTTTGTGACTTCAGAAAGGACCCACAGAGATTTCTCACTGAGCATTAGGTTGTTTCTTGTTTCTTGGCTGTGAAGTTTGTACAAAGTTGTGTTTTCTTGGTGGTACCTCAATTATTGGTGTTGTTGTTTCTTTGCAGTGCCACTGCCAGTAGTGCCTCAATTTTTCACTAGTCTGATTATTATTTTACTTTCTCCCATATGTGTTAGCATAGAGAAAGTACTGTGATGAGCAAAAAAAATTTTTTACAAGCTGGTCTAAAAATCAATTTTAGAGTCCCCTGAACCCAAAAAAGTGGTTTTTTAAAACAAATTTTTATGTATGTCTGTATGTGTATCTGTGGACTTTGCTGGAGACCAAACGGATGGATTGATTTTTATGAAATTTGGTATCTAGGTGTATTTAGCCAATATCTCCAGACAAATTTTCCTCTTTTTTGAAATTTAAGTTTTTTTTGTTTTTATGGGCAAAAAACCTTAAAAATGGGAATTTTCTAAAAAATTACTACAACGATTATTGATATAATTTACAGGAAAGATGTGAATTACAATTTAAAATATTTAAAAAAAACACATGTTCCTTACTTTAATAGTTTTTGAGTTATAATATTTTTATGAGCAAAACATCAAAACATGCATTTTTAAGCTTTATTCTGATTAAATTTTCAGTAAAGATGAAAAGTTCAATTTAAAATATTTTAGTTACCATCCCACTAAGTTGGGCTGGAGGCCGAGAGCCCAGAGCCACAACTCAAGTTGTTGAAGGCTGTTTACATAAAATCTGGTTATGTGATTAATTGAACAGCTATTTTTGGAGATTTTTTTTCTATGTTTTACTTAAATAAAATAAGTGTTTAGTCTGTGCATTGCTTAGAAATGTAATTAATTGGATATCTGTTTTTATTTAGATGTGTCTTTACATCCTTTTCTTATTGATGGGCTGTACTGATGACTTCTGACACAACCTGTCTTATTTACCACTTAATTTTAATTTTTCACATCCTGACATAACAAAGGGAAAGGGAAAAGTTTGTGACAGTTAGCTGGTACCATTTATTTAGCTAGTCTTCCCGCTGAGTTAAAAATCTTTGTATTGTTTATTGGCACACAGCTGTTTATGATGTAATCTATATCTATAAAATCCAATGTATGTTTGTCTGTCCTTTATGAGCTACCAAACCGTCCAGCCGATCGCCATGAAACTTGGGGAAGTTGTTCTATATACCCCAGGGAAGGTTTCTGTCCTATTCCCGTTTCTTTAATCCCTCAGGGCTCCGTCCCTTGGACTTCTAAAGTTTCAATGTTAATCAAATAGCAGGATGCATGAAGGCATAATAAGTCAAATATAAAAAGAATATCAGCTGTGGGTTTTAAATATGTCAAAATTAAATAAACCATGTGTTAATTTTTTAAACTGTTTATATTTTTATGTTTTGATTTCTTGTGAAGCTATATTAATTGATTGATTTATTTGATTAACAGCTGTTAAATAAAAACAAATAGAATAAAATTGTGGTAGGCAAAACTTTCAAAATTAAAAATAATTGAGTACAGTAGTAAACTACACAAAACATCAGCTGTTGTAAATTGGATACTGTGTAAACTGAAAAGTTGCTGCATATTTCAATGATACAATCAAAACTCAATATTATGACCGGCAAAGCGGGCGGGTACAGCTAGTAATTATATAAATTATGTGGTTATTGGTATATGATTCAAATTGTGTTATTTTGCTATACATTCAAAATGGTAATATTGCAGCTAGGGTTTCTTATCACAATGTAATGATTGTAAATTGAAATGGTGTAACTGTTGTGGATGATAAACAAATAGTTTAATAAACGTACTTAACAGACTAAAAACTTTTTGAACATTGGTATTAAGTTGAAACATAATTACATTTCCTTAACAATTTATATTCTTTAATAAAATAATAAATAAATATTAAAAATTACAATACAAAAATGATAAATAATGGTTTACTCAATAAATACTTGTTGGTTTATTAAAAAAAAAAAAAATTGGGTGTGCGTCGGACCACACGGTGGAAGTTATACTTCTTTGGCCATTCTCATACACCCACTCACGCACACAAACAGACAGGATATATAAATGAAATATAAGACATTTTTCAATATTATTCAATATATTTATCTTCAATATATTATACGTGACTTCATTATTATATTATACACCTATATTATCATTATCAGTAATTTCTTCGATTAAATTTCTTCGATTAACAATCGATTAATCGATAGTTCTTAAAAATTTGTTCTTACTTTTCAGCGTGACGCGGTTTCTCGACCAACATCCCATCCCAAAGTGTCTAACGGGCGCAAAGAAGTATAACTTCAATAACTCAATGCCTGCTTTTTAGCAATTGGATAAAAATATTAGCTCATAGATTAGTTTAAAATCTGATATGGGTATGCATATACCCATAATGTAGTAAATCAGAGCAACTTGGTTTTCTTTCATTATCTGTCAGCGTAACTAGTGAAATTTAGAGATTAGCTATTTGTCACAAAGCTAAAAAAATATAACAGAAAGAATATATTTTTATTTAAAAAATTAAAAACAATTGTGCAATTTAAAAACCGCAGTTTGAAATTTACAAATCAATAAAACAAAATCCTCTACAAATATTAAATGAACAGACCGACTTTCAAAGTAATGAAATTTTTGATACAATAATACAACACAGAAAACACCATAGACAATTAAACAATTCATTAAAGTAAGGTTGGCAACACCACCCTCTCCATGAATTACTAACCCCCTCTAAATCTACCGTTGATGATTCAAACTCAAACTGTCAAGTGGAAGAATTTGTACTTTAGTGTGTTAAGTGAAGCCCTAGTGCACCTGAAGTGAAGGTCATTCTTGGAAACCGGTAGTGCCATGAATACGTAAGATTGATGGCGGAACAAAACTGAGGTAACTATTTTACCTTCTATTGTCAATTTAAAAAATAAACCTTACTCTTACTCCTGTGGCCACTCAAACCCAAGAAGGGTTTTAGCCTCGCCAACCAGCCGCCTCCACTCCTGTCTATCGTGAGCCATCTCCATGTCCGCTCCTATCTTCACCAGGTCACCCTGACTTGATCATTCCAGCGCATTCTTGGTCTTCCCAGAGGCCTTGTTTCCGTTGGTGTTCCTGACCAGATTTTCTTCACTACCTTCTCTTCACTTCTTCGAATGATGTGGCCCAGCCATCTCAATCTCCTACTTCTGGCTAGAGCCACAATATCCGGCTCCTTATATAGCTCTCTCAGTTCCCTGTTTTTTTCTAATCCTCCACTCTTCCCCTTCTTTTATTGGCCCAAATATTCTACGTAAGATTTTGTTTTTGAAAGTTACTAGTTTTTTCCTAGACTTCTTTGTTATGGCCCAAACTTCTGATCCATAAAGCACTACTGGTTGAATCATTGCTTTGTATAGCCTTACTTTTGTACCTTTTGATAGTATCTTGCTTTTTAAGAGCTTTGTTAAACTCCAGTAGCTTCTATCTGCCGCAGAAATTCTGTGTTGAATTTCTATTTCTTCCTGGTTGGTGTTTTGTATTAATTCTGATTAGAGCAGTAAAGGCAAAATTATCCGAATATCACATAATATCAAAATGGTACAGTTCCTGTTTTAACTGCTTTAGCATGAATGAGCAATGAAAACAAATCTTTATAAGAAATACAGACCCCATGTTCAAAATTCAGCTTGGTGGAGCTTGAAAACGCTAGTTCGATCAGTAACTGGTAGATCGTTTTGAGCGCCTTTTCCTTCAGGTCAATGTGTGTGAGAGAGAGAGGGTGCACCAATTTATGTCTGTCTTTGTCGAACCGTCTACTGATTGTCTCTCTCGCACTGCCTTTACTCAGAGCAGAGCACTCTCCTGGTAATTTATTAAACCAAAGAGTAGAGGCTGGCTTTCCACCATATGTTTTGTTCTTCTTGTATTCATTGCATGAAGTTTTCTGAATTTAGATTAACCAATATTGTCTTTGTATGTCAATTTCCAGCATCTATTTACAGTGACAATACAACAGGAAGCCCAATGTAAAATGATTTCTACCATGACATAAATTAAAATAAAATCAAACCGGAAATAGTTTCAGGTCTAGGCATCCCCAGAAGATGAAGGATAGCCAGGCGCATTGTCACTATATCCAAAATTAATTGTTCAATTGAAAACTGTAGACCATTTAGATCACCATGGGAGGACAAAATCTTTCCAAATCCCCTCTAAAAATTAAGCCTTAGTTACTAAGGATCAAGAGCCCTTTATCTACTTCTGAGTGAATTATTCAGGGTAATTGTGAGATTTGGCTAGAGTCCTGGAGTCCTGGAGAGTCTAAAAAGTGATATTTATACTTACAGGAAGTCACATCAGTTATGCAGCTACAGCGTTATGGCACTTCACTTGGCAAAGGAATCTAGAAAACAAGTGAACTTTACACAACACAAATTTATCACAATATGAATCATTCCTTTGTGAATCCCTCTGGACTAAGGCCTTCCTATAATATAATAAAAATGTGTTTACCAAAATCGATCACCATAATATTTGTATATTTTTTCTTTCATTATAATAAATTTGTGTTGTGTGAAGTTTACTTATTCGTTTGTCTATCGACATATTAGAAGCTAATTAAGAAACTATCCTTAGAAACGTAAGAATTCACAATAGAGGCATTTTTTTACTTTCAGGCTGCATTTGACAACACTTCATGATTGAAGTAGCTCGAAGAATACGTCTATGTGTCTACAGGTGAATTTCCTCTCATATTACTCAGAGCTACAAAAATAAAAACCTATAACAAAAGGTTGTCTTCAGGTAGGACTGCTCTCATCACTTCTCTGGTATCTTGTGGAACTGAAATGCAATCAGAATGGAACGATGAGCAAGGTACAGTCAACACCAATTCTGATGAAGCAAGGAGTGCCCCAAGGCTCGGTTCTGGGACCAGTCCTTTTCCTGTTATTGACAAATGACCTCCCCCAATATATGGATAGCCTCTGCCAAACTGTAATGTATGCGGACGATACCGTACTTACGCTGGCTAATAAAAACAAAGAACATCTTAAAAAAGAAACACTCAAGACTTTCAACTTAGCCAAGCAGTATAGCAGTAAAAACGACCTAGTCTTAAATGATAATAAAACTGTTCAAATGAAATACAGTATAAGAGGAAATGAACAAGATGGTCTACCTAGCATTAAAACAGAAGAAAGTACAAAATACCTGGGTATTACACTTGACATGAACCTGAAATGGAATGCTCACATCGAAGCATTGTGTAAAAAGCTTGCATCAGGTATCTATGTCATGAGAAGAATAATGAAAATATGTGGACCAACTGCAGCAAGAACAGCATACTTTTCATTGTTCGAGGCCCATCTAAGATATAGCATTTCATTATGGGGTGGAACAACAAATGCAAACATGGAGAGAGTATTTCTGCAACAAAAAAGGCAGTGAGGATCCTAGGTGGCCTGGAAAACCAAGACAGCTGTCGGCAAGCCTTCAAAGACCTCAAAATACTCACAGTACCGGCACTGTATATTAGTGAGGTAATTCTGCTGGTGATGTCATCAGACAAACCAAAACTTGGAGACTACCACCAGTACAACACCAGAAACGCTTCTGACTTCTCACTCCCCATACACCATCTCAGTCTTGCCGAGAAAAAGCCAACCTACAAAGGAGCACTCTTCTTTAACAAGCTGAGTGATCACATCAAACAGGACACTGGTAAGCGCTTTAAGAAACAACTCCTGAAATGGCTTGAAGAACACCCACTCTACTCGGAAAAGGAGTTCCTGGAACGAAGAAATGAAATAGACATCCCTTATTAATGTTGAGCGGTAAATGAGAGAGATGAGAAAATTAAATATTTATATCTAAATTGATTCGAAGGACCAGGGAATTTTATATTAAAAACGCCCAAAAAGTTATTGTCTATAGAGAGAGCTTGTGGATAATTTGTTGTTACAAAATGGGACAAAATGTCAAGCAATATGTTTACAAAAATAACTAAAGTTACACACATGAAATGATGACAACAGTACCTTGTTCAATATTCCAATTAGATGAGGGAAGGTCCGGATACAACCGTTGGTGAGGTGGTAACGAGGTCCATCAATGTCTTGGAGGGAAACGCAACGAACGACAGTTCTCACTTCATTTTATCTTGAGTCTTCTTACACGAATCACGGTAGAACGCTTCTCGCAAAGTTAATCTGCCACGGAAGCACGCACAAAGAAGATCTTGAAGCACAAACTATGGCGGGAGTTCACACAAGAAATTAAATGTACAAAATATCACACACAAAAATATTAAAAGACGTTTAAGAGTGGTTAACAGAGATTTAGAGAAACAAATATATAGCACGAGGCAGAGGGCCTCCAAAAGTGTATATGAGAGAAGAGCGTGGTGAGCCGGGGACGTTACTAGACCGAGATTTCTAGATAGAGTTTCTAGACAGAGTGAGACTCGCGTAAAACCCCGCGTGGTGCAAAACGATTTTAGAACAGTGCATTCTAACCAATCAGATTTCAAGACGACTGACTACGTCATATCGCCTGATTTATGTCACTTTTAGAAAGCGTTATCCCCCTCTCTCTCTCTCTGTTGAGATATTTCAAATTAAAAAATAATACAACTTAAAATGCGCTCTTGGCTTAAAAACTTTTTCTTAATGCTAAAGTGTTAACACATTAAATGCTATTATAACCTTAAAATATAAGTTATAAGTACTGAACATTCCGGCCCCCTTGAAGCATTGTAGGCTTCAACAACAAAGTCACACAATAGAAAATCCCACCACACAGTTTTTAGAGATTGGGGCACGGAACTAGAAAAGAGATTTTAGTCAGTGGGCAGAGGAAACACCTTTACCACTGGTCTAGTAAGGTGTCCATTTGGAGTGCGTAAGTCCACCACGCGCACAACACCATCAGTCCCTGGGTGTACGGCGGTAACACGAGCCAGAGGCCACGAGAGGGGCGGAGAGTTCTGGTGCACTAGCACGAGATCACCAACTTTGATATTCTCACGTGGTTGGGTCCACTTATAACGTTGCTGGAGCGTATGCAAGTATTCCAGCTGCCATCGTTTCCAGATGCGTTGGTGAAGAGTTTGAACCAACTGCCAATGTCGTAGGCGGTTGTCCGGTGCGTCGAGGAGGTCGGGTTCCGGGACCGACGCTAGGGGTGCACCAATCAAGAAGTGCCCCGGAGTGAGGGCAGAGAAGTCAGCAGGATCGCTGGAGAGTGGAGTGAGTGGTCGCGAGTTTAGCATGGCCTCTATCTGAGTGACGAGTGTCATAAATTCTGGCAGTGTCAGGATGTTGTCTCCCATGACACGACGTAAGTGGTGTTTGGTGCTTTTCACAGCGTTCTCCCATAATCCACCTTGGTGGGGAGCAGCAGGAGGGTTGAACTTGAAGTCGATACCTCGAGGAGTAGTGAAGTGAAGCAACCTTTTCTGCGAATCGGTTGAGAACAATGTTTCCTTTAAGATATTTTGAAGGGCGTTATCAGCACCGACATAGTTCGTACCACAATCGGAAAACAATTGAACACACAGACCTCGTCGAGATACAAAGCGCGTGAGTGCTGCAATAAAGCCGTCGGTGGTCAAGTCTGTCACCACTTCAAGATGCACAGCTTTTGTGACCATACACACAAATACACAAATATACACCTTTATGTGTCGAATGCCACGGAGATTTAACACCTTTGCGTTGAATGGTCCACAGAAGTCTGTTCCAGTGGACAAGAATGGTCGAGCGGGAGTCACTCGTGACGGAGGGAGGTCGCCCATTAGTGGGGCTTGATTTCGTGGCTTGTTTCTAAAACATGTTAGACATTGGAAAATGCGTGAGCGTATAACGCTCCTCGCGCAGAGAATCCACACGAATTGGGATAACAGAGACTGTGTTAGCTGTGGTCCAGCATGGAGATTTGAGCGGTGGTGATGATCCACAATGAGGTTTACAACATGATGTTTCTTGGGTAGAAGAACTGGATGACGGACGTCGTGTGCCAGGGAAGAACGGTTGAGACGCCCACCAACACGTAGAATGCCTTGCGTGTCCAGAAACGGTTTCAAGCGCTGAAGTCTTGTTGAGCAGGGACGCCCAGAGCGTAGTGCCGAGATGTCGTCTGCAAATGCAGATTGCTGGACGAGGCCGAAGATCTTGAGTTTAGCTGTGGAGATCTCGGATGGGGAGAGATGTTCCTTGAGACGATTAGCGCTACGGCAGTTGTGTACGAAGCGCAGAACTAGAGCAAAAATTCGCTCAAGTTTGTCCCACGACGAGAAATTCGTCAGAAGGTCCCAGTCCTTCTGCGGAACGGTAGTTAGGACGACTAGTGGAGTCTTCTTCAGCTCATCGGACGATGAGAGGTTCACAGGTATGAACTGCTTAGAGGGCCAGTCCTGTTGAGGGAGGCTGAGCCACGATGGTCCCGTCCACCAGAGAGTGTGGTTCCTAAGCTGGGAGGCAGAAATGCCCCGTGATGCGCAGTCTGCTGGGTTGTCAGTTCCTGCTATATGTCGCCATGAGTCGGGTGATACGAGTTCTTGGATCTGAGAAACTCGGTTTGAAACATACGTATTAAGCCTATAAGGCGGAGTTCGTAGCCATGTGAGTACTACTGTTGAGTCACACCATAAAAAGGTGGTTTGAGGGGTGATTGTCTCCTTAAATATTGACTGACAATGAGTTGTTATCTTAGCGAGCAGATGCGCTCCGCAAAGCTCGAGACGCGGAAGTGTCACTCGTTTTAGAGGAGCGACGCGAGTTTTCGCCATTATGGGGCGAATGATGACGTCACCTGTCGAAAGCTGGCAGCGGAAATACAACACCGCACTATATCCACTTTCTGACGCATCAGAGAATCCATGGAGTTCTACGACGCAAGAGAGTGAGAGTGGAAACGCTCGAGGAATTGAAACATGCACTATGTGCTGCGCGTCAGTGATGAATGAGTGCCATTTTTCGGCAAGTTCGGATGGCAAGGGTTCATCCCAAGTCAGACCTGTAGTCCAGAGGAGTTGCATAAAGCATTTTGCTTGCATTATGCAAGGAGAGAGAAATCCACAGGGATCATATATCTTGGCTATTAAGCTCAAGACAGAGCGTTTGGTCGGGCGCTCGTCAGGCGGTATGTTAAGAGAATATGTGAAACAATCCGTGGTAGGCGACCAATGTAAACCAAGGATAGAGAACTGCGGAGATAGAGATTCTTGCAGAAACACTGGAGACTCGCGATGTCCTTCCGGCAGAGCTTGGAGTAGGCGAGTAGAGTTAGAGACCCACTTCCGGAGTTCGAAACCTCCTTGACGCAGTAGACGGATGAGCTGCTCCTGCAGTTCTAAGGCCGCTTCCTCTGTGTCCGCACCGGAGATGATGTCGTCCACGTAGGTCTGTGTCCTCAGCACGCATGCAGCGGAGGGGAAGTTCCCACCGTCGTCGTCTGCAAGCTGGTGCAGAGTCTTGATCGCCAAGTAGGGAGAGGTATTCATGCCGTAAGTAACAGTGTTCAACTGAGAAGTTGAGAGAGGATCCTTGGGATGGTCACGCCATAAGATAAGTTGAAATTTCCGGTCATCTGGATGTACTCGGATTTGCCGATACATCTGACGGATGTCACAGCAAAAAACAATATTGTGACGCCTGAAGTGAAGTAGTATGTCACAAATATTTGTTTGGAGTTTGCGTCCGGTCAATAAGACATCGTTGAGAGAAACACCAGTACTGGTCTTGCAACTCGCATCAAAGACAGTACGGCGTTTTGTGGTGGAACTATTTTCCTTTAGCACCCCATGGTGGGGGAGGAAATAGTGTGGCTTAGTTAAATCAGGATTTTGAACTTTGGCCATGTGGTCGAGAGATTGATATTCAATGATAAAATCGTGATAGAGTTGAGAAAAGTGAGGTTGAGCGTTTAATTTCCGCTCGAGAGAATGAAATCGACGCTCAGCAATAGGCTGAGACGATCCTAGGGCAGAATGATTTTCCTTAAACGGAAGTCGAACGGTGTAGCGTCCGGTTTCATCTCGAGAGTGAGAAGTGGCGAAGTGAGCATCACATTGTTCTTCTTCTTTGGTCTTCTTCGAATACACAGGAATTTCCTCTTGAAGCCAGAACCGCTGAAGTGATGAATGTAGATCTGCGTCGCTTGCTGAGTGTAGAGAGACATTGAGGCTCGTAGAGGTGAGAGTGGATGCGAAAGGTGCGCTGGGAGCAGTACCCAATACGACAAACCCGAAATGCGTGCCAATTACATGTGGCATATGCTGCCCCAGTGAGAATTGCTCATTAGTGAGTATTTTTGGAAATATACTTCCACCTAGGATAACGTCAATTCGTCCAGGTAAATGGAATGTGGGATCAGCGAGAATGTATCTCTGAGTCTTATTGTAGACTTCTGGGGCTAGAGGTACTCTGGGTAAATCCACGGTCAATTTATCTAATATTAACATTGGCTGGTCAGGAGCAATGATGAGACCAGATAGAGTGCTGATTGTGAGATGAGTTTGACCTTTTGGTTTTGCCGTGCTTTGGCTGAGGCCAGAGATGTGAGTTTGAGACTTAGTACGGCGCACTCCCAAGAGTTGAGCGGCACGTTCGGAAATTAAATCCGTCATACTCCCTGAATCAAGTAAAGCCCTGAATACATGGGATCTACCTTCAGGAGTTTTTAGTTGTACCAGTAAGGTGCCCAACAGCACGGTGTAACAATCTGGCATAGAGGGGGGTGAATCTTGAGAAACGAGAGTCACCTGAGAATCGTTATGGTTCTCACTAGAGCGATGACGTGTACTGGAGACGTCATGAGCTGTGTTACTACGGACGGGCTGATTAGCAGCATTGCCCGAGGCAGCTTGAAAGTGTAACAATGAATGGTGTTTTTTGTTACACGTGAGACACGTGGCCTTAGATTGGCATTCCTTGAGTTCATGAGCGCCTAAGCATGAGATGCAGCGCTTATGTCTCTTGACGAGCTGATGTCGTTCTTGAGGAGTTTTGTCACGGAAAACCGTACATGAATAGACTTTATGTCCACCCTGATTACAAATGAAACATGGAGGAGGCATAGTCTTGGTTTGAGCGGAGTTAGAGTGAGTTGTGACCATTGAAACATCACTAGAGCGAAAGTTCACCCTTTTTGGCGCAGTCACCTTGTTGCGAGCGTGAGGAGGAACATAGGTAGAAGCCTTTACCTGCGGAACGTTATGAATATTGGCATCTTCAGTTTGGCTACATTCAGTGTTCAAAAATGTTATTATTTCTTTGACTTCCGGTAACGAGTGAGCAGACGCGTCATTCGAAGAGGTTGACCGGGAAGCTTCCAGCTTTTTTCGTAAGTCGGAATCCATACGTCGGAGAATGAGGGCAGAGAGGAGCGGATTGTTTTCACCTACGTCACAATGTAAAGCTTTCAATGCCTGAGAGTGTTCTGTATATTGATTGACAAATAGTCTGAGACCCTTGATTGAGGACGAACTAATTTGAGGCAGGTCCAGTAACTGGTTCAAATGGAGAGTTTGTAACCTCCGGGAATTATGGTAGCGATCCCGTAAGAGGTCGTATGCTATTAAGTAATTAGCAGAGGTTAAATTGAGTCCTTTAATTAGGTTTAAGGGTTCGCCGCTCAAAACGCTCAATAAGTACTGAAACTTCATTACTGCACTAAGACTGGCATTACGGTGAATGGTTGTATCAAATAAATTGATAAAGGAAGTCCAAGTCAGAAGATCGCCCGAGAATTTTTGTAATTCTAATTTTGGCAGACGGACCTGAGAGACACTAGAGACCTGAGGAGTCGTACTGACGTCACTCAAAGCCGAGGGTGTTTTGGGTTCTTCGACTGGAAGTAGCGTTTCGATTATACCAAGAATATGAGCGTAGACCTCGTTAATAGAGTCCTGATCTTCCGCTAAGACTTCGTCTTCAATGGCCTCATCATCCGTTAGATTTAAGGCTCGTTGCAGGTTAGCCTCAAAATCAGCTTTCTTTTTCTTGACTTCATTAGAGATGGTTGATAAGCTCTTCAGTTGAGCAGGCGTAAGAAGCTCCTTTTGCGTAGCGAATTCTTCAACTTGAGTTTTTATTTTAGCGAAGCGCGTTTTAGTTAACGCTGTGAGACGAGTATAGAGAGCCGCCTTGAAATCAGAAACTTTAGGAGCCATTTTGAATTTTTCAGATACAGTAAGTAGTAAAACAAAATTAAATGTAGATATGAAATACAAGACACTATTGTGAGCAGAGCACTAAGTCGCTAAATATAATTTTCCATATTTTATTTATATCTATTTTGACTTATTTACTACAGTATTAAAATATCGGCAGAGACATCACAAATTATTTTGCAATAAGAACAATAAATAAACAAACAAATAAATAAGAGATTCAAAGTGTGAGGTAAGCTTAATCTGCAATGTTATAACAATTGCAGTCTTGATTGGTTCCACTGAGAACTTTGCTTTGATAGCTAGATTTGTTAGTAGCAATGTGTATGAACACTAGAGAGCAAGGAAAAAGTATAAATTTTATTTTCAATGAGAGATCAGAGAACTAATTATTTTTAGTTAATTAGCTTCCAATAAGCTTATGTTAATAACACATTAGAGAGAGACATGATAAATAGCTAATTCTTGCTTATTTCAGAGAGAGTGTACAAAACTATAAGTGTACATAACTAGTTTTGTATAGTTAGTTAATTAATTATTAATTCAGCACAAATACAATAAATATGAATTAGGTAATTAGCTAAACAAAATTGATTTACCCTAGCAGAGAAATGTGTGTTTAATAAAGCTTAACTGTTTTACCAAAAGAGACTTAAACTAGGCTAATTGACTATACACAATAAAAGACAATAGTTGACCTCACAAAACAGAATGAAAAGCAATATATTGTACAATAAAAGCCGTATAAAACACCTTTTTTATTTAATTAGCCTTCAAATGCTAATTAGAAAAATAGAATAAAAGATAATCATTTAATTTAGGATTAAATATGTATAAGCTTATTTACATAAATGAATTAACTAGCCATTGCTAAAATCCTTATAATGAGAAGCATTAACTAATGCCTGTGACTACCACATGATATGTGAGTAGCGTACTGTCAATAAAGTAAACAAACAAAGAGTTGACAACTGTCAGCGCATGCGCTATAGAGCGGATGTGCTGCAGACAGTCAGAGAGAGTGAGGGGGTTGAGAAAATCAATACTGTCAACCTCGAATCGGCACGCTTCGGAGAAGTTCGTGATTCTTCGTAAGCAGTGCGCCTGGTATCGGGCTAGGGGCGTGGCTTTCGCAAACTGCAAAGAAAGACAACAATTGCAAATGGCGAAAACTGAAGTGAATCGTGCTTTCTATTATCCACAAATTAGAGTTTCTGTATTTCCAAAGAACTGTATCCTAGAAATCCGGCTCGAAGGACCAATACTATGAGCGGTAAATGAGAGAGATGAGAAAATTAAATATTTATATCTAAATTGATTCGAAGGACCAGGGAATTTTATATTAAAAACGCCCAAAAAGTTATTGTCTATAGAGAGAGCTTGTGGATAATTTGTTGTTACAAAATGGGACAAAATGTCAAGCAATATGTTTACAAAAATAACTAAAGTTACACACATGAAATGATGACAACAGTACCTTGTTCAATATTCCAATTAGATGAGGGAAGGTCCGGATACAACCGTTGGTGAGGTGGTAACGAGGTCCATCAATGTCTTGGAGGGAAACGCAACGAACGACAGTTCTCACTTCATTTTATCTTGAGTCTTCTTACACGAATCACGGTAGAACGCTTCTCGCAAAGTTAATCTGCCACGGAAGCACGCACAAAGAAGATCTTGAAGCACAAACTATGGCGGGAGTTCACACAAGAAATTAAATGTACAAAATATCACACACAAAAATATTAAAAGACGTTTAAGAGTGGTTAACAGAGATTTAGAGAAACAAATATATAGCACGAGGCAGAGGGCCTCCAAAAGTGTATATGAGAGAAGAGCGTGGTGAGCCGGGGACGTTACTAGACCGAGATTTCTAGATAGAGTTTCTAGACAGTGAGACTCGCGTAAAACCCCGCGTGGTGCAAAACGATTTTAGAACAGTGCATTCTAACCAATCAGATTTCAAGACGACTGACTACGTCATATCGCCTGATTTATGTCACTTTTAGAAAGCGTTATCCCCCTCTCTCTCTCTCTGTTGAGATATTTCAAATTAAAAAATAATACAACTTAAAATGCGCTCTTGGCTTAAAAACTTTTTCTTAATGCTAAAGTGTTAACACATTAAATGCTATTATAACCTTAAAATATAAGTTATAAGTACTGAACAAATGTAACGACTCATTATTCTTATTTTTTGACTTAAGTTGCCATTACCTTATGCACTTATACCTATTAAATCTAAATTATTGACGCCAACACCATTCTCTATGACTGTGTGAATAAAGAACTTTTGTCTTGTCTTGTCTTGTTCTTGTTCTTGTATAAGTTAAAAACAAGGAATTGTACTATTTTTTAAGAGTAAAATTAGTTGAATTTATTTCATGGATAAAATTGTATGCGTAAGAAGTAAGTCATGCTTTTCTTAAATTCAACAACTATGACGAGGGGCAGAAGACTAAAATAAAAGCTGTCCCAACGGAATCGGGATGCATGGTAATCTTTATTACGAGACCCAGCTTCTTAGTGTGATCATGCAGTTTCTCAAAGTTCATATTCAGAAAATTATTTTTAAGCAAAATGGCACTCTGATTTAAAGATGTCCAGAGTACACTTCCCTTCTAAAAAGCCAGAATCAATTTTTTTTGTTTATTAAAATTGATCACTGATTAAAATTAAGAGACCTGTAAAATATTTCTAACCATCACTAAATACAAATTTACATTTAAATGATACAGTGTTATCAAATCACTAGATATACTAGTATACTGATTTAGTATATAAAACATTAAGTATGACTTTCTCTCTTCTCATTAATAGATTTCAATTTTCATCAACTGTTCCGAGTTTCTGTTTCCTCTCACAAAATTATTAAGGATATAGGTACTTATATCGTATATTGCTTCACTCCAGCAATATTGTGAAGGAGCATGTCAAGCACCTACAAATGGCCTGTTGAAAGAGCAATATTGTTGGTTGGATATTACCAAGATAAATGATTTGTGGCATTTAATAAAGAGTTGTTGTTCCCTGAAGTTCCAAACAAAAATGTCATATTTATCTTAAGCTATACAAATAATTAAATATTAGATTGCCTCTTGGATAATGTGAATAATACTAATATTAGTTAAGTAGAATATTTAATGTTGATCACTTGTTTTCTGGAAAAGTTCAAGAAAATCGGATTTTCGTATAAATAACTACTAAATTATTTTAAAAAATTCTTCAGATATTGTTGTGGACATTTTAATAAAAGAACTATTTTCAATGTTTAAGGTCAATAGACAATACTCTTTATTCGCATAAACATTGAGAACAGCGATGGCGTCATAATACATTTTTTCAGAAGGTATTAATTATTAGTCATATTAGGCCATTGGTAGAATTCAGCTAGAAGGGATGTTCCTGCAACCAGCTTCGGAGTCTACTTCCAAAGTGCTTCTTTTCCGTCTTCTTTAACTCTTCAGGTAGAGAGTTCCACATTTTGACTCCCACATAGCTAGGTTTTTTCTCAGTTGCCATCAGATGATGCACAGGCAGACAGTAGTTTGAAGCATATCTGGTATTGTAGTTGTGGTAATGAGTTCCGGTTCTGGCGGTGTCAGGTGATTTTGTATGTAGATGAGTGACAGCGGCTTGTATGTAAAGATTTACCACTGTGAGGATTTTTAGTTTTTTGAAAGTTTCTCTGCAGGCTGTCTTGGTTGTATGTCTCCAAGGATTCTGATGGCTCGTTTTTGGTGTATAAGTACACGCTGTAGGTTCCCTGCTGGTCTATTTAACATAAATAAAAACCAATAATTAGCAATTTTTAATAAACAAAGCTAGAATTATGATAGGTAGTTCTTGGACAAATAATATATAGTATGAATATGTGAATAATGATTTTTTTAGTAATGTTTGTCAAAAGGAATCACAATTTTAATTGTATTCTATTTTTGTATCTAAATTTGGTATATTGCCGCTTGTTTTTCAATTTGCACTTTATAACATAAACTTTATAATAATATGAGTTTTATAATTAAACTATGCGAAAATCAATCTAATAAAATAAAGTAAGCGTAGTAATCAGAAAGAAGAAAGGCAGAGATTCCGTTGTTTTTGCCTTTGAGAGTTTGATGTCTTTGTCCAAGCCAAGTGGGTTAGTGTGGTAAACCATGGCGTGACGGCACGTCAAAGCCCTACAAGAGTGCTTAAAGACCACCAAGAGGATTACCCCAGCAGAACTTTGATGTCAAAGAGGAATGATCGTAATGAGTGACAGCTCATTAAGAAATCCCACCACTGCTTGTGTTTAGCAGATACTGGTTTATTGACAACGTGCTTGTCTTTAAACCGAAACAAGTGTTATTACTTTAGTTATATTAATTATAAAATACTACATAACTGATATTGGAAAAGTAACAATAAATCTAAAAAAAGAAGACTTACTACTGTACTGAGAAAGAAATTTCCTTCAAGGTGGAAAATATTTTTTTTCTTCATTTCAATGATAAATTTGTCAACGTGAAATAAAGTATGTTACATATACAATCGTCTTAATGTAACATTAAAACTATTTATTTTAATTAACTGAATAATAAACACATAAGATTCACAATACGAAGAATCAGTTT
This sequence comes from Stictocephala bisonia, assembly GCA_035578905.1. NCBI lineage: Eukaryota > Metazoa > Arthropoda > Insecta > Hemiptera > Membracidae > Stictocephala > Stictocephala bisonia. The sequence continues at coordinate 1,382,399 of JAQJVL010000149.1, read as the reverse complement.
ACATTTTATTAAACGTGTATATAGGAGAAACATTATTTATTGTACATAGTATTTGATAAGTTATTATAATTATTATTATTCAAGTATTAATATAAACAAATTAAAACACTTTTTGATAAGAACTCCCTTAACATTGTAATATTCTCACCACCGTGTTGTGGGTGTATCAACATTTTAAATACAAAACTGAGTACATAACTGTGGCTACAAATTAACCTAACCTAATTAAACCTAACATAATTATAAGCTAATATAATACAACCTAACCTAACATAATTTATCCTACACATATAACATCCACATGTACAAACAATACTTTCAGCACACAAAATTAAAAACTAGACATTTTGCATTCAGCAATTAATTAGGAACACAAACATAAAAGTATAAAAACTGACTTTCAAGAAAGTGCAAGAGGGTAAATTTTCAGTCTACACCAAAATATGATCTCATGCTAAATTAAAATAATAATTAGCAATAAAGAGGCTGTCATTTGTTTATTAGAAAGGAACTTGTTATATATAACTAACAGTTTTAAATTTAGCATTGTAGAATAGAGAGTGCACAATATATAACTTATTTATATTTGTATGTAACTAATGTAATTGTTTTAAAATGTTAATTAAATATTTTTTAAATTATTTTCAGACTGCTGTCAATATTTACAACAACAAACAGTACAGAAACAACTGGACTACTCGTTTAAACCATTTTATCAATATTTTATGTAATAAAACATTCTGTTGTGTGAAAGATTACTTTTTTAGGTCTGTGTTTTATATAATCATACAAATAAAAGTCTGTTAAGTTCTTAAAAATATGTTGACTCAATCAAATATTGAATAAATGCATAAAACATATTGCATTTAATTGTAACACCAGATTAACGTTTGAAAATTTGCCTTGAAGGGCTGCCAAAAATGTGTAACTGTTTTTTGTTTGTGGATTAATTCATCAAGATTTGTTTGCCGATTCACATCCCTGCAATATATTTAGAAAGAATAAACAAATCTTCCTATAACATGTTCAAGATTAAAAAATTATTGCTGTAAAAATGAATTTACATGAAAACTATAAGTACTGGTATGGTACATACTTCTGTTTAAAAAATGTGTTGTAATTAATTTAGTTTGGAATTTACTATATGTAGACCTGTTTCAAATACCAAGAGTGTACTTATTTTAGACAAAGACATAACACATTTCAGGTTTTATTAATTGTAGAAGAGATAAGCTATTTTTATTTATGTTTGTTTTCTTTTAATAGACATATTTTTAAAATTTGTATTTTTTAAATTACCAACTTTGTTTAGGCAAAGGTATTTAAAATTTGTTAATAAATTTAAGAGTCTGTAGAGGCTGTTGAAGGCTATCGACCATGTTGGTTTTAATCTCATAAGAACAATGTTATTTTCAAACTGGACATACAATCACACGTATCCAAATTTAACAGTTGTTTTTAAACAGATATTTTCCAAACAAATTGCATTTAATCAAGAATGAAATTGCACGTTGGAATTGTTTTGTAAATTCCTAATTATTTTTATAGAAAAATATAATAAATATTTAGTTTGAAGTTTTTATTTTTGCCTCTTTTTCAAAACTAGGCGTATGTATTCAAAATACCAAAAGAAAAATAATAATCATATTGGCCCTGGATTGGAAATAATATATCTGTATATAATAAGACTGTATAGGTCATTATGTCTTTCATAATATTATTAGCGTATTAATAATCATTAGCGTATCATGACCTATACAGTTTTATTCAATGTATATACACTGACCGTACTAATAAGACATTAATGCACTTTTGATGCCTTCATGATATTTTGTTGCAATATACAAAATAAGATGAATAAGATGAAGATGATCTAAGGATCGAAACATGTAGTGTATTAAATAAAAGTGATTGGACAAGGTAATATATTTTATTTCTCCAAAAGAAAAACCAATGCACAATATGATAATGTTATAATGACACCTCATACACAACTTTTGGTCAATAAATAACGAAAAAATATGGATACACAATTAACATTGTTCTTATGGGATTAAAACACTGCGGGCTCATAATGGAAATTTGGTCTTTAAGTAAAATATAACTAACAATAAGCCATTTAGTATTTTAATTTCATTAATTTTAATGTAGTATCAATTATTACTTTACGTTAATATAATTTTTACAAAACTAAATTTTAAATGAATTTGTTTTCAATAAAAAAATTATTTCAAATACTTATAGATGAAATGAAAGTTAACCATTGATAATAATATTTGTAATCATATAAGTATTTGAATTAATTTTTGATCGGATAAAAATTCATTTAAGATTTTATTTTGTAAAAATGTTGTTAACCTTTGTCCAAACATCGTTGGACGCAACTAACAGTAAGAAATGTTATTGATTAGTTGGACTTAGTAAGATGAATAGTTTATAAGCTAAATTTAATAAATGCTTTGAAAACTTTTAAACTCTAAAACTGTTCTGTGGATGAGATTAACGAAAAAATATAAAAAATACCTAACAGTAAAATGATTTAAATCTTCCAAAATAAGAGAGAAAACAAAAAAGAGGCAGACTGAAAGAATACAGGTGTTGGTGGTGTAGAGGTTTACTCATGCACAAATAAGCCAGCCCGACACCTTGGTACAATGCAACAAACATTCTTTTCTCTCCTCTAATGCCAGTGGTGAGGGACTCACTGGCGCGAAATCAGCTGTATTCAATTTGTAACAGCTGTTGAATACACAGCTGACTTTGATTACGAAAATGCACTATTTATAACGTAACTATCATCCTTTTATTTCCCTAGTATAAATGATTACAAATGAAGTTATGTAGTTTGACAAATTAACCAGTCAAATCATAATAAAGTACACATAAACAAATTATACGTGGATTATATAAATTCATTATAGTTATAACATTTAAAATAAATTTTAGAAATATTGTTCTGAACAGTAAAATGTATTATTAGTGCATGTTTAGTAACATTATAAATAAAATACCAGTTTAAGTACGAGGTAATATTTTTAATCAATAAAAATATAAATACTATCGGTGCAGAAATTATGTGCACCCGAGTTTGAAGGTTGTTTACTAAGAAACTGAGATACCCATAAAAACTCCAATAATACCATTATTTTACATGTTTAATTGTGCGTTATAGCATTTGAATTCAAAATTTGACTATAAGTTCTAATAATTTTTATCTTAGTTAGAACAAAAAAGTAACGTAATTTTAACCAATTTTCTCTGTACATCAAATTTGCACTATTAGTACTCAAAAACCCGATCATGTAGCACATATATATTTTAATTCGAGGTTGATTGGAATGTTTCCCGCATTTCATAAATTTAAGAATTTTGTCATTTCAAGATTGACAAATTCAAATTGATTTAAAAATCAATATAAAATCATTGAAACTACTTTTGCACACTTGAAAATAATATATTGTAACGATACATGTAATAAGAATTACAACAAGACCAAATAAATAATTTTACGACCTCTAGAAGCCAAGAAAACAATGTTCCAGGTAATTAATAAGAACATTTTTCTTGAAAAGATAACATTCTGAAATGTATGAAACTTGCAGTAATCATTCCTTCTCAATCACGTATTAAAACATAAATGCACTACATAAACGGGGTTTTTTAAAGTAATAACGATGTAAATGTGACGTAAAGTGAAAACTAAGTTAGTTAAAATTCCTTACTTTTTCTGTTCCAACTAGGATACAAATTATTAAAACTTATATTAAAATTTAAAAACGCCTATTTCATAACGTACAATTAAACGAGGGAAAAAATGGTTTGGTTGGAATTTTCATAACCCTCTTTGTTCCTTAGAAAACTCGGGTCCACATAATTTCTGCGAACAGTAGTTGTCTTCTCAACAAAACAAAGATTAGTGAAGAGAAAAAATGAAGACAAAGATAAAGAAACAAAATGAACCTGTCAATCACTTTAAAATCACTTTAATTGATCATTTTAAAATGCCTGCATTTACTTACGTATATAAAAGTAATGTATCGTGACTATAAATTTCAAAAGAGTAATAACGTGATAAGGAATTAATTGTATGACTTCTAAAAGCCAAGAAAACGTTGTTTCAGAAAATTGATGGGAAATATTTTTCGTGAAAATTTTAAATTCTTAAATTTATTAAAGTTATGGAAAATATTCTTTTTAACCTAGTATTAAAACGTAAATGCGATGCATTAACAGGTTTTTGAGTAAAACAAGTGTAAAGTTGATGCACAGTGAAAATTAGTACAGATTCCTATGCTTTTTTATTCCAACTGGGATGAAAATTATTAAAACTTAAAATACAATTTAAAATTCATATTTCATAACGTACAATAAAATGAGGAAACAATGGTGTAATTGAATGTTTCTCTTAGTTTCTTGGTAAACAGTCTTCAAACTCGGGTACTCGTAATTTCTGCACTGACTGTAATGCAAAATTTAATGCGAATGTAGGCAAATTTCGTACAATTTAAGATCATACCATAGAGCAAGTAATACAAATATATTACTTACTCTGTGGATCAGGCACACAATGATTGAACACAGATTGGAGGTTTTAACTACGTTTTGTATTCGAATGAATGCACGTCAAGGTATCGTAACGAAAACTATGAGAACTGATGAGGTAATGCCAACCGTCGAGGGCCAAGTGAGGTTTGTTTTTGGTCAGTCCCAAGCTGTGTAGGTAACGCCTGGAACCTGTGGACCTAGTAGTTAAGAACTCACTTGTTAAACCTGAATTGTTTTTATCAGTAATATAATTTATAATAATAACGTAATGACAAATAACAAAAGAGAGTGAAACAGAGGTCACATCCATTAGTCCTCTGAATGGGTGTCGAACAGTTAGTTCACCGTGAGAATGGGAGGTCAGATCCGTTGTCTATCCATTTATCCCCTCCATATTCTCAATGATAAACCTAATAATAATCACTCCATATTTCTCTGCGGTAATGCTCAACTTTACTACGTAAGTAGCATTTAATAAGCAGCGTAAATAGGCCTAAGGAAAATTAACATAATAGTTTTGTAGATTACGAAATCGAAAATTAGATAAATATGTAAAACTATATTTGGTATAGTAGGTTTAAATTTATTTCACAACCTTAAATTCGAAGAAAACATAAATTCGAAGATTCGTTTAATTGGTAAAACTGATATTGGTAATAAGCTTAAAAATTACGTTTATGGGATAAAATGAACATCCGTTATAAAATTTAGTGATACTATCCTATTATTAAGATATACATCATGTGCAAGACTTGGAAAAGAAAGTTCTTCTACCGATGGAACAGTCGGACATTGAAGAGAGCACCGACAGCATCAACACGGGCAAGCCCTGCTCGCCTCACTGCGTTGCCACAATGAAGCCGTTAAAATCATCGATACTATGCTACTAGCCAGACATACATCATGTGACATACTTGGTCCAGAAAGTTCCTCCACCGATGGAGCAGTCGGACATTGAAGACAGCAATGACAGCATCAACTCGGGCAAGCCTCGTCCCACTGCGTTGCCACGATGAAGCCGTTACAATCGGCGATACTATGCTACTAGCCAGACCTACATCATGTGACAGACTTGGTCCAGATAGTTCCTCCACCGATGGAACAGTCGGGCATTGAAGAGACCAATGACAGCATCAACACGGGCAAGCCTCGTCCCACTGCGTTGCCACGATGAAGCCGTTACAATCGGCGATACTATGCTACTAGCCAGACCTACATCATGTGACAGACTTGGTCCAGATAGTTCCTCCACCGATGGAACAGTCGGACATTGAAGAGAGCAATGACAGCATCAACACGGGCAAGCCTCGTCCCACTGCGTTGCCACGATGAAGCCGTTACAATCGGCGATACTATGCTATTAGCCAGATCAAAGGCGCCGACATTCTATACATTATCCTGCCGCCCCGTTCCACTGGGTTTGTTCTTTTTATTATCATGTGTGAAAATTCTGACTGCCCTCTGCTAGTGGCGTTTGATGTTGCCGCCAGTAGACTATTCCACCCCTTGTCTCCCTCTACCAACTGTCATAGCGTATCACACGGTTGAAAGTGGAAGACACTGAAATAATGCAACACCGTATTAAAAATATCACACAGTTACTACTTATATATATGTGTACTTACAAATTTAATACAACTGACTCACCGACACTCTCATCCTTGTAACAAACTGCAAAATCTCTTAGCTGTAGGTGTGCAATAACCAGACATTTAAAAATTTTTGAAGTCAGTAAATTTTTTCAGCAACAAGCAATTTCGTTTTAGGACAGGTTTTAATACTGAACATGCATTATTAAACTTTATGACAAATGTTTATGACGGTATTAATGATAATAAGAAGGTAAGTGGACTTTTCTTAGACATTAAGAAGGCATTCGATACTGTGGATCACAACATTTTATTAAAAAAGTTGTATGATTGTGGTATTAGAGGTGTAGTCCACAAATGGTTTGAAAGTTATTTATTGGGTAGACAGCAATGTGTCAAAATTGGTTCAGTATTCAGTAATATGGGAGTTATAAAATATGGAGTGCCACAAGGCTCAGTCTTGGGTGCGATATTGTTCATTAAATACATTAATGATCTATGTAATGCAAGACTTCAAGGCAGTTTAACATCATTTTTGCTGATGACACTGCATTTTGCTACACTGGAAGTACCTGGGAATTAGTACAAAATGCAATAAGTAAGGATCTGGAATAATTGCAATGGTGGTTTACATCAAACCACATGCTGCTCAGTGCAGAAAAAACAAAGTTTATTAATTTTAGTTTGCGAGGGGATGTAAATTTCACAAATCTAATTAAATATAGGTGATGAATGTTTAGAGCATAAAGATGATTGTAGTAATAATAAATGTGCTGTGGTTGAGAAAACAAATAACGTAAAATACTTAGGAGTTTATCTTGATAGTGAAATTAGTTGGAAAGGTCACATTAAGAACTTAAAATGTGAAATAAATAATATTTTAAGATACTTCTATCTTTTAAAGGATTTAAGCAATGAACAAATTTTATTATGCTTTTCATTAGTGCAAAGCAGACTAGAATATGGAATTGTCTTTTGGGGAAATACATTCAATTCATACTTAAATCCTATCTACTTACAGCAAAAGCACTTAATGATATTAATATTATCTAAAAACAGATTTGAACATTCACGTCCTCTTTTCTTAAAGTTAAAGATTTTACCTTTAAAGTATATTTATGTCTATAAAGTTTTAAAACTGTTTTACAATAATAGTGGAAATATACCTCAAAATGAAAATGCATATAGGAGAAAATCAAGAAATGCTAATAACTTACCGATTAAAAAGCCTAACAATTCATTTTTTATGACTACTTAGAACTATATTGCTCCCAAGATTTACAACAAATTAACTGATGAAATTAAAATTTTAGCAAACCAAAATTCATTTTTAAAAAAGGTAAAAATTGGTAATTGTACTTGAATAACGTAGATTTTCTATTTGAAATTCTTAGGTAGCACTTAGATGTTATTATAAAATTAGAGTACATTATGGAGGGCTAGACCACTCAGGGACTAAGCATTACATTGCTATGAGCTAAGACGTCCCTAGGGTCATGAGCTGCCTGTTGGTAAAAGTGCGGTGTGCTTTTGTTATTATTAAAACTGTTTTATATGCGAAAAGTATGAAATATTTAGAGAACATGAACCATAATTAATTGTAATGTTGTACTGGCATGTGTTTTAGCTTAAAAATTCTAGAGACTGTATTTAATTAATTATGCTTTTGTTATTTTCTGAACGCTGATATTTTCTTTTGTTGTTAAAGTTCATAGAAGGAACCTCTAATCTGGCATTTGCCTTAGAAGCCCTATATTTTCTCAAGCTAGCTTTGAAAGTGGTTTGATATTAAGATAGTTAGTTTATTTTTTACCAATAAGCAAATTTATTGTTTTAATTGTTTATTTGTGGTCAGCCTGAACAAGAAGGACAAATATTTTAATAAGTAATAAATTAATTATTTTGTGATTGTATCTAATATTTGTTTTAAAAAAGAAGCAAAATGTAATAGAGAATAAGCTTGAGAAAATAAAGCATTTATTCATTTATTGTATTCATTTATTCATTTAACATTGTGAAAAATTCTTCGTGGTTCCGAAACAGCAGCCTTTTTAATATAAAATGTGTTTTCAAAAACATCGTTTTCCTATTTTGCCTGTAGAGTGGTCTTATCGATAAATTACTACCATTTCCAACAGCATATTTGAGACATTATACACGTGTATTTCTATGATGTATTGCTCTATCTCGCCTCCTTTTTACTTTGTTAGATGTAGATCTTTCAATTTTTTTTATTAAAATATTTTTTATTTATTTATTTTTAATCCAAACGACTATTTTACGCACTCTGGAAGTAGACTTTGGTTTTATAAAAAAATCTTGCACATAATAGAATAAACAAAATTTTGCTTGAAAAAGGATAAGTCTGTAGAATTACTTTCCATTATTCCAAGTCAAATTCTTGGAATAATAATGGATGAGGATATAAAGTTTCATGCGCATTTTGATCATGTCTCCTGAAAGGTAAGCATATGCACTTTTATGTTGAGAAATTTGGCTAAAACTGTAAATTGCGATGTTCTGCTTTCACCTTATTATGGCCTAGCTACCCTTATCTCGCCTACGCAGTACTCATATACCTTCATTTCTCCATATGGCTGTTTCAGTTTTTTATTCCGACTTTAAAAGAAAGCCATAATAGTTATATTTTCCTTAAAAAACACCAATCCTGTAAAGAATTCTTCAGGAAATTTAAGGTACTGACCTTTCCTTCTGTATTTATTCTTGAAATCCTCACTTTTGTAAAACTCAATTTTGCTGTCTTTTCCACATTCATTAACCATACATTCGTGTCAATCACAGTTTAAGAGTATCAAAGCATTATACAGCTTTCTTTGAAAGACATACCCTCTACAATGGCGTAGCTCTTTATAAATACCTCCCGCTCTCACTTAAACTAGAAACAAACCATTCAAAATTCAAGAAACAACTTAAGAACCTCTTGCTTGACCTTTGTTGTTACAGCGTCCATGAATTCCAGACTTTCCACCAATAAATTAATTATATTGAAGAACTTAGAATTATAATAAGTCATGTTTCTGCTTCAGTTTAACTAGTTGTAGTCTTATAATTGCTTATTGTATTGCATTTATTGTGACTTTGTTAATGCATGTAAATATGTTTTCTGGCTTAATAAATGATTTGATTTGAGTACAACATTCTTCATATCGTAAAGAACGTATTGACGTGGAAAGAGACCAGCGATTCTGGCACAATTACGCTACTTTGTGCTCTCCAAAGGTAGACAGAGATTTTTTAGGCCATAAAACTTTACTAGGAGAACATACAGATTTCGATCGGAATTTTTCAAAACTGTCTGAATAGAGCCTTAGCCTGGTCATTGGGAATGGCAAAATCTTCCCTTTATCACTTGGGATTTTACTGTTTGATCATCTATTTGAAAATTGACGAAGTCTATGAAGCTAAAATTTGACAGGGAATAAGGTCGTGAGTATAAAAAGTAGCCATTTATGGGTGGACGTTTCTCAAGTCACCACTGAGAAGTCGACAGGCCCAGACCAATACAATAGTGGTAGCCGTGCAATGTTCCGTCATGAGAAGTCGACAGGCCCAGACCAATACAATAGTGGTAGCCGTGCAATGTTCCGTCAGCAGGCGAAAACATGCTGCTCTACTCGAACTGTACAGTTCGTGTTTATTATTAATTGTAATAATGTAAATAAATTAATCAATGATTTATTTTTACAATCAATAATGACTAAGTTTTCCAAGTAATATGACCATTAATATGTGAACATTGTATGAGCAGTAATGGTCCAATCTATTGTACCATAAGTTGATATTATGAGAGAAGAAGGCTTTTAATATTCTTGTAAAAAGGCACTTACTGAAAGATGATGTGAAATTTAAAGAGTATTTCCGTATAAAAAGAGCGCAAGGAGGACAGAGCAAGTTGTTGTCTTTTCCCACTCGAAGTCCTTCTTAAGAATGTTTTTGTAATCATCATAACTTCCATAACAGACTCGTCCTTGATACCTTAAAAAGAAGTATAACTTCAAAAATAAGTTTTTCGTCATCGTCTACTGAAAACCTCGGCGTAGTACGTCCACTACTGCTCCAGAAGCAGTCTAGCGTACGTAATACGCCGGCGTATGTCGCCACGTCGCTCTGAGGACAACACTCCCGTTTACTTACTTACAGACCGGTGCTTGGCATAATAACGCTGCGTAATACGCCTTACGTCGCGTAATATAAATCGCTCCGAGGCCAACAGCTTAAGCAAGCGTAGACAACCACCCGTGCTAGGCTAATCGCTCAGATAACCACTTTGCGAGGATTTATTGTAATGAATCACGCCCTTTCCATTATTTATGTTTTAACATTTTAATTTAGTCAGCAACATTCAGATTTGAAATGCTTACACAGCTTTTTGCGTGTTTTTAAAGCGAATATAAATCTGTATTCTAAAGAGAATGACTGTGGTCTGGTTACTAGCTGAGATAGGCTTATCCTTAGAAAGCATGTCCAGGTCACTTGAGGAACCTACATTTGACGGTGAATCCAAACAATTTAGTTTTGGTGTGATTTTCGACTAACTTAACCCTTATTTTCAACACCCCCACGAATTAAACTTGCATAATTTTCATATATTTATCGTTAATTAATTTTTTTAATATTTCAGGTATTCGTATAGAATATAAAACTTAAACAGACGATGGAATACAAAATTTGATTACTTTCTTTATTTATGTGATGTAAGCTTTTAGGGTGTCTAGATTCCCCAGGCTCCATTTACGTTGCCGGTAGTGAAAAGAAATTCCTATTTCTAGGTTATAGTTACCTATATATTAAAATTAAAGTTATATAATAATAAAAGCAATCTGCATTCAAAACAATAATGATGTGTGCAGAATCATTCTAAAATCAAAATTATCTGTCATGAGTGTGAGGTTTAGAGAAAGAATAAGGTTTTGAAAAAAACCATGTATTTTCATTATAAGTATACTTTCTTTTTATTAGTAATCCTTATCTGAAGATATTTATTATTTTTTGTGTTTTTTGATGGAGTAGATATTATATGAAACATAAAAACATATATTTTTTTTTATTAATGATTTTGAAATTAATTAAAAATTATTGAGATTGTTTTAATTTGAATTACCTTTAATAATTAGTGCATTTGATGAAGCTTCCAGTTTCGTTCTAAATACTTTAGAGTAAAGTTTAAATAAAATTTAGTAATGGTTTCAATTTTAGTTTCAAAATTAGTAGTGATTTTTTATTTATTTTTTTAACATTTAAAGTTCTACTAACACCTATCTTTTATTAATAATAACTATACACATGTTCAAATACATACCATGTGTTCTCATAGAATATTTGAACTATTTTATACTCCTTTTGTACATTTACATAATGACGTATCAGGGTACCACATGACATAACACCAGCCCGATACTCTGGTTTCTCCTCTCGACGACATCTGAACTCTTGCCTCCCAACATAACCCTGTTGACTTCTCTAGCAGATGCCAACTCGCTGACAGATAATATAACCTATCGCCTTACTACAATTTCCCCCAACTAGTTTGGTCACTACTGTCATTAGGTTTAGGATATTTCTGACCAAATAAAACGTAACACTAACTTCTGTGTCCAAAAACCTACTTATAAATATAACATGTACTATTGGAAAGAAATCTCAGTGTGCACATATTAAAAACAACACTTCTCTCCTTTCCATTCCTAGGTAAATCATTGTTGTTGATTGTGTACTTTTCAAGTGTATTGTTCCCACGGGGTACGGAGAAAAGGTTATAAGCCACTAAACAGTTTGTATCAAGCTAACACATGAGCTCCCAAAGGAGAGACTTAATAAAACTCTGATTATAATTTATCTTAATTTATGAATTACTTAGAAAGAGAATCAATGAACATAAGTACAATGAATCTTATAATAACTTCAAGATATATCCGATGTGAATGTAGATCCAAGGTTCAATTACTCAAAGCTCCACTCTGGTACTACGCCCGTCTAAACGCTCCACTCCCGGCACCTTTGATCTCTCTGCTTGTGTTACAGACAGAAGAATGTCAAAACATTTTATCTGGGCGCCAGTGATCTAGGCAGTTTCACTAAATGCACCATAAACTACTTTTCTTTGTACTCCTTTTAATCCTTCTAGCTCCGTGGTTTATTTCCTAAGCCATTTCACACCGTTCTTATGGTCTTCACTTGCAATGTAAGCTCCTAGTTGATAACAGAAGTCCATTTTCCGTTCAATTTTCGTTCAACTTGAACGCGTAAAGGTAATTATTGTTCAATTTGTATTAAATACGGTAGCCTTTCATAATTACACCTTATATTGTGGGCCTGTACAAACAAAACCCAGGCAGGATGCAGGGCCCTGCCTCAGCGAACTGTTCTGTGCTCGGTCGGCCCTGCCTCAGCGGACTGCTCTGTGCTCGGTGGACCCTCCCTCAGCGGACTGCTCTGTGCACGATTGGCCCTGCCTCAGTGAACTGTTCTGTGTTCGGTGGACCCTATCTCAACGAACTGTTCTGTGCTCGGTGGGCCCTACCTCAGCGAACTGTTCTGTGCTCGGTGGACCCTGCCTCAGCCAACTGTCCTGTGCTCGGTGGACCCTGCCTCAGCCAACTGTCCTGTGCTCGGTGGACCCTGCCTCAGCCAACTGTCCTGTGCTCGGTGGACCCTGCCCCAGCCAACTGTTCTGTGCTCGGTGGACCCTGCCTCAGCCAACTGTCCTGTGCTCGGTGGACCCTATCTCAACGAACTGTTCTGTGCTCGGTGGGCCCTACCTCAGCGAACTGCTCTGTGCTCGGTGGACCCTCCCTCAGCGGACTGATCTGTGCACGATTGGCCCTGCCTCAGTGAACTGTTCTGTGCTCGGTGGACCCTATCTCAACGAACTGTTCTGTGCTCGGTGGGCCCTACTTCAGCGAACTGTTCTGTGCTCGGTGGACCCTGCCTCAGCCAACTGTCCTGTGCTCGGTGGACCCTGCCTCAGCCAACTGTTCTGTGCTCGGTGGACCCTGCCTCAGCCAACTGTCCTGTGCTCGGTGGACCCTGCCTCAGCCAACTGTCCTGTGCTCGGTGGACCCTGCCTCAGCGAACTGTTCTATACTCGTTGGATCCTTCCTCAGCAAACTGCCTCCATAACTTTCTTCTCACACATGTAGGGCTATTATATTTTTGGTGCGTGAAACTAGGACACATGCTTATTGGGTTTCCAAACCCTGAATCGTAAAGTATCTTGATAATTCAACTTTAACTAACTGAATTTAATTATATTTTTCGCTGAAAATTAAAACAGGTAGGCCTACTGTCTAGATTTTTTTAAAATTAAATTTAGTTATTCATGAGTATTTTTTTTTCATAAGTGTAGTAGTTACACTCGGAATAGGTCGATAAAAATTATCACTTATGTACAGCTTAAAAATAAGTTTAAAAATGAAGATACCATCAATTATTATTCGGCATTAATCGAAATTTCTCAATTGAAAACAATTAATTGTGTTCTGCATTTACTCGTTATACCAGTGGAATGGTTCTGTGGACTTTGTATAAAGTTTGAACTTTTTTTAAAAGTTCAGGCCTCAAGTAATTTTAAAAATCTAGAACAAATGTTTGTATATTGAATTGTTTTCAGCCAGTCGATTACGTTCATCGACCCGTTGTAAACTGCTAAAACATAAGCGGAAACAAGCGTTTTTCTTTTTCTTTTTTTATCGTGCTCCAGTGGAATGGAACAAATATTGGTACCGGTACATTATAAAAAACTTTAAATTTTGCCATATATCTAATGTTTAAAACTATTTTATAATTTCTAATGCATTTTTAGCGTAATTTTAAAACTTTTCCGGAAGACTGGGACAGCTTAGAGTTCCGAGAGCAATTGTCGGGCACATAGCAATGTATAGAACAGAGAAATAGATTTCATTGACAAGAGGCTCTTTTTTTCCTCGAGATGCCCAATAAATGTCAGCTTGCTTAACCAGCCAGGTGAATAGAAATTGAGACTGAGGTCTTTGGATATGAAATAATATACTAAACGTAACTTCGTGTAAAACTTAATTAATTTATGAAATGTACAATGAAACTCCTGTTTTATTTCTATAGATTATCATAGAATCTCTTGAAATGTGTAACACCAATGATAAGATTTACTGAGTTTTAATTTACTCATTGTTTACGGTACGTTAAATGTATTCTAGTTGTTTTAGTTCATAAAATTTTTGTTTTATAATGTGCCCAAAATAAAATATTCATTTACTCATCTAACTTTCAGAAATTCCCATAGAATATTAAATTATTAGAATATTAAACCAACCAATCAATTTTTTTAATATTAAAGAAGTAGATTGTAGTCGAAGATATTTAGTTTACAGCTGCCAGTAAAATATTATTTTAGCGTTTTTTTTCCCTTTTTTGTGGGATTTTTTATGTATACTTGTAGTTACTCTATTTCCATCAAGCGAATAATTTACGTTGCTCTCTACACTAGTAAACTCTTTTGAACCGTCTTATATTCACTCTAACAATGACAGTGAGATGGTGTATAGTCAGACGAAGTTGATCTGTAAAAAGACCTCTAAAACAACCTTAGTTTTAGAGCTGTGTAAGGAAGGAAATCCAAATAAATTACCTTTAGAGGATGGCTACAAAAGAATGCTTGTTATGTGATAAGTTCTTTTTACAATACGCCTTTATCATTATTTATTATGGATATTTGTGGACTATCCAAAGATAAAAACAGTCATCCTAATGAAATCTTGTCTAAAACCTTTAAGACTCTAGAATTTTTCAATTTTACAACTGGTTTACTCGTTATAGATGTACCTAGACTGCTATTCTTAGACAGGGTGTTCCCAAACAACGTTCCAAAACTACAGGTTATGATTCATTGGGTAAAAATAAGTTTAAATGTTCCTATACAAATAGGTCCTAATATGCTTCGTTTTCAATATGGCGGCCATTTTCGTATTTTCACTAAATAATGAGTAATTTCATAACTCCTTACAATACAGTGCTCAAATTTAGAATGA
Source organism: Stictocephala bisonia (assembly GCA_035578905.1). Classification (NCBI taxonomy): domain Eukaryota; kingdom Metazoa; phylum Arthropoda; class Insecta; order Hemiptera; family Membracidae; genus Stictocephala; species Stictocephala bisonia. The sequence goes on along the minus strand of JAQJVL010000149.1, from coordinate 1,367,239 downwards.
AGGTACCTGTTTTTAATAGTATAATAATATTATTTTATTATGTTCAACATTTTCAAAATGGCGGCACGAAAAAACAGTTAATTGTAAATTGCGTAAGAAAGCGTAATATTAGAAAAATGCACAAGACATAAAAATGTTGCAAAATGTAAAAACAAGTCCTATTTGAATAAAATCCGTTTATAAATAAAGGAGTAACACAGTATACATCGTAATGCCTACATTAGCGTTACTCCTTTATTTATAAACGGATTTTATTCACCTAGGACTTGTTAGATTTGTTTTCAGCTATTTGACAAAAATAAATGAAATTAACACGTTTAAAATAGGTTAAGTAATATTATTATTTGTTTATACTAATAAATAGGTAGCAACGCAAGTAATGTGAGTGAGATATGTAAATAAATTTAATTTTGTGATTTTTCGTTTTACAGTTAACATACTATCATTTGTACAGTAGTTAAAAACCACTCGCCGATGCCGAGGGTAACGAGCGCAGCGAGTGACAGGACTAGCACACTAGTAAACAGTATTTTAGACATTTCGATCAGCTAACTAACGTATCAACGTCCAGAAAAAGTTATTGAAGATACAAGATTCTTCATTTTATTTACATTCGTATTTATTCCTGAAATATTAAACTGGCCCAGAATATTGGAATATCTTCACAATAAAAAATTAGGGATGATTGTAGGACTGTTTGAAATAAATTGTATTAACAACAGAAAAAAAGAAGATAAACTACAAAATGTCATAGATTGAAAAGTAAACCATTTCTCTTGCATAAACACGAGATCTTCGCTGAAAGGCATGTATATAATATTGTAGTTTGAACATGAATAAAATGTACATGTCAATACGGCGGGTGTCGAAGTTAAGTGTAACCGAGTTTGAAGGCTTTTTACTAAGAAACTAAGAGGCCTACGAAAGATCTAATCACACCATTGTTTTCCTCGTTCAATTGTACATTTTGGCATATTACAAGTTTTAAATGTTATTTTAAGTTAAATTCATCAATTTAAAGTGATTTTATATTTTTTTTAATCAATTAAAAATAATCTCACTTACTTACATATATAAAAGTAATGTATCGTAACTAACAATATATTTCATAAGGATTACAAAGTTACTAAGTAATTAATTTTACGACCTCTAGTAGCCAAGAAAATATAGTTTCAGGAAATCGATAAGAATTTTTTTTCTTGAGAAGTTAAAATTCTGAATTTTGTAAAACTCATATAAAGCATTTCTACTAACATCTTTTTAAAATATAAATGTGATAAGTCGACGGGTTTACGAGTAATAAAAGTGTAAATTTGATGCACATTGAAAACTTGTTAAAAATTCTGGTACTTATTTTTGTTTCAACTAGGATAACAATTATTAAAACTAATAACAGAATTTTAAAACACATATTTAATAACGTACAATAAAACGAGGAAAACAATGGTATGATTGGATTTGTCATGAACCTCTTAGTTTCTCAGTAAACAACCTTCAAACTCGAGTACATAATATCTGTACCAACATAAGCGCATTAATTTATGTTAAATTATGCAAAATCTGGAATCTGAGTTGTAGAGTCTAATTAATTTGTAATAAATAGGCTAATGAGCAAAATGAATTTAATATTCATATTTGAAGGAACGCCAAGCCAGGATAGATAAGTAGGTCGAAAATACATCTTCTACATTCTTGAGACATCATTCTACAAGTATTAAGCCATCACCTAAGTTACACAAACTTACGAGATACATTTGCAATGTTAGAGAATGAGAAGTTTTATGTTGGTGGCCATTATGTAAGCGGGAGAATCGATCTTACCCTTATGGGTCTATTTGTGGTAAACAGTATCGGTAGGGTAGTTGTAGTAGGCAAATCAATGACGCAAATTTACAGAAAAAAACTGACAGTCATGAACAATTCAATGCCAACAAATACATTTCAAATAAAGGCGAATATGTATGTTCATATTGATAACCTGAAAGCTGTTTTTCATTAATAATGTTTTTATATCATTGATAATATTTTATTTTTATCAGATTCAGTGATTCTATCTTACACAGTAATATAATGAGAAAATGGTTTTTTTCTTTGTTTAGTTAGTATTTTAATAACGTTAAAATTACGGGAGATAAAATGCAAATCCATTTTTTATTTCTGAAAGAAAGTTTCTAGCGATCACTCCGAACCGTAAAGCCAATACCTTAGAATTCCCTGTGTAAGTATATAACACAATTACAGGAATACTATCTCGCCGAGGCAGAAGTACAGAGGGAGTCTAAGTGAAGAGGAGTCGCGACTTGAGCGAAGTGAGCGAACCAATGTAATTATACCAGAAGCTCTGATCCGGGGCTTTTAGCTGAGAAAACCGCGAACCTTTGATGCCATGTGTAATGAAGTAGTGAAGCCATTCCATACCATCGTTCCTCGAATGAAGGATGAAGATTAAACATTCAAAGTTGAGGTGAGAGATTAGCCAACTTCTTACTATCTCAAGACGTCTGTATGTGAAACGACAATTTGCAGAGTGCTTCCTCTTTGACGCCAAACAGACAAACTTCTTGACGTCGCAATAGCCTCCACCGCACTCGCAGCTACTTTCAACTTTGCCGCTCCCAGCAAATCGCGACATGTTTGATCTCGTACGCCGGCAAACTCGTCTTGAAATAAGCTAAGTTGACGTGTTTGATTCCAAGAACTTCTTAGAACGTAGTTTGCTGATTAATTTAATTTATGATGAGAGATCTAAGAGTAAGATACACCTGCTTTCTGTTTAGTAAAATTGGCTGCAACTAAGTTTTAACTAAAAATAAATGAGGATATAAACAAATTGAAGACATTATTGATTTTACTTTCAACTTAATTTATAAGTAACATTGTTCGATGTAAAAGTCCTTTTTCAACAACAACTAATGACATAACAACATATACATAATACGATTTACGATCATACGGACGAAACTCATGAATCTGATGATCCCTCATCGTGATTAAAATTGAGGGATGATTGAGGGGAGTCCCTCAATACACACCTCTATAATATTAGAGTCGACGATCCTTTCATCATGCCTAAGACTTAAGGACGATTGGGGGAGACCTTCAATACACAACTTTGTAGTATTAGAGTCGACGATCCTTTCATCGTGCCTAAGACTTAAGGACGGTCGGGGGAGTCCTTCAATACACAACTCTGTAGTATTAGAGTTGACAATCCTTTCATCGTGCCTAAGACTTAAGGACGGTCGGGGGAGTGTAACATTGTTCCTCTTTATTTAATTATATTAATTAAATCTATTGATTGAATTAATCAATGCTATTTATTAAATCAAAATAATTTAATTTATTTTGATTTTGTCCCAAGTTATTGGGTGAAAATTTGTAACTTGTTATCTTTAGGAGGTTGTTACATTAATTACTTTTACTTAATTTATTCAATTAAATTATTTAATAAATTGAATTTTCTTTAAATTCTTTTATGAAATCTCTTTTTCTTTCTCAGGGTCTAAAACGGGTAAATCGGTGAAACTGTATGAGACAATAAAACAAACTAGTTGCTTTTCTACAAAATTATTTTTTATTACATATTTTTAAAATTTCATGACTCTACTTTTCTTATCAACAATTTTGATTATTATAAGAAGTTTGTTGCTTAATTTAAAATGTTTTACATATGATGTCTTAAAGAATAATGTTCTTAGTTAAACTTATCTGATCACAATGAAGTTCTTGTAGCACACGATACAAACAAAATTATTTTTTGAATTAATTCCTATAAATATAAAAATCTTTTAATATTCACTTCATTATTATTACTTTAAAATGATTTATTAAATTTAATTAAATCATTGTGAAAAAAGTTAGTAACACGTTGAAGCCCAGTGGACCTCTCCGAAGTTATTTAAATGACTGTGTGTCTGGGACTGATCGAGGCCCTTGGCGTTGGTCTATCCTCCGTTGGACTCTAATCCCCCCACTTTTACTTTTTCTTCCGTTGTCAATTTCCTTTGGGTTCGAGAGTATCGGTCCTTCCGGTTTTGCCACGAGGTAGCAGTCCCGACCGATTCTGCGCTCTACGGGCATATTTGGAACTACGTGTCCCGTTCTGATTGGTTCCTTTAAAAGATTGACTCTTGCGTCTTTCCACTGCGCCAGATCCGGGGTGTGGCCTATGGAACGTTCTAACCGATCTGCTGAGTCTTGTCCCACGCTAACTCCGTCTTATCTTTGTTGACTGTTATGTCTCAGACATTCCCACATGTTTTGATAATTCTTGGAACAAGCCCACCCATCCTGTTTCGAACAAAGGGTTTTGTTTGAGAAGACATATTTCTGTCTCCCCGTCCACCCAACTGGCGTCTTTCTCACGACAATTCTCTAACATAATTTTAACCTTCTTTATATATTCAAATTAAATATATCCTTTTCCTTATATACAATAATTTTATTATTTATTTATTTTAATTAATTTATCTATCAATTTGGTGGACCCGTTACAGTACCCCCCGATTTTTTGCGATGTGTGAGTAACACGAGTCAAAAAATCTTGATTCCTAAACACGATTCGCCAAATTGTCGATTGTTCCTCAGATAAGTTTTAGTTTTACATTGTTTACTATATCTAGAATGAAATGAAACTATCAACTAACATACAACTCAATATCAAATTACATATTAAATTGCATGTAAAAAGTTTAGGAGTTACTTGATAGGCCATTTTGAAATAATAATTAGATCTGATCATAGAGCTTTGTCATTTCTAAAGAGCTGTAAATTAACTCATGGTCGTTTACTAAGAAGGAGTCTAGTGTTACAAGAATATAATTTAACAATTCAATATGTTAAAGGAAAAGACAATGTACCAGCAGACATACTCTCTAGTTCATCTACATATAATCATGGATCAAAAACAATGATATACAAATCAAAATTCACAAGTCAAAAGTAGTACTTCATAAATTCCATATCATCAATTAACTATTATACATCATTTAAAATTATACAAGTTTCCAGTTACAATCAATGATTTGTAACATGAAATTATCAATTACAATACATAGGTTATGTGTCAATATCAATAAAATACAAATCAACAATCATTAATTCACTATTCAAAAATTGATTAATCCTTAACTTGTTTACAATTATCATCTTTCCAACATCATTATCAGAATCATCTGACTACTAATTACAAACACCTCTCATATAATTCATCACTTCTTAGAGGAATTATCATTCATTGACTCAACAATTCATCAATCATTTATTTTATCAACACCCTATTAAATCTTTCAAATAAATCCTCATCCCTTTAAACCATCTCTAAATTCCGTATCCTGTTTCATTCCTTTAAACCTTCTTTTAATGCTGTAACCTATTATCAATCCATTACCTATTTTTAAACTTCTATGCCCTACTTCAATCCTTAATCCGTCTTTAAGTACAATTTTTCATATTCAAACCTTTAATCTTTCTTTAAATACAATTATCCGTATTCAATCCTTTACATTCTCAAAACAATCATTACACATTAAACAAGTCTTTACATTATCAAGACGGTGGACCCGTTACAGGAGTCCTTCAATACACAACTCTGTAGTATTAGAGTTGACAATCCTTTCATCGTGCCTAAGACTTAAGGACGGTTGGGAGAGTCCTTCAATACACAACTTTGTAGTATTAGAGTCGACGATCCTTTCATCGTGCCTAAGACTTAAGGACGGTTGGGGGAGTCCTTCAATACACAACTCTGTAGTAT